>CM033630.1:21535362-22077862 GCA_019453435.1 Rhinogobius similis | reverse complement strand
TGATGTAAACAACTGGCCATATCCAAATGTGAATGGTGACACTTCTTTCATTTAAGGTGATAGCAGTGGTGCATTTTGTCAAAGCGTGGGATCATTTTGCGACTACTGTTCATTTCAGAAGACACATCACGACTGTGCAGTGCAGAGAGTAGAGTATATGTGACAGTAGCAATGGAGGTAGCGCAGTGTGTCTTGACCTCTTGAACTCACCTATTGGTAAAGCGACGAAGAAAGGCAGCCAGCAGAGCGTAAACATGCCCACAACAACTCCCAGCGTTTTGGCCGCTTTCTTCTCGCGGGAAAACTTCAGAAGTTTGACAGTGAGAGAACTTCTGGCTTGGTGCGCGCGCCCTTTGCCGCCCGTGGACGCGCTCGTCTCGTCGCTGACCTGCGAGCCCTTGTGTATCCTCATCGTCAGCTCGCTGGAGTTCATCCTCTCTCGCATCACTCCGGCCTCCAGGTTCTTGGTAGTCCGTTTAGCCACGATATACACGCGGCAGTACATGGCCAGGATGACCACGAGCGGGATGTAGAAGGAGCCCAGGGACGAGAAGAGCGCGTAGAAAGGCTCCTCTGTGATCAGGCACACAGTGTCGTCCGGAGACGGCGGCTGCTTCCACCCGAGCAATGGCCCGATAGAAATGACTATGGACAGGACCCACACGCCCAGCATGGCCAGCAGCGCGCGCTTCTCCGTCACGATGCCCGGGTACTGCAGCGGGTGGCTCACTCCGATGAAACGGTCAATGGAGATGACACACAGGCTCATGATGGACGCGGTGCAGCACAAGACGTCCAAAGCTGCCCAAATGTCACAAAACACGCGCCCAAACACCCAGTAGTCCAAGATCTCCAGAGTGGCGGACACAGGCAGAACCATCGTGCCCAGGAGCAGGTCCGCGATGGCCAGGTTGATGATGAAATAGTTGGTCGGCGTGCGCAGGTGCCTGTTGCACACCACTGACAAGATGACCAAGATATTCCCGGCGATGGCAAACACGATGAACGCCCCCAGCACCAAGCCCAGCGGGATAGCCCGGCTGAGGACCACCGCTGTGTGGTTCCCTCCGGAGCTGTTCGGTGACGCGGCCGCATCCAACCTCGAGGAAACGTTTTCCCACAAGTTTGTGACATTGTCAGTGCTTCCACTCATTTTGCCTCAAGAGCTCCTCCATATCAGTCCTTAGAGCAGTCTGAACCCAATGACAGAAAATGACTAAAACACAGAGCTGTGACTAAGTCTGCATGGTCACTGCATTGTCTGAGCGCCGTCGTCCTCCAGAGACGCTCGCGGAGAAGTGTGAGGGTCTCCTCTCAGCGCGCACAGCTCCGACAAACACTGACCAAACACACAAACCGGAGCAGAGCGCGCATGACGCACAGCCCCTCACCAACTCAAGCGCAGTTGGATTACTCCAGGGGACAGAGAGGAGAGGTCTCTTGTGGCTTGTCTTAATTACCAAATACTTTTTCATGAATAGGTAACAGTGAAAGAGTTTAGGTCAAAATGTATTCACTCCATGATGGACATGAGACCCCCAACGCTGTTAAACAAAGCTGCCGCCATGCCTGAGCACTTACCCTAAAGAAAATAAACTTGATGGATACCTTAGATTGTATGAATGGTGTCTGACAGAAATAAATAGTTCCAGCAGCAGTTTGAAGGCTCAAAAGGTCAAATAGATTAAGTTCATAATGAAACTACATGAGTCCGTGCTTTTATGACTTTTGTTTCTGGTGAAACACACTCCTATTTTGGTCATCTGCACCGGTCCCATTGGAGTAATCTCATTTTGGATACAGGGCTCGGTTAGTGAGGAGTGACTGATTTAATAGGCTGAGTTCAGACACTGCACATTCCTGGAGCACTGGTCCCTCATGTTTTAAGTGCTTTTTGGCTAAACCTGAGGCAGTTTTGTTGGATGACTGAGGTCAAATCTGAATCCTGTCACAAGCTTCCTATAGCAGCCTATAACATTCCAGTGAAAACGTTTTACTTTCAGACTAATTTCTTCCATCATTTGTCAACGCTGTGATGTTTTAGTTGCAAAGCTGTTTTTTATGGTAATTTGATACTTTCATTCAATCGTGGAGTATTTTAGACTGTGTTATTTCAAGTCACTGTAAATTGTTGTGTTCTCACTTTGCTTTAATGTAGTTTGCGTTTGTGTTCTGCATAAAATATTCTTTGTTCAGCTAAACAGTCACCCTCATATTACAGTTCCTGTCTTTAGTGCTTGTCTCAAAAACATTTGTTGCAAGGGGGCAGTCCCAAGCCTGAATAAATTATGTAGCTTGTTGTAAGTGAGCTATTGGTGCAACATGCAACTGTAATCTGCCATACGGGGAAATATGGAGTTGCTGTGGTTTGCTTTTAAGGATTGTGAATTATTTTGCATGTTGAGTCAGATGCATGTTTTCAGTTTGCTTCCCAGCTGTTGGCAGGACAACCCACACCCCGTGGATACTCGTCCAATCCCTACACACCAATCAGCACACCAACACATCGGCGCGTGGCGGGCAAAAAGGGGGAACAAAAGGGAGCAGGAGCAGCATCGAGAGGAGACACAGACAGAAGAAGGCAAAGGTCGAGAGGGGAGGCAGGAGCGAGCAGAGCAGCACACCGGACCCAGGGCCAGATCGGACGACCCTAATTGGCACCACAGCACCACAGATTGTGGTGGTCCAGTACACAAACCTCAGGCTCACGGTCCTGTGAGTACTGTGTACTGTGTCCTCTAGCAGACAATCACTGTGGCAAACTTTTAAAGGTTTGGAGAAAAAAAAAAAAGAGTAAATGAACAACAAGTACCATCCTGGCATTAGGCCTACTATTTTATCAAGCGTAAGCATGTGTTATCTCCTAAGATTTGCTCAATCGTTTCTTAAACCCAGGGCAAATTGTCTGATCTCTGTATTCACTGATAATAAATGCTTCTTTAAATCCTCAGAGCTCCTTCAGGACAGATTAGCAGCCCTGTGCCCACACATCTCTTAAACAGGCTGCAGAGTGCTCAGGTATTACAGGCCTCTCTAAAGACAAATCACCTGCACTCATGTCACCTCGTATCAGCTGGAGGTTTTAGTGCTGTGATCAGGTACGTTACACCGTCTGTTTCATTGGACCAAAAGTGCTGAACTTTCAAATGACACGGAAGCTGCTCAGGTCCTGTGCCAAGTACTGCGGGTGGGGAAAACGTTCATATCTCATGATCAAAATCCTTTAACAAGTGAGTTTTCTGTCTTTCTGAGCATGCAAGTGGAGCAGGGTTTATGATCAAGTAGATCTGCAGTCAAAACGGAAAAGTAAATATTTGTATACTCCAGTATTTGACATATGATGCCATGGATAATAACATATCAGTGTTCATTAGTTAATTAAAATGTATGTGATATGTAACTTTTTGATGGGTCTTGGGAATATTATTACTTTATTTATTTATATCCATGGAGGCAAGAAGAAGTCCACAAGGTCAAGTTATAGTTATTTCATTTTATTATTTTTTTTTTTAGGGAACACAACTGCAATTAAAAAAAATACCACAAGGATACGTTTAATGCACATTCCAAGCAAAGGAATAACATCTCCATGGAGACAAGCAGGAAGCAGATCCCTCTAGAGAAAAGTTACATAGTGCACCTTTGAAACTTTGTGTTTATGTTTTTTACAACCCAAGAAATGAGTACAGATCTGAGTGTGGAAAAAAGGTTTGAAGAAAATTAGAGGACAAGGTTGTTTCTTTTTGCCTGTCAGAAGTTCACTTTTCTTAAGGAACCTCTGCATGTGTTCAAAGCCTGACCCTTGAGCCTCTCAGGTCAAAGGTCAGAGCACTTTCTGATGCACACATGTTCAGCATTATACCACCTCAAACAGTATCCATCCCACCAGCCCCACCACCTGGGTGAGATGCTACAGCAGCTCTGAAGACCCGAATATTTCAGTTCAGACACAGCACATTCCTGGAGCAGTGGTCTCTCATGTTTTAAGCACTTACTGGCTGAACCTCAGGCAGTTTTGTGGGATGACATAGAGCTGAAGTCAACTCTGAATCCTGTCGCAAGCTTCCTATAGCAGCCTGCTCTGAAGACCCAAATATAGGGTGAAAGTAGCTGTATGTGCTCCACATTCTGCAGTTTTATGAGTTAAACCTACACACAGCCCACCTGGATTCTCCTCTGCAAAAATTGTGTAACAAAATAGATATTGGTTATATAACGTGTACTTCTACCCGCGTCTATATCATTTTTATAATTTGCACATTTTGGACACGTGATATTTATTGAGTATTTGATTGATTGCTCTTCTCCTAAAGATGTTTGCGTTGTGAAATCAACATTTTTGAAACATAAAATAAGCCATAAAGTTTATTACCTCATTTGAGAAATAATGTTAAGCTGTTGTTTTATGGTCTGAGAAGTGGTGTGCTCATTAACTGTCACACTAAAAAGGAACGGCTTTTCTCTTCGAGTCATTAAGGTCAAAGTGATGCATCAAGAAGATCAGCTGTGGATAATCTCAGAACTAATGGGAAAACATTTGAGAGAAATTCAACAAAATAATAAAAGAAGGACTAAAACAGTCATATTGGTCCACTGCTATAAAATAATGACAAGCTGTTAATTACCACAGACTCTTTTCAACGGGAAGGTTGCATTCAACATGAATCAATGTGCAAAAATGAGAGGAAGAAGTTTTGTGGCAAGGGAATGAAAAAGATAAGTTTAACCAGAAGAATTTTCCATTTTGCACAAATATTTCCAAATATTCACTTCAACTCCAAACTGACATAAGGAAAAAAGAAAGAAAGTTT
This sequence comes from Rhinogobius similis, assembly GCA_019453435.1. Classification (NCBI taxonomy): domain Eukaryota; kingdom Metazoa; phylum Chordata; class Actinopteri; order Gobiiformes; family Gobiidae; genus Rhinogobius; species Rhinogobius similis. The sequence continues at coordinate 22,073,051 of CM033630.1, read as the reverse complement.
GATAAGGGTGTCCTGGCTGTTCTCTTTAAAGCAGAAGTTCACATCCAGGTTCATGGTCATAACAGTTCATGGCACCAGGGCTTACTGCAACAAATTGCTGCCAACATAGACATTAGCCTCCTTAGAAACTCTAATATTTGGTCAATACTCAGCAACGTTGTACATAATGAAACCTTTACAAACACATTCACACCTATTCAGAAGAATAGATGGTACATGTAGACCAAATGTCTAGCACACTATGCAGAGGTACTGGGATTGAATACAATTTTATGTCATTAGACAGATCTCTTCTGCATTGAGTATTCCCATGTTGGTGATGGGTCCAGACCAAACTGAGAATTCATTCCGGACATGATTAGGACCCATCTACGCTTAGCGCTAAGTTTAAAACGGTAAAAACTGTTTTTGCTGTTTTTAATGCCTCATACAAATGCATATATTTTGAGCTGTATCCATGGACCTTTTGAGCAGGTATTTTACAACAATACAGGGAAGAAGTTTGTGTGGGAATTGACTAAATGACTGAACTCAAACGTGATCTGAACATGGACAGTATCGGGAAAGCTCATGGACCAGAGGTGACTAATAATGAAGGATTTGCACCACCTCTAAATTCTTTACTAAATGGACTTGCAAACTCTTTTAAATGTGATCTGAGCATGAACAGCATATTTTATTTCAGACTACTTATCTGGCCTCATTCATGCTTAATTAAGTGAAAACAGTTGTGGTGGATGAATGTGCACTTGATATGGCATTGACCCAACTGCTCTCATGCGACCCACACAGATTTCTTTCAAAGTCTGATAATTGTTGTTGTTCTTTTTTCACTCTTTTTGACATTTACGATTTTGGATCTGTTTCACAGTTATAGTTATGACCAAATAAGGATGATTACTATTATGTGTTGATGTTGCATAGAAACACAAGCTTCCTCTGCTAATTATTTAGTTGTTATTGGCAGTCTGAAATCTGATGTTGACGTAGTGTTGGCTATCTGTCTGCCCAGATCACTGTTCCAGTCTAATTTGGATCAAAATGGTTTCAAGTAAAGGCCTGTTGGTGAAATTACTATTGGATGTTGGAGTGTAAGGCAATGTAATAAGTTTGGGACTTCAAATTCCTGGCAGCAACCTCTCCACAACCTGATGGCTCAGTGGGCAACGGGACTGAAGAGGGAAGAAAGTGTATTTTGTAAACTCAATGTTTTCCTCTCAAAGAATAGACAAAAAAGGCCTTTCTTGTTCCCATAAAAGATCTCTGGGTGTAATTGAGCTTACTTGCTATGATACACTTCAACATTTTGTATTTAGTGTACGCTTGAACTGCCCCCTTATCTTATTTTGCCTCTGGCCATGTGAGTTTTGTTATCATACTTTTCCACTCCACCACACATTCACACACTGTAGAATTGGGCACTTCCTTTTGCAAATCAACATCTACCTGAAATCATTGGCTGGCACCGAGCTACCACTTTCTCTCTGGGAAAACCGCGATCACAGCACTTTCTAAAATGATATTTGACAATGGCCAAATGGATGTAGAGTGGTGTCACTTAAACTTGATTAAGAGCAAGCAGCTTCTGGCTGACCCTGTGTGGCCCAGTGCAGTGTGAGGGAGACAGAGGGGCACATGATGGACCGTGGTGGGAGAATATAGGTGCGCTCATACAGATGCTCTTGGCTGGTGATGTTTGGGACTCTGTAATGTTTTGGCAGGAGCCCAGTGCTGAGTAGACACTTGTGCAGTGTGGCCAAGACACACCATTAGATGATTAGCTCTGAGGTTCGGTGAGGAGAGTGAAATGTATTGTGTCTTCATGTTTCTCCTATGGAACCACAATGAACAAGACGAGACTCAAACTCAAGCTACAAACCTGTGAATTACAGTAACATCCTTAATTCTTGGAGTGACAAAAGCAGAGCTTGAAATAGGTTAAGACTTAAGAAGTGCTGACAGGGATTTTTTTTTATTTTATTCCAAACACTGTAAGTGCCATCTAAATAATGTTAAATCAAGTTTCCTTTTAGGGTGATTTACTGAAGTCTAAAGAGTGTGAAGAATTTAAATGCAAGTCTAAAAGGGTGCATTGTGCACTTCTGACAGAGGTACAATAAAATAAAAGGAGATGACAAACTTAAATTGTCTAAGAAAAGATTTTATGTATCATAGTGTTAGAGCGTTCTTTGTCTGTTTGACACCAAATCTTTTATAAATGCAATGAAAGCCAAGATATTGTTAATTTAAATCTTCTCAGAGCTCATCAAGGAAATGAAAAGGAGCAAATGAATGGAGCCCTTTGTAGCAATCCTTGAATAACAATCACTGCATGTTAATAAATATTATGATGCAAATTCAAGGATGGCACTGAGCCATGAAAGATACAGTAAAAACTTTGAGCAAAAGGCGACATTTGCATTAGGTGCACACAGCAGGAAATGTGTTATGTTACTATGACTTTTGTACAGATTCATCGTCTACAAAATTTCCTCAAGTACTTCCTTACTGACTTTGACAGACGCCGATATGTAATATAATTCATTATCTCTAGTCATGGTGTTATTAATGGTGTTTGTGCAAGCTCAAAGTCAATGATGTTACCAAAGCAATACATTAATTTGGCTATGACATCTATATGGTGACTTCAACAATTTACTTCAGCTAAAGGTTATGAGGTTAAGAAAATATTAGTTAAAGGAAAATGTTTTTAGACCTTCTGTTATTCTAGTTTATGATAATGTCAACACTTGCATCCATTACACTTTTATGTCCTCATATTGTTTTGTCAATTGAAAGTGGCTACTGTCTGACGTATTGGTCATTTGCTTAAGTCTTGACTGCCATTTTCTTCATTGATCCTAAAACGGACAAAGCAAGGAGAGGTCACTTGACTTGAACCCAAAAGCTTTAATGAAATCCTATCGAGCTGATAATACTGATGCCTGTGTCAATGGCCGCCACTTTCCCAGAAAACCTTGTGAAAAGTGCAAGGTCCAGTCCATAGCAGCCACACTGACCTAAACCACGAGCGGCTGAGTGTCGAGGGTAAAGTGGTTAGGGCTAAGGAGAGCGATACAGAACGACCAGCGCACCACGGCCCTTCATGCTGATTCATATTCATTAAAGAAAAGGACACGATGTCCTCAGCTTCAGGTGCCCGGAGCGTGCCCTCTCATCCCTTTGTTACTATGACACAAGCTTTTTCAGCATCCACGATCAATCAATGGTCTGGGAATAATTTTGTCTCATACAGTGCTTTTGAATGTAAAACTACCAGAGAGCTTGTTGTATTGTGCATGTTTTAGATGGGAAAAATTAGTTTTGTCCAACATGGTCCAGGAATACAGTAAATGATTTTATGTAAATTGATATAGTGTTTATTGCACAATCGTACTAGTTGTCGATCATAGCTATAATACTTCAGTGTGATTTATCTGGGAAAGATGGTGTGAAAGGGTTTACTGTGGAAAAAATATGAAAAAGTGGATTTTTCAGTGGGAAGATCCAGCCTGTTTTGTTGGCCTAAGACATCTTACAGTGGATAGGCCTTTGAACGCAGCAGCGTATGACCATGGCCTTCGACTCTAGTGCAGTGTGTCTATAGGTTTGCACAGAGCCCCCTGCACTCAGAGGCCCCTACGCTTTTGTAAACTCACGTCCGTCTTGGCTAAAAACAGATAAAAACATGTTGAATCCAGCTGTGGAGTGCTGGGTTTATTTGTGGTAACAGTTCTTACCCTTGGAGTAGTTTCCATAACATGAGAGAGAGGATATTACTATGCTTTATATTCAGAGTGATGTAGTACTACTGACTTCAGCTTCATGCACCAGTGGCTCTCAGACTTTTCACATCAAGTGCCATATGTATGGCCTTCCAGGGACCACCAGATCTAAGGGTGTTTTCACACTGGCACTAATTAGGTCGACGTAAAGGAGCTCTGAGAACGGTGCTATTGTCCTGATGTGAACACGCCAGCTGTATTCTGGAGTGCAGTAAACAGATGCACCACCGGTGAACACACACTGTTCAGGGGTATCCAAACTATATGTATAGGTTCCAAAATGCAGCCCTTACCCAATTTTCCAACTGCAAAACAGGAGTGGCCGAGTGAGCATTTAAAATGAAATTTGTTCCACACTCTCACAAACCCTCGTTTCAACGTTAATATTCACATATTTGAATTTTCAGGTTCATTCACATCCTTAGAACAGCTTTTTTCAGAGGCAAAGGGAAGCAACGGTTTTACAGCACACTCTATATAAAATTATACATTTAATATAATAATAATTGGGTGCACGGTGGCAGAGCGGCTAGAGCTTCTGCCTCTCAATAAGGAGATCGTGGGTTCGAATCCCAGACCACCCCAACATCGTGGTTTCGAATTCCGAACCACCCCAACATCACACGATCTCTCTGGGTGGAGTCTGCATGTCCTCCCCGTGTTACCGTGGGTTCTCTCCGGGTTCTCCGGCTCCTCCCACCGTCCAAACACATGACTGTGTAGGTTAATTGAGAACTCTAAATTGTCCCTAGTGAATGAATGTGAGCGTGAATGGTTGTCTGTCCTTGTCTGTCTCTCTGTGTCAGCCCTGCGACAAGTTGGCCACTGTCCAGGGTGTACCCCGCCTAAGGCCCAAAGTCACTGGGATAGGCTCCAGTCACCCGCGACCCCTAACGGGAATAAGCGGTAGAAAATGAATGAATGAATGAATATAATAATAGGAATTTATAAACATGCAAGTCAATAATTGTAATTGTGTGAGAGCAATTTAAAAACTTTAAATGAGACAAAGGAATGTACTTTATTTGTGAAGATCTAATCGTGTGACCCATTTTTCTCAAATTAAATATTAATCAAATCAAATCAAATCAAATCAATTTATTTTTATAATGCCCAAAATGACAACAACAGTTGCCTCGATGGGCCACAGGTAGAAAGCAGTTAAGATAACTGTCCCAGAACGCCCCTGTCCTTTGACCCTCCTTCTCGGGAAAAACTACAAAAAACCCCATGGGAAAAAGTAGAAACCTCGGGGAGAACCACAGTGAAGGAGAGATCCTACTCCCACGGACGGACAGGCTGCAGATGAACTAGGACTGACGCATCCACTTGGACTGTGGAGCCAGAACCACTCAAGAGGGAGGCTGTGGAAAAGTTCCTCCAGATTAATTCATTTTTTCAGTGCACACCTGGCAAAACCTCAAGGCACGCTAGTGTTCCCCGGCACACTGGTTGAAAATCAAGGCTTTAGTTCATATGATATAGACCTGATTTCTTTTAGTGATGATACTTTGTTTGTTAAGGTTTTCTGGCGGGGGTTTGAGAGTGCATTGCGAGTGAAGAAATTAGCACAAACAATATTTTTTTCTCTGCTGGACAATCATTTAATTTCATTTAAAAATCTAAATACACTATATACATTATTAGTGAACCATATTCCAGTACGTCTTCTTCCCAAACTTGGCCGAGCAGATGACGTCACACAGTGTTAGCTAAGTTTGTCAGTGACATGATCTCTGCCATAACAGTCTAATGCTTAGGGCCTAAAACGGACTTATCGACTTGCACATAGTCATTACATGGATTCCTGTTCCTCATATGCCATATGCCAATGACAAGTTAAAGAGTCTTTGATTTAAATTGCAGCGTTGAGCATGACTCTGAATGTAAATGTGAGGGTTGAGAGTGAGCTGGCATCTGATGTATACATTTGTTTAGTGTTACGTGGTCAATCTTCAATAACGTAACATATATTTAAGATCGTTCTGCTTAACTCCTCTTACTCACTGCAGTTTTAGTCTTCGGAGCTTATTACAATAATACTTGCTTGGAATGATATCTCTCTGTATTTTTATATAGACCAGTATCAGTTTTATCTGCTCCAGTTCAGATGAGCGTGATTGACAGGATTTTCCAATCAGGGACATGCATGGTCTGTCTCAAAACCAAAACGACGAGGAAAAAGAGGAGGTGAATATCTTCAGGACTTAAAAAACATTGCAGATTTTTGCAGAATCAATGAGAGAAGCACAGAACTCTTTTAATTGGAGGTGAGAAAAGTTTGATTTTGTTCTAATAATAATAATAGCAAAGTAGAAATATGAAAATACAAAAACATTTGAAGACACGCACACTGAAAGGCACTGGCAAATAAAGCTAGATACTAATCTATACTAAAGCTTGTACCAAAAGTAGATAGTCATTGGAACAAGTTCAGATACCGGTGCTGATCCAGGAAACGGTGCTAAAACGGACGTTGGTTCAGCCAATACCCCCTTTGGGCCTCTAAATTGATGGAATAAGACTATTTACTGGCTGATGTTGACCCTGAACTAGGTTTTTCTGTGGTTATTTGAAGAATAGGCGGCACGGTGGTGCAGCAGTTAGAGCTCCTACCTCAGTACAAAAAGGTCTTTGGTTCAACTCCCAGGCATGTGAAGCCTTTGTGTGGAGTTTGCATGCTCTTCCCGTGTCTGCTCCGGTTTCCCCTATCACTACAGACATGTAAAATAGGCACCTCCCCTCTGGGGCCAGGACTCCTCTGATTCTAAATCTCAGTGGGACTTTCTTGGTTAAATAAAGGTCAATGAAAAATAATAAAATAATGATTACATAATATAATTGGATCCATTTAATTGAGTTAATTGTGATTTAAGGAAATGAATGCTATTGGTGTTGAGTGGTTCTGGCTCCACAGTCCAAGTGGATGCGTCAGTCCTAGTTCAGCTGCAGCCTGTCCGTCCGTGGGAGTAGGATCTCTCCTTCACTGTGGTTCTCCCCGAGGTTTCTACTTTTTCCCATGGGGTTTTTTGTAGTTTTTCCTCGCCGCGAAGGAGGGTCAAAGGACAGGGGCATTCTGGGACAGTTATCTGAACTGCTTTTACCTGTGGCCCATCGAGGCAACTGTTGTTGTGATTTTGGGCATTATAAAAATAAATTGATTTGATTTATTGGCAGTCACTGCACTGGTATCAGGTATCAGATACTTAAAGCCCAAGTATTGATGATGGTATCAGATCTGTAAAAGCTGGATTGGTGCATTCCTTATATAGATATTGAAAACATTACATAGATAGGACAAATTTTTTCCTTTCTTGAATAGTCTTGATCTTAGTCAACTGTATAATATCAACACACAACTCTTATTTTTGGTTAAAATCTGATCATTTGAAATTGTATTTATTTTTTATTTTTTTATCATGAGACACTACTTTTGTTTTCAGTGTTCAGGTTTTCGGTTTTAGGCCCATGGTGCCTGCTACATTCCCCATGACTAAACAACATCAGGCTCAGTGCTATATGTCTGTGATATAACACATATAACTCTTAGTCACTAGATTTATAGACAGTTTCTGTGATAAATTTCAGCTCAGGGGATCATTGACTGGCAGCTGATAATGTCACTTTGCTTCAGTGAGTAATCAAAGGTTGGAAAGATGTGAAGGATTTATGCAGCTAAAGCACAAAGTGAAAAAGCACTCTGTTCTGCATCACAGTCTATAATGTTGAACTATACCACTGCTAGACATGAGGACACATTTGCCAGGCAGAAGGGGAAATACTGAATATACTTCACATGGGGGTCCATAAATAAATCTTAAATTATGCCTAAAAGATGGCTCTCTTGACATTGAGCATGGCCAAAGCTTGGTGAAGATAAGATATTTTCATCCTGAGAATTGTTGTGTGCTCTGAGATCTATTTGGATTAGGGACTTTTCTGAAGATGATTGAAAAATAGGTCTGAGAGCCGAAGCGTTCTGAAAATTTCCACTGGGAACAACCATCAGGTGCTTCACTTCTGTGTCCAGTCATTCGTCACTTAGATATTTATATAAGAGACTTTAAAACATCGATCTTACCCAGTGAAAACACTTATGGATGTTGTCAAGGTTCACATTCCTCCATTTTCAAAAGCATGTGATAGTAATTAGCATCTTGATGTAGTAAACATGCACTGTGATAGATGTGTTTGTATGTTCTATGTTTCATTGTGTGTTTGGTTAAGTCTGTGAATGTACCGCACAGTGAGGCTGCACAGACTCGAGACAGAGTATAATGAGGTCTGATTGATGTTACAAGCTAATGTCTTCCAGCAGTTTATTGTATATAGCATTAACGTAACAAGTCCATTTCTACACCATCTTTCAAATATGCCATACATAGCTTTTGTTACTGGACTGACAGTGAGGAAAATCTTATGAGCAAATCCTATGAGTCTGATATATGACACTAAGGCCAGTGACACTCACAAATTCAATTGTCTGTCTAAAAGAAATCAACATACATTAATTTCCTTGTCCACAGGGCTATGCGTCTTCATTTTTTTTGTGTAAAACTATTAATGAAGTCACTCTAAGAGTTTTAAAAATGCAATAATAATTTGGTGTAGTGTAGTACAAATTAATAGTGGAAGCAGTAGCTCGTATTGTATTGTGAGTAAAAATCGAAGCACTGAAACGAGAATTAGTAGCAAAATAGATACTTTTGAATAAATCAATTAAACTTTACACTAAACACACCTGCCCTGTGGCAGACTGAGAGAGACATGGCAGCCATATTGTGTTCACCAAACACATTACCACAGGTCACATAACAATGCACTCATGCCATAGAAATGTAAATAATGCAGAATGTTCAAACAATTAGAGAATTGAAACGCATTCAGACTAGTGTCGGCTCTACCTTATAACTATGTTCACTATGTGTGCTTTTACTCAACTTGAACTTGAGCAATAGTACATTTTGATTACATGAACCTATGCTGATTGACACAACTCTGACCTCTAATTTGTATGAAATAAAAATGAATGTACTTTTCTTACCACTGTAGTTTGGCTCAGAGTCTGAACTCCCAGCTGTTTTCCTTCCAACTTTGTAATGCAAACGTAGCTCTTTTCTTAATTAGCCAGAGAAGGAGCTGCTCATTGTCAGCAAAGGTAATGGATCAGTGCCCCATGATAGTGACGTTTCTAGCTAATTTCAAGGAACACTGGCTTCAGGAGCTGAGCAGCACGAGTTCGAATACACACTAACTCATTTTAACCTGCTAATTTTGAGTGAAAACTCATTATTATAAGTGAAAACACAGTCTTCCTCAAATGTGTTCACAACAAGAGATGCAAGTCATTGTAAAATCAATATTTAGTCACACGAACATAAATCCTGACAGGCAGCTCAAGTGAATGGGCAGTCAATAAATGTATATTATTTTGGCTCTGAAGGACAACCACAACCAAACAATCATTTTGATCCATGCATTAAACAACACAAAGAGAGGCGTAAAGGCTCGGACCACCCCATAGTTTCATTTACAGCTTTATTTACTGGAGAGAAACAAGTGTGTAACAGAGATTTTTCTGAATTACAAGTAATTGTCTCTTGTACTGCTCCCTTAGGCTAATTCACGGTAAACTGCTGTAATAGGTGTATTTTCACTATAAGTACTGAGCAGAGGTAATAGCTTCCAGACTGGAGTTACTGTTGCACCCTGTATGGGCTTTTCCATAAAAGCTTATGATATCACTCTCATCTAAGCGCTTTAGCTAGAGATCTCAAAAATCTTAATCTGTTATTTGAAGTTGTTCATATTAAACCTTTTTGGCATCAGAATATTGAACTCTTGCCCCTTTGGATGCATCTGTGTGGCTGACATCACAAGGAAAGAGCAGCAACGACTGAAAGATGTGTCCAAACACATTTAAGAGGATTCCTCATGCTTTTAAAAATGACTTGATCACCTCTAAAGCAATAAATAATTTTACATAATCATTTTTGAAGCTGTAAAATGTGCAGTTGACAGACTAAATTTAAGTATTAAGTATTTCCGGAGCACTGAATGACCACAGGTTAAATTCTGCTGCTCTTTAATCAAAAACCAATAATAAAAATAGGTGTATTACAAATATTAGAAGGGCTGTAGCTGAATTTGACTGTTTTGAAACGTGAAAAACAGAATCTCTTTGTAGAAGACAGGAAGGGAGAGTGAGCGCTTCTCTGGGCCCAAAAACAGTGAAAACAAGTAGAAAACGTCAGGTGCTCTACAAGGATACATGCATTTAAGAATTTGTGGAATATTTCAGTAAAATTAGATTTTCCATTATATACAGGCAGTGTATATACTTTATAGAAGTCTTCAGTCAATCAGTATTACTGAGATATAAATTAAATAAACTACACTTAGCAAATATGTATTTGAAAAAAAAAATTGAAATGATAATGCCATCTGCTTCACCCCGCTGTGTTTGTTTACAAAGTCAGGGGTCATGACTGCTTGCCCTGGGACAAACTCAGCCTTGGACATGGGCAGTCTACAATGTCCAAGGTCAAAAACACAGCTTCTGGTCTCATTTGTGGTTTCCTGTCCGTCCCACTCCTCCCATTAAGAGCTGCAGTCAACAGCTTCCCATGTGAAAACCTACTGGATTTGCCCAAAGTCCAGGACAGTCCAGCACCACAGACACTGACCCGCACTGATGAACTCTTTGGATTTATATTTGGATACAAGTGAAGTAACTTATAATGTCTGGCACTGTTAATGTGCCACAACATCATTGTAACATCATAAATGCTATCAGACAAATCAAATGCATTTTAGCTTATGACAGTTTGTTTGTTTGCTACTTTATACGAAAGATAAGACAAAATGTTATGATGGTTTGAAACCATCATTCATCCTCAAACCTTCGTCAATTATATGATGTTCAACCCCAACAATAAATCAACAATCATTCAATAAAGTAAAGAAAAGCTAGCATACTGAGTAGTTATTATTATCATTATTATTATTTTTTCACATTTTCAAGTGCAGTTTTTCAACATGATGATGCGTGTAGCTAGTTATGGACCTCTGTATACTACAGTTTTTTTTTTTAATCAACTTCCACCAGAAATACTCATTAGAGTGAGGCTTTGGAGAGAGGTTTCCTATTGTGTCTCCAGAGTTCACTTCTGACCCTGACAATGGCTGTGATGCCCAGGCTGCAGGACACAGAGGAAGGCCACTTTTGTTGTCCTGAGGGCTGTTACTCTCCTCAAACTGCCCCGATGACCTGCTGACCCTATCAGGCCAGTCTTCCTGTTAAATTGTACTGAAACCTTTGCTTGAAATGTTCTATTTATTCTTGTATTTGCTCAACATGCTTAAATGGCCCTTGGGATTGATACAATTATTTTGATTTAAGTGATTTATCATTGAGATATAGTATTTCTATATGGTTTCAACCACTGCTTTGGCAGAGGCCCACCGTCTTCTACTTCTACTTTCATTCAATATCATAGTGTTTACTTTAAAATGTTGACTTTAGATTACGGATAAGTTATAAAAATCGAACACACTGAAACCAAGATTATCCTCTGGGATTTGAGAGCGATGTTAATTACACTAAATGTTGCGTGCATAAGGATTAAGGGCTATAGAAGTAATTTAATCTGATACACAGTGCTGCATGGAAAGTGAAGTGGCCTCGTATAACCTCACAAACATCAGCAGCTACGGGCCATCCGGCCAAAGAATTTCGAAACAGTTGAAATTTATTTTGGACACTTCAATGGGGAATCTATAACTATTACACTGCCAAATTGCTCCAACTGCAATTTCACACCGACAACCTGTTAAATACATTTTGGAGTGGTGCTTTATCCTCCTGTGTTTGGGGCAATGGGCACTGAAGAGCAAAGGCAGCAGAATCGCAGGGATTTAGACCTGCTCATAAACTCCCTTCATAGTTTTTATGTGCTGGATCTAAAACAGCTCCCCGTTCGTTCACCAGCCGTGCCCCGTCTGCCTCACTGAACAAGTTTTAAGTTAACACCGACTAGAATCCTTAAACTGATGCATAATGAATACTGTGTTTGAATTATTTAGCTGAAAATAAATCCTAGATGTGATCATCTTGATCATTTCTGCTGCTATCTTTACTTTCTGCCGCCATGATATGATAGTTTTAATAGATGTGCAAGTTTGGACTTGCACAAAAAATCAAATGGATCTTCCCTACTGATGTTTCTCACATGTCATTGATTAAATGTACATTTGCCCAAGCCTTCTCATATAACAAATTAAGTCACCAGTAAATACTGTAGCCTATAGGACAGATATGAAGACATTGAATGAAGAAATGAAGACAATGAAGACATTTTATTGTAAATGTTGTAATTTCAGCTTCCAGATATCCCATATAATTGAGTTAAAAGTGCATCAATAAAGCAGGATTTGCTAAATGTGGATGGATAGTAATTCCCATCTGAAACATTAAAAAATCCACAAATACCCCAAGAAGACAAGAACGTCCTGTATCTTAAGTCACAGGAGAGCAAGTCTGTGCTGTCTACAAAAGCACCATTTTGAAATAATAAATACTTAAAATATTTTGTACTTGAAGCTACCAAACACTCCCCGAGTTTCACCCAAACTTAACATAATTTGATCAACATAACTGACAAAACATGCACACAGTTAATAAGATACTGACTTCAAATGGAAGTCACAATCCCTTTATTTTGTGATGTACTTATGTGATGGTCTTCATGTTTGGCAAATAGTTCTGATCTTTCAGGAGCTTTAACCAGGGCCCCAGGTCCTGTCCTCGCAGACTGAATCCACCATTTCCTTTAGTTAAAGCTTGTTTTATCTGCTTTTCTTCAAGTTTACAGAAGGAGAGCGCTTTATGGCTAAAACAGTTTGTGCAGCAAGATGTTCTTTCACTACAGTTTAGCTGAACAAAGTGCAACCTCATAACTCTATCCAGAGAATGTATTTTTAATTGTGCTTCTATATTTGGTAATTCTCCAGAAGAATTCATATTTATTTATTGTTTAGTTCTTAAAACTCATACTTACAAACCCTATATCAATATGGAAAGTCCAGTGAAGTACTGGAGTATTTCAAGGTGACTGAATGAAACTGTTGGTTCTGACAAAACTGAAGACATATATTTTGCACCTTTACTTTTTCAGGCTGATGCGTCAACTGCTATTAGACTAACATCATCTTTAAACCTATCACTCACACGTTTATGTGCATGCAAATTGTAACTGTAAAAGAATACCAGACAGTGTTTTTGTATGGAAAACTTTGGTCTTCCAGACTGGTCTGATGAACTCTAATTTGTTTATCTTTTATGTTGTGTCAAACGAATTCTGTTCTCACAATCATTACTTTTATGAGAGTTAACAACTATTTATATGTAACTTCTCCATGTAAAGGTCACAGATCTCCTCAGCAGCAAGCAAACTATGCAATGATAGTCACAAAACACCCAATCAATATCCCAAACAGACTCTTACTGTAGCAGTATTTCACTGTGTGGAACAATGCCCCCTCTAACGTTTCCTTGGATTGCCAAAGTGAAGGTCATCCAAGACCAAAGGTTAAGTTTGATTTGGCCTAGAGGCAGAGGAACATCTCATGAAAACATTGTATATCATGAAAGTACTGCATTAAAACGTCCCCGAAACAACTTATTGAAGGGAAGTTCCACATGTTCATTCTTTTAAAGACATTCCTGACTCCCTTTCATAATATAACTGTTTATTTGTCTTGGTTTACAGATTTGTTCAAACCAAGTCATCCAATTCATTTATATGAGAAAAAAGTCTAACAAAAAGCGGCCGCATTCACATGTATTCCTAAACCAGTACAGGCATTGTAGACATAGTATGGGCAGAAATAGAGACTATTGTTGGAGCTAGAAGATGTTTTGCGTTTCACAAATGACAGAGTCTGACTCAATGGCACAGTGGCACTACTTTTGAAAATAAACATCTCAAAAACACAAGTTGTCTCAGGAAACGGGCCTTGTTCCTGTTTACGGCCCAATCATGTTAGACTTGCCACCTTAAAGCGGTCTATAAATATTCAGACAATGCCAAACATCCATCAAGGCAAACAACTGCTGACAAACAAAGTGTTGAGCGCAGGTTGATAGCACAGGGAAAGGGTTAGTGCTAATGACTCTGATAACACCATGGAAAGTATAGGACTCATGTAAACTACAGACATTAAAGTACATTACAGTAAAGGATGTTTCAACTGAGTTCTCGTTGTTGCTTGAAGTGCATATGACAGATTAGACTACACATTTCACTAGACAGATTGTACTAAAAATGTTACTTCCTGGTTGGACATGAGCGGCAGATGTGACATTAGTAGAGGTTATTCCACAACTCTTACCAAGCAACCGTACTGTAAACACGGGGCAAAATCTACATATTTTACACCATAGTTACAATTTTACAAATAATAATACCTGAAAGCTCCACTGTAATTTTCAACTCTTATTTTTAAAATTTTCTTCACACTGCCACTCGACTGATGTAAAACTATAAGACATATTTAGGGGACTATCAGGGACTATCCCACCAAACTAAATAATAATTAGAAAAAAACACGAGAACTGTCATATGCACTATAAGAATGTGGGACAAATATTGTCCACATAAGCCTTTGAGTTTAAATTATAAAATGCAGAAATTACACATTTCTGCGGTGAATTAAGAGACTTAATGAGATGCATTGTTTCCACATTCACAACAGAAACTACTAGACACAATCAGCACCAGTGGACCTACTTATATTAATTTCCTTTTATTGTTATCTCTTGGACGTCAACAGGGGAATTGGCTTTTTACAGCTAACTATGGCATTACTGCACTAAAGAGTAGAGCTTTGTGGAACACTTAAAAGAAAACTAAATAACTCCGAAATAACTGGAGTGAGCAATGAGCAGCTGCATATTCATGACACCATCTTTGGCATCAGCCGAAGAGGGTGAAATATTGACAAAAAGCATTTCATCCGCCTGACAGAGCTCCCACTCCTCACACTTCAGTTAACTCCTCGCTGACACACACGGATCTGCCACAGAGCCATTTGGAGTGTCTCTGTCTCCTCTCTTTAATAGTATCATTACAGCCAACAGCACACACTGGGGCTGTGTTGTCTTCTCTCACGTGGCCTTTTCTGTTCGACATGGTGTTCAGGACGAGAGCTGTTCCCAGACGCCGCACTAAATCACTTTTTAAATCAGCCTTCATGGCAGCGACGTGGCTCCAGATTTGCAGCATTACCTTATCACAATCTGACAATATCTGCTTTAAAAACCAAGTCAGGGAGAGAAATATGTCCCCACATTTTACATTTTGTCATTTCCCATAATGCTGTGGGGTTCAAGTACCTCCAACTAAAGTTATTAATGACGCTGGAGACCTAAAATGAACTGTATTTTTGGTTAATGTTTGTGTGGGACTATGAAGCTGGTTTGTTGAAACATTACTGAGGAAATATACGATTGTAAAAGATCTGCACTGTAACACAAATTATATACGAGTTTTTCATTCTTAAAGCTCAGTAGTGCCACTTTATAATTCAAGGTATGTAAGAGTAGTGATTTCACAACACAAACATTTCCAACTTGAATTAAATGATGAGGAAAATGCTCATTACTCCATACCAATTTTGATACCACAATAACTATGTACCACAATGATAATGTACAACAGTTTTTATTCAAGTTTCAAAAAAGACTGAGATAATTCTAAAGCTCTGCAGGAAACATGCTTCGTTCTATAACGTAATTTTCCAGTTTCGACACATGTTGTACAAGTGAGAATCTAGTTTTGATATTAGTTTTAGTATCATTACTATCTGCACATTAATTTGAAAACCCTCAAAACACAACCTGAAATGTGTGCTAATGTATGCACGCCAAAAATCAGAGCACGGAAGCTAAAATGTATAGTTCCCTCCCAGAGCTAGTAAAAATGTTACAGTGTACAGCGTGAAGTGTTCAGACAGGGAGCAGCACTAAACAATAGGGGTCACGTTCGTATTTTGATGAAAGGGTTACACATAAACTTTAAGTCCACACCCACAGACCTGAGCCAGAACAAACAATGCTCTTCTCTGCTTGGATGCTCTGTTTTTTGAAAAAGAACAGCCTTAAAATACAACATGATCTGAGAAATTTCTAGATTAGGATGCATACATTTCCTAGGACAGGCAAATTGGATTTTTATTGAGTTACAAGTAGTTTATCTAAATATCCTTTTTATAGCAGTTTTTAATATCCAAAGTCATAAACATAAAAGTTTAGTAGTGCGGCTGAGAGCTCACGATACATCATGTCAGCCCCAGAGCGGAGCAGAGTTGTCGTGGCTCCAGAAATACAGAGTACAATAATAGAAGCTTTCAAATCAGTGGAACTACATCTAAAGACATTAGTGCTTTCTGATTGGGCTCACCGGATCCTGTTTGGCCTCATTGTCATTCAGCCGGCGTGTGTGAGAAACTCAGGACGTCCCATAGCAGCCGGGCCGCAGCTTCTGTGTCTCCAGGGAGACCCCCATGTGCTGGTGCAGATATGCCCTGTACAATACACCAGGACATTACATAAGATTATTTCAGTGATTGACCATTCAGTTAAGGTTCACTACCAACATAGAGAAAGGCTTGCTTTATCCCTTGTTCTGCTTTAATCAATTCAGTATCTATTTTGGCACAGGACTGAACTTCACTAACGTAACGTGTGGTCTTGGGTGGAATGTCACCTCTGAACTCTCAGGTAACTTGGCTCCGGCTGGATCTTGCTCCTTTGGCCTCTCGGCGGATCTCTATTGTGTCTTGCTGAAGGGACACTTGGCTTCCTTCCTCTCTTTGTTCAGTTTCTTTATGAATGTATTAAACAAGGCTCATCACAGGGAGGTGGATGATGTGTTCACGTAAAGTTCGAAAGTGAAATTCCTCAAATGCCTTCAGAAGGTGATTTGGTTCAAGTACAGATTCCATTTGATTTCAGCATGACGGAGCCAGCAACGCCGTCTGTGAAAGGACACGGGACAAATTATTATACAGCGAAGAGCACTCTAAATAACAGAGACTGTTTACTAGGATCTATTCAATTTAGAAGATGCACGTTTCTGTTGACAGCTTAATGAAACAAGACCAATATTTTGTGTCTCTCTCTGTGTAGAAATAGTAAATTATTTTGTTAAGTATATGTGTGAATAAAACATCTAAGTGGAACTGCCTTCAAAACAACCCCTGTGACTGAATGTTTCTGTGTTTCTGTAAGTGTCAACTTCTTTTGTTTATACAGAGGTGACATTTTGGAGTGCTTGGCTTGCAAGGAAAAAAATGTACAGGAACAGGAAATGCAACGATGTATGTCTGGTGATGACAGCCCAGAAGTAAGAAAGCACACAAAGTTTAATTTTGTTTTTAATCAAAAAGAAAAGTAAGAGTAGGACACAAAATCAAAAATGAGAAAAACCTAATGTGTGAATGGAGAATTTACCACTGAAATCCTGAACACATTTGTGGTCTGAGTATATAACCCTAACCCAACAAAATATACCCATATGCCATCTCATTATATCTTATGACAAATTCAGTCTAATTCTTGCACACCAGCAACACTGTGTGCACTATTGGCCAGTTTGTTCGACTTAATTCAAACGCGGCCACCAATTAGTCTCCAGTAAATGGGCATTAACCACAAGCACACACTGATGAATGTTCCTGGCAGGTGTTAACTGCTGTGGTTTCTGTCTCCAGTGCAGCTATAATAAATCACCAGGCGCTCACTGACCACTAGACTGATTAAACTGTTCCTTTAATCCGAGTTTGGAATCCTTAATCTTGCATTTCTTTCTCGTCTGACATTGGAAAGATATGTTTGATCATTATGTAAACAGCACATCTCTAAACTACTTTTCCTATCCAATACTTGCCAGGTTATTTGTGGTCTGCAAACTATGAAGTTCGTAGTGCATGTGCTGGACACTTGTATACAAATAGGACAAATTTTTTCTCATGAACCTTGACTCTTGCTGTGTTTAGCGCTGCAGACTCGTGGCCTTGGCTTGATTCGCAGCATTGTGGCTGAGTCAGGTCCCCGTCTGCTCAGGCACAGCCACAGGAAAAAACACTTTGATATACGCACCAGGGGGTCTGACAAAATCTGTATTTGTGTTCTTAATTTTAGTTGACCTCACGCTAAGGTCGTATCCTTAATCATTTAACTACAGATGTGAATGAATAACAATACCACTATTTACCACTAGAGGGAATTACGCTCATCATAATTTCCCATATTGGTCATATTCTCTGATGGCTTCTCAGCATCTGTCCGGGTTTGTCGAGGGGTGGTCAGGCCATGTGAGAAATGCAAAGAGGACTATTTCCCAGTGGAGGGACAAGCAGTTGGACGAAAATCAACTTTGGGGCCCGCAGTTCATCCCTAATCATCTGGGGCCATGTTTATGTTAGCACTTTTCTCTGTTTGATTATTCACAGAGAGACTGAAGCCATAAGAATAACTGCTTATCAAGTGTCTGCGTCTTGTCACTGCACATTGCGCTGAACGTCAGATTAAAACCGTAATCTGATGAAATGCAAGCAGCAGAGACGGGCATTGACGAGTAAAGCTTAGCATTAGACAGGAATCATTACAGATAAAAACGTGAAGGATGCTGCTGTGTGCAACAATGATTTGATGCCAGTGCAATGTGGGAGGAGGAGGAAATCACATTCCTCAAATACATCCTCACACTAAGAGCTAATATAAGATTCAATAAATACTCCTGGAGGAAGCAATGAATAAACTACATTTCTATGGGATGATTACGTTTGGCTTCCTGTGCCAAGTTTCTTTACCCGCTTTTATTTGATCAATGTTCATGCGTTCAGATTTAGAAATGGTTATTTGACAGACCAATGTATTGAAAAGGATATTACAATGTGTACATTTTTGAACCATTTACCAAAAGACAATAATTCTAACAATAGTTTTTGTGTAATCTGGTTTGAGGTCTATGGTTAGAGATGGAGTCATCAGCCCAATTAAACAGATAGCCATGTACTGTAAAATCAGTCAAGAGAACAACTGCTGGACCAGTGAAGAGTCTACGTGCCAGCCACAGACCGTACGGTCTATGGTGCCAGCTTGCTGTCCCTCTGTCACTTTTTTCCTTGCTTCCCGCGTAGAGCTACATGATTTGGAAAACATATCTAATTGCTTTTTTTCTGACCCGTATAACGACCGCGATTAGATTTACAGTTCATGCTTTAATAATGGGATTCTGTTCAAAATTCACATTTTAAACACAACCAGAAGAAAATACTGAAATATGAACTGACAAACTAATGAAAGAAATTTTTTTTATCACTTTTAGTTGGGTTTCTGAGTCATGTTTTTGTCACGTGTAGCTGCGTTTTTGTCACGTTTAGTGTTTCTGTTAGTCACATTCTTGTCAGTTTTAGTTGTGTTTCTGTTGCATTTGGTCATGTTTTTGTCACTTGTATCTGAACACGTTTTAACAAATCTAAACAGTTTGCAGTTTTTATGCAAAATTCACTCAATAAAGAGGTCAAGTCACCTGCATCTTAAATGTGTCTTTTCTTTTTTAGAGGTGGCCACATCCTCTGCATCGTCTTCTCTCACACCTTCTAACTTGGTCCTCTGACCTTGTCACTTCGTCTGTAACCTCTTTCATTAAACCTCTAACCTCAGCATCCTTCCAACATTACACGGGACCAGGGCAACATTTACATTTCACACTCTAACTGTCCTTGGCAAACATCTAACAAGAGAAAAGAAGCTCTGCCACTTAAAATATACAAAATAAGGCTGCCCTATAGCGCTAAAAGTAATTAATTGCCACAAATCAATTACTGAAATAACTGACGACAAATGTATTAATCAAATATCTATAAATGTAAAGGTAACAATAGGAACAGCAGCCAAACACATAAAAAATATAAAATAGTATGTACATTGATAAGACATGTATCTTTCTCTTCACAGTCTGTAATCCCTTTTCACACTTTGGTCTAATTTCTTAAATCTTTCTTCTCACTCCCTCACCAGCGCTCAGTTTCTTGTTTCCGCTCCCAAACTCCCCATGAGCTGCACTCTCCCCAGCGGGACATAAATAGAGAAAAAAGAGCCTGGACGGGGAGTAGGAGGGGGCACACAGAGGAACACATCCAGGACCATGAGGGTGGGAAGTCCAGAGTGGGGAAAGAACCGGCAGCTGCAGATTCATCAGTCAAACGTGGAGAGTATGTACAGGCTGGAGGAGACTGGGGATGAAATATGGACCAAGGACCAAGCAGGCCACCCAGAGGACTTAAATTATAGAAATTAATCACAGTCTATAATCTGGGTCTAATTGGGGTGTGAATGAGTTTTAAGATTTAGGTTGCTTTACAGAAAGGTCAAAAATGGGCCAAGAAAGACCAATATTTTTTTCAGATGAGAATGTCAAGATTACAGGCATTTTCACACCTGAAATGACCAAGAACAAGGTCCCTACATTTCTCAGTCCCTTTTTAGGAACCATTCAGTCCCCCTTTCTTGCGTTCACACAGCAGTGACTGAAAGTGAGTCTAACTGGCTTTAACATTAGCATACATATTCTGTTAAACATTGAAATATATATATATATATATATATACTACTACTACTACTTTTGAGCACTATAAACCAGTGTTTCCCAACCAGGGGTACGGGGACCCCAAGGGGTACTTGAGGAATTACCAGGGGGTACTTGGAATGGTTTTAGGTTTTAAATGAAGATGAAATGTACTTTTATCTGTAAATATGTGTGATTAGTTGTAAATTTAGCATCTCTTTGGAGTATCATGGACCATAAATATAATTAAAACAATACATACAATAGTAATAACTGACAATATTCAACCAGTAAACCCATTTATTTGTGTGAAACTCAAATTAAGGGGTACTCGGAGTGTGAAACAAGACTTAGGGGGTACTCGAGACAAAAAAGGTTGGGAACCACTGCTATAAACCACCTGGACATAAAACTGTGATGCACAAATAGTTCAAACTGACGATGAAATTTACAATAAAACACAATTATTCAGATAATTCAAAATTTTTGTTACAATTTACTCATTTAGAATTTTATTTCGAGTGACAGTGTGCAAGTCTCATGTGGATCAATAGAGTTTGTCTAAGTCTGAGAAGGACTTAAAAATATTTTCCAACAAAAGCAGTGTTGTAAATTTACAGAAAGGTTCCTGGTCTGAATAGAAAGTAACTGCCCCTGAGCAGGAGCCAAAAAAGTACCTGAAATGTAGCCCCAGTCTCTAGTTACTACTCTGTTCCTACTCTTCAAATGGGGACTTCATCTAAAAAGTGGAACTGAAAAAGCTTCCTACAGTGGGAAAACACCTATTACAGCACATAAGAAATTACAAGCCATTGGTCTGTAAAGCTATACATTATCTTATTGCCTTTTTTTTAACTTTACTTTTCCAGTTTATTCCTATAATTCTCTTCCAACAGCAGAGACACACTCACTCTGTTGTAACATGAGACAGCATCAGGGACAACCAGAGCATGTGTGTGAGGTGCTAACCACTGACCCTCTCGCTGGTGGTTGGATGCTAAAGCTAGTGTATTATATCAACTGCACTCACAACAGTTAAAAATAAGTATTTTCAGACGAGGAGCAGGAAGGAAACACTTGTCTAAACAACAAGATGAAGAAGTGAGTGTTTTTATTCATTCATCTTCAAGCGCTGATGTTGATATGAATGAAAACACAAGTTTTTTGATCTGTCGCTGTCAGTCAAGATCTGTGATGGACACAAATGTTTGAAGATTTGAAAATTACATAGTAAGTCCAGAGACCAGTTTTGAGTCTGGCCATAAAAGTATTCTAGCTTTTAAAATGTACTTTTAGTTGAGTCACAAAAACCTCTGACTGCTTTAACATTTTAACAGACCTAAACAAATTGTATAGCCACTGTCAAATTACACAAACCAACAGACCCTTTAAAATGCATCAGAATGTTCAAAATAACAAAATGGAGGCTAAATGAAGTATCATATATTCCACTTCAGTTTTGCCTCTATTCTGGAAGCATGGAGGTGGTAGAGGTGTCTAGTGCAAAATAAGGGGTGCACAAAAATGATCTGTTTGGGACGTGCTTCTTCTGCTACTGTGCACCTGCTCCATCTTTGTTCACTCGCAGGAAGACTCAAACTCCCATGAGGTCACACACATGTGAGAATAACCGCTGCCTGGTCATAACATGTTTCTTGGTGAACCCTGCATCGCACTCCAAACAGCTGGGACAGACTCACGACCTCTGACCCCTGAAGGATGTGTTATCTCAGCACACAGGGATGGTGAGCACATGTCTGTCTGTAGTGACAGATACATTTTCCCCTAAAGCACAACGTTTTGTAACTGAAAAGGAAGCGCTCTTTTCAGTAGAGGTCACCCAACGGACTATATGCCGCGCTTTGACAACTCAGCATCTTTGCTTTGGCCCCACTGGCATCAGCAATATTGCAAATCAATGCCCATTACACGGTGGCAATTCACTGGACTAAATGTGACAAAGAATTACTGCATTTTAAATAAAAAGACACCAGGCGTTTTCATGGTGTTATTTCAGGTATGGATTTGCAGCAATATTACTCAATGACAGACTTTGTGACCAATAGTTCCCCTTGAGATGGTTCCTTATTTTCTCAGACATCAGAACAACATTTGTCAGTGCCTCCCTCTTTGGCTCAAGACCAAAACAGTATTTTCTATTCCGAATGCAGTTTTTAAACCTTTATCTATGCTTAGGATTTACAATGACTTCGACATGAACCCAAACAGGAAAGCAAAGTAAACAAGATCTCCCGTTTACAAAAGCTCAGAGTCTGGTACAATAAACTATGGCTTCTTGGGATAACAGACTAAACCTGTTCAAAAGTTCTCAGTCAGATGGGCCGAGAGAGGTGGATTTGAGAGTAGAAAAATGACAAAACGCCATGTGGGTGGACGCTGATTTATCAGGCGCTCACACTGCGGCTCAAAGGGGGAGGACAGCGATTTACTAGAAGCTTGTGTAGAATCAAAGATGGCTGACTGTGCTGACAGCTGAACAGCAGACTCAACGGAGAACCTGCAGTAAGAAGAAACTGACCACTCTGAAGAAGTACCAGTGTTTAAGTCATGTCTCCAGCCTGGACAAATGGAAAGGGTTTAATCAGAAAAAAACATCTAAATCAATATGCAAATCGTAGAAAATGATGTCCACAAACAAAAGTTAAGGAGAAGATGCAATGTATACAGATCCAAAGAGTATTCAATAGTCATATTTTTGTAAATTCAATTCTCACCATAAGTTTTTGTATTATCTTTACCATTAATTGAACAAGTCAACCAATGAAACGTCTTAATCGTCTAATGTTACAGTTATAGAAAGTAGAAAGTTATGTGAGAAAGAAAACTGAAATATTAAAGTAGACATTATTGTGAAACATTTGCAAAAAGTTTAATGTATTTGAAATCTATTATTTACAGACCATTAGCCATAATGATAGAGCATCTGCTTGAAGCTAAATGTGATTTCACTATCAGCACTTACAGTGTGTTTAAAGAAGATCACAAAAGGGACATTGTGTTTACACTGCTTTTCATCTTAAAGCCGGTCTCCATCCACATCACATCTATTGAAAGAAGACAAAATTCCCTCATGGGGCTTTAAAAATAAACTACATTCAAACTAAGTTTTAGAGGACAGGTGCAAACTGCAAACAATAAATGCCCTTTCTCAAAACATAGAGGTTACCTCAAAATAACTTTAGCCCTTTGACATTACAATAATCTGCTGAGTGCCTTGGCTATTGTTTGTTGGTTCCACTAAAACCTGAGTTTGAAAGGGCAGTGACAAGCGAAAAAGGCACGCTTATAGAAAATGTTTTCTTTTACCTCAGAGCTAAAGCTTCAAATTCACAAACTTTGAGTTGGAACCTTGTCTTGGTTTACGCACTGGAGGCCATAGCCTAGCCTATAAGTCCGAAGTTCTGTGCTTTGAGATTTCAAATATTTCCAAGTCTTTTCAGACTAAGCAAATGCAATCATTGTGGGATTTTTCAGTTTTCAGGATGTGTGTCTGTACTTTACAGACTGAAAATTATTTTATTTCTCTGTCTTTTGTTTTTCTGATGCATCAAGCCAAAGTCACAGGGCTCAAGACCAAGTGGAGTCCCAAATCTTTAACTATTTATCAGAGTCAGAATCATATCGAATGCCATTGTTTCACAAACTAGGAATGTGCTTTGGTGATTTGGTGCAGACATACAACATGAAGCAATAATAATAAGATGCCTATCATAATAATAATAGTAGTAAATAAACTATCAAGAATAACCCAATAAAGTAGACTCAATCTACAATGTGGCCTGACAGCACAGATACAGGCTCGTCCTTTAACGTGATAGATGTTCATGAGTTATGGAGACTCACAGGTCCTGGGGAGACGGAGGCTGCAGGAGGCTGGGGGGAGGTTTCCTGACGTCCACGTTCATCTCCACTGTCTTCTGGGCGTTGAGCTCCAGCCGGTCCACCTTCCTCCTGTAGATAGACTCATCGCTGTCCGAGATGAGTTTGATGAGGGTGGTGTACCCTGCAAATTTGATCAGTTTTAGGGAGACAAGGCTGGAGATGCAAGAGTTGGTGTACACGAAGAGCAGAGGAGAAAGTACACAGCCCTGTGGTGCTGATGTTGATGATGCTGAAGACATTCTTCTCCAGCCGTACACTCAGCCTCTGGTCCGACGGGAAGTCAGTGATCCACCTACACCTCTGATGTAGTTTCCCGCTTCCTGATCGAGTCAAGTGATCAAAACCGACAGACAGAAGGTATGGCACCTCTGTCTACAGCAGCCTACTCAAGCCGCAATGAATTCTGAAGTCTGAAGATGTTACAGCAAGATGAGGGAATACTAAACAACACATGCTAGCCTCAGTGACTTGCTTAAGCATGCCCCTTTCAAATTCTGATGCACCTCAGTTTTTTCAGGACCAGTTGGACCTACAGACTGAATTTTGCCTTGGACCCTTGAGAGGTAAACCTTTACAGGTGCTTAGAATATGACTGAAGATGAACTATGGCCAATTTTTATTTTATAATTATTTAATACCTTGTGTTTTTGCAATAAAAAAAGTCATGTGGTATATTTTTTAGACACTTCCTCCAAACATCATGTGTTGTCTGTGACTCACACTTTGTTTCCTGCTTAACTCAGGTTTTTTACTTTGGTCATTGGTCTGTTCTCTATTCCATTTCCGGTCTCTATCTGTATCTAATCTTAACTGTTAACACTAAATATCTGATGTTTGCATGACTCCTGTGTTACGGTGCATTTCACTGTGAGCACATTGCTTGGTTTATGTCTCTAAATGTCTCCTTATTGATTTCCTTCCTTAAAAAGCAGAAGCTGAAACTTTTGAGTAACCAGCTCTCTGGTGTGTGTCTGTGTGGGGGAAATTCATCTTATCCTCACTCCAGGCAGGGTTATCCAATAGCCTACACACATGCGTGGACTTTGTTACTTGATCCTGTCTATTCTCTCACAAGGTAAGACAATATTTTTGTGCTTTATTGTAGTGTGGGTGGAGAGGCTGACTCTTTTAAAAATGTGTAAAATAATATTGTTTTTCTTGGACAGTTTATGGCAGCGCCGTGAGAGTGGTGGGCATTATTGGTCACAATGTGACTCTTCCATGCAGCTATGATGCTCTAGCTTATGGATCTTTGAGCTTTTGTTGGGGCATAGGTACAGTGCCCAGGTCCAAATGCTCAAATACTATACTGTCCTGGGGGGATGGGGTGACGCAGAACATGCGGGGGCCCCGGTACCACCTGAGGGGGGCTGTGGAAGATGGAGATGTGTCACTGACCATAATAAAGGCAGAGTGGAGTGATGCAGGACAGTACGGCTGCAGAGTGGAGATCCCCGGACTGTTCAATGATCTGAAAGTCAACATTAACCTGTTCATAGAGCCAGGTATGCTGCCATGAAAAAGTAATCAGGGTAAAAGTTGAAAAATATTTTTTCCATTTAATTGTGGTGTGTGCAGCTCCAGTTGAAGACCCAGCAGTGAGTCAGAGCTTCACTGACAAAGGGACAGAAGGTATACTTTGTTTAGTTCTTTTTTTTTTCCCAACTAAAATTAGACTGACATGTAACTGGTGCATCTCCATTTCAAAACTATTGTATTTGTATAATTATTTAACGAAAACATTTTAGACTCTTTAAACGCAATCTAAATTATGCAATGGAAAGGTGAAGTGAAACATACAGCAATTTCATCAAAGAAATTCAGATTAGACTCAGTATGATCATCAATCATGGGTGTTTTGGCAAATTCACAACCGCATTTTACATTATTATTATTATTTTTTTTTAATAGGAGATGGCCCTCACCATTTTAATGGAGGTTCTAGGGTTTATTGTTTTAAGTTGTATTTCCATTTGCATTTTTAAGGTTTACATTTTTTACTTCCTGGTTGTAAATTATGACATCACACTGAGAAATTCTGTAACTGTTACCTAGAAACCATGCTGTAATCTAACAAAAAATATTATTTGACAAATAAAAATAGAAGAGAACATATTTATTTTGTTGATCTAATATTTAAAGGATCAGAAAAAATGTGTTCTGTGTGTAAATTGTCCCAAACTTTTGAATGGAGTCTCTCCACAGATGGAGAGTTTTTCTTCATGTTTTGGAACTTTGGTACTTTCTGTCATTTTCAACACAGTTTTCAAACCTTTCTTCACAAACTAGTACTCGATTTGTGTAAAACTATCATTGATATTTACAGCAGGTATTAGCCCCCCAAATAATGTAAAAAATGGGAAATTGTAAAAAACCCGTTGGGGACACTTTAAATAATAAGAAGTACGTCTTCGAGCTCTTCAGATCTGATGTCAGTTATTGAGTAGTTACTTGCCTCCTTTATGGAATGTTGAACCTTCTAATGACATTGCGTTTCTATATTCACACTTTATAATCACAACATAAATACATACTTCAGTTAATGTTAAGTTTCACATTATATATATTGAACTACCACTGTATAATGATTTACACTTATATATTTACCCTTATTATAGGAATGATTACAACATCTCCATTTGAGAGTACACAAGGAGAACATGTTTTAAGGATTGTCACTGAAGAGGTATGTTCTTTAGTCAATATCTTTTATAATCCAATATTTTAAGACTGAACAGCTTTCTGAACAGTGACCCTGTGTTGACAATCAATAATGGGCAGAATGAAGCCAATAGAACTCAGTAATGGTTTTAAAATGCTGTGTACAACAGTTTGGCAGAGAACTTTCTAAATAAGCATTTGAGTTGCCAAAACCTCCTACAAAAATCTGAGCCAGAGAAAGTGCAGTGATGGATTTTTTAGCTGAAGTGACAAAGCTTTAAGTTGATGACAATTTTGTTCAATATTTATACATGCAGGAATTTAATTTCTTCAGTTTTGTGGGAGTGGAAAACATCGGCAGATTGGCAGCCATTTTTCTCGTCACTATAATCCTAATCCTCGTCTTTATTTTCAGTAAGTATGGAATCGATTATAGTTTGCGATTCAAGCTCTTTACGGAATGTATATATTCTAACTTATTATTATATCTTTTTCCATAGTGGCTAACAGCTGAACGTGGTACTGCCTTTGAACAGAGTATTTAATTTTCCGATTTTTCTTTATTTTTTTTCAGGGAGAAGACTTCTGCCAACAAAACCTATAGAACAGCTTGACACATCGGCGCCGGAGAACGTCTACGAAAGCATCCCAATGCATTAGTGATAAGTGAAAATAATGAGGGGACGCTTTCAGACAGGGCGCTCATCTGAGGGGAATTTAAATAGGGCGTTTTGACTTCCCATTTCTATAAAGAGAGACACAGACGACGTGCTTTTGTCAAGCCTATTATAAAGTCTTCTTTGAAAAGCGTGATATACTTTGTGCTATTCATACAAAGAATTTCAATTATTTTGATGTTACAATTTTGGACAGAGCTCAAGAAAAGGGTGAGGGAACATTGCCATCTACTGCATGGAAATTAAACTGCTCATCATGAACAGAAACATAAAAAAATAAAATATATATACTATTATTATTATTATTATTATTATTATTATTCATTTATTTTTATTGTGTGTTTTTTTGTACTTCAACTTGTACTGAAGGAAATTTTTAAGTAATATTTTGATTAAAGGTGAAAATGTTGCAATAATCTTTTCTTCTGGTTCCTCTCTCCAAAAAAATAAATAAATAAATAATTGAGAAAATAAAAAAAAAAAGGAGGAAAAAGAAAACAACAAACCAGACTTAACCAGTGTTACCCAAAATATAAGACTGATAATAAGAATAACTTCTGCCCCAAAATTGATTATCAGGAATTAAATATAAAACTGATTAATCCGTAAAATGCACACTGGCCAGTAACTCATTTTACAGATTAGTTTTGGTTTAATTGTGATAATAATATGTGTTGACTGGTTCTTTTGCCTGACTGTTGAAGCGATGAAGAGGAAGTTTTTCAGGACTTACAAAATATTTTGTAAACTCAGCACCAGCTCTGTGACTTAAAGTAAACCTTAAAGTCATCTTTTACTATTGTCTGACCCCATTGAACTGGAGTATTAGAGAAGATGGATTAATGTGAACTTTAGGATACTTTTTTACTTTTTTACATTTTTGCAATTTGTGTATTTGTTCGCATTTTTAAGTAGTAGCCTATTAATGGTTGTGATATATGATTACTAAAATTAGTAGAAATATTTCACTACTTAGAAAAAAAATGCACATTTTATGCCAACAGAAGCAAGAAAACAAATTCAATCTCTTGTTTTATCTCACCTGGACTACTGTCCTATTGTGTGGTCTAATGCTGCCAACAAAGATCTAGACAAACAGAATCACAATCTGCTCTCAGTTGGCCTTTTAAAACTAATGTTAATAATAGGCATAGGAGACTGTCATGGTTGAAAATCCAAGACAGACTGGAAAAAACGTTTCTATACAGAGCCATTTCTCACTGGAATGTGCTGCCGCAAAAATGGTTGATAAAAAAGAACCATTATTTAAAGAAATCACTGTTGGAAAATGTAATTATGCTAAATGTTTAAGGTAAACTGTACCATCAGAGTTATGTGTGTTTCACCTTAATACTTTATAATTAAATCTAAACTTTGGTGTTTTTTTTTATTGTTAATGCTTGCATTTTTAATATGTTCAGTCATGTAGTATTTAAATTGTGTAATTGGACCCCAGGAAGAATAGTCTCTGCTGCTGTAGAGACTGATGGGGATCCTTATAGAAGTAAATAAATACATAAATAAATAAATAGAGCATCTGATTAATAATGGGACAGAAATGATGTGCGTAAAGATTTTGTGGCTAATAAGACCAAGGGTATTATACAGTATTATTCCATTTCAAATGGGTGCACTTGTTACAACAAAATCAGCTTCAGCTACAGGAAGTAAAATAAAATGTTCTATAACCCGCAAGTTTGAATAATGCAATATAAATATATAGTTCTATATTAACCGCCATTGCAAATAGCTCACCATCAAGTACAAAATCAATATAGAAGAATAGATCGGTGTTTTTCTTTTGAGGCATATTCCATGACATGACACCACCTACTAAAATATGACAAAATGACACCTTTTCAAAAGAAAACATACCAAATATTGTCCCCAGTAGTTTGCCTTGGTCGTTAAATTTGGTAATGGTGATTGTTTGTGAGTTAGGGTTAACAGCTTTCTTTTTAGGACTGGATGTGTTCCCCGGCACACTAGTTCAAGGTAAATTCAAATTCAGTATTACAGTACATTTGTTTTTAACACTGACAAGCAGCGTTAAATTGGCCTAAATAAGTCTTTCTCATCTCGTTCCCTTACCTTGCTTCTGTCTAGTCATCAAATAGATACTTTGCCACTTGGAAGCTAAGGAACCAAAACCGCAGCAAAGGAAGTAACACTTTTCGACATTCCTCCTCCAGGCTGCAAAAGTTGTTTGTGTGGGCAGTATCAGGGTCAGCATCATGTGATTTGGAAACGTTTCAAAGCTCAAACCGCACTGTAGTTTACTTCAGTATCTTCAGCAGGTCATCTGTACCTCATGTCCATCAAGATTCAAAATGACTACACTGATCTGCAGTTTTATCTTCTGCCTCTTTATTGGTAAGACAACAACTTTGTTCAAACTGACTTTCAGGAGTATTTGTGTAATCGTGCTTGTTCTTTTAGGTTCTGTGTGTGCAGATAACCTTGAGGCCTTCGTGGGACAAGATGTAACAATAACATGTAACTACGACACTAAATATTATGGGAAACTGGCGGTTTGTTGGGGCAGGGGCTCCATCCCAAACAGAGGCTGTGCCAATGAGGTGATCAGGACGGATGGGACGGCGGTGACCAGCAGGGCGTCCGAAAGATACATCCTGTTTGGGAATCTCGAGGATGGGGACGTGTCGCTAACTATAAGACATCTACAGGAGACGGACACTGGGACGTACGGATGCCGTGTGGACATCCCGGGATGGTTCAACGACCACAAACATGAGACTCTTCTGAATGTAGTACCAGGTTGTACCGGTGTTATATAATATGCTCCTGACTATAAGTAACAGTACTAACTAGAGCTCATTTCTTAAGTAACTACAAGTGAAAAGCTTATTTTTCTCAAGAGTTCTAGTGTGTTTTTGTTTACTTTGTAAGGACCAGCTTTTGGCAATTATGAATATGTTGATTCCCATGCAAACAACAATGAATAGTAAAACTCAGGCTGGGTCCATAGCATAAGACGGTTGAATTCTCTCAACTGAGTAAACTTTTTTTTTAAAATGTTTTGCCATTCAGCTACTTGGATGAGTGGTGTTCACTCTTAGAGATTTGGTCCAGTTGACAGAATTCAATCCTCTTTTGCTGATGAGAAAAAGTGTTTACTGACCTACTGTGTAACTGATTCCTTCCTTTCAGCTCGTCCGAATCCCCCAAAAGTGGAGCCACGGGGGGTGAAGGAGGAGGCCATCACTGTTCGCTGGACCCCTGTGTTTGACGGCGGCCGGCCTGTATTATTCTACAGGATTGATCTGAAAAACAAGCAAGGTATAAACAAACTACACATCTTACAATAGTTGATCTAGACAGTGTTAAAAAGAATAAATAAATAATCTGTTATTTTGTCTTCTTTATTTTTGCAAAGCTCCTTGGGACACAGCGATAAAAACCGAGTTGTACGACCCCAGTCTGACTCAGGTCACTCTGGTGGATCTGCGTCCAGCCAAAACCTACAACCTGCGGATGTTTGCCATCAACAGTGTGGGCATGAGCGAACCCAGCAACGTGCTCAGTTTGACAACCAAAGAAGCAGGTGCTCACAGTTATATAAACGTTTTATCTGATTTTGGAAATCCTTGACTTAAAAAGGACTTTTTCCAGGTTTGTATGTAAAATAAATGTATTATAAAACTAAAACTGGTTAATTTTACATTTATTTCAAACGTAATATATTTTACTTAATACAAAATAACAATTGTGATATTGTCCATTTTTAGAGGTGGGAGATATATCTAAAATGTATAATATCACAATTAACTAGAATTAAAAATATTAAAATGTTTTGAGTGATACTTGAACTTCAACCAACACATTTACAGGCACATTTTGCACATTCCTGATGCATTGTAAAAATACTGATTGAACATCATTATCGACATAATGCAAAAAAAATACTGAGATATTAATTTTTGTCATTATCGCCCAGCCCCATGCAGGTCAATACACAATACATTTCTTTCTGAAAAAAGAACAATTGCATTTCCCCACAGCGCCTGAGGGTCCTCCGCTGGAGGTAACGCTTGAGGCACTTTCCTCTCACAGCATCAGAGTCACATGGAAGGTACGACTGAAAACATCAACAATCAAATGTATTTTGGAAATTTGCTCAAGTGTAAATATCAACGTTTTGGTCCAGGCGCCGAGGTCTGATCTGCGAAATGGAGTCCTGAAGAGCTACATGATCAGCTACAGAGAGTATGACCCAGCAGACCATCAGTTCAGACAGTGGCAGTACGCGAGTGTCAGCGCCACGGGGGAGCCCCAGGTCTACATCATGACCAACCTCAAACCATCCACCAAATATGGGGTTCAGGTTCAGGCCCGGACCGCTGCCGGGATTGGGCCGGCCTCTACTGCACCCTTATGCTCCACTATGGATGAAGGTAAAAAAAAAATGTTTTAACATTCTCAACCTGTTCTATAGTTTACAAGTGAGATTAGAACATGTATTTGCTCTAATGCAGCCCAAACCACACAAGCACCAGCTGTTGGAACAATTTCCCAAAGTACGACAAAACTGACTAATGACACTTCAGGTAGGACTGTTTCTTTCCTGAAATACGGAAATACTCTTTGTATAAAGGGAACATGGAAGTGAAACTGTGTTTTTCTGTGTAGGTGATATAACAACAACAGTAAAGACCACCACTGCGTTTGCCACAGTCTGGGCCTCAGCTAGTCCAGGCTTCAACTTAGGTGTGATCAATGAAAAATATATCACCATATTTACTGATGTCACCGGAGTTTAGTGCTGCACAATATGAAATAAAACAAACCAATTCATTTCTATTAACGGTTTGATCTTCTGTTCTTTGTTTAAACACATATTTGTAATACATTGCTGTTTGTGGTCCCAGGGTCACCTGAACCTCCTGTAATTGAACTAAAAAGTGTAAAAGAAGGTGTAATTTCTCTTTTGTGGAGCCCTGGGTTACAAGAGTCCAGCCCCATTACTGGCTTTTACCTGGAATATAAAGTTGTCAATGGTAAGAATGGTGAGAATTATTTAACACATTTGACCAACAAATTGAAATATGTGTATTTTAACATTTTATCATATTTACAGCCTCTTGGGGTTATAGGAAAACAGTGGATTTCAGCCCAAATCAAACGGAGGCCACCATTATAGAGATTAAACCCGCCACGTACAACATCCGAATGTTCGCTAGAAATATATTTGGCAAAAGCAGAGCCAGCAACGTCCTCACACTCACAGTGGAAGAAAAAGGTGACATGTTTTGATTTTAAAATGTGTTTCTGCCTCTTGCGTTCCCATGTTATGTGTGATCAGAAGTTTTCGGTGGACACTAGTCAAAAATAATCTCCTTCTCACTTTTCTCAATATGGCAAGTCGTGAGTCGAAATCACACTCAGCAGGACAAACCTAAATAAAGTCAAGCCACACTTTTATTTTGCCACGTACTCAAAACGTGTACGTCTACTACACGAAACCACCATCGCTCAGTTCTCTAGTTTCAGTTGTCTTTTTCTGTTTTAAAAAGCACAACTTCTAAAACTTCTTCCTCAAATTTGTTAGGTCAACAAAAGGATATGTCAGCCACTACTCTCTCTTCAGACCCTAGAGCAGTGGTGAGTATTAAGCAATGAACCACATTTCAAATAAAACAAAAATAATACTAATAAACAAACCTTTAAATGTCATATTGCAGAGTGCGGAAGACAACAGCAGTGGTCATCTTGCCGCCATTTTGGTTCCTTTGCTGCTGGTGCTGATAATTATGGCTGTATTAGGGACCTGGCTAATTAGACGTGAGTCATTATAAAATAGTTATAAAATTCTGCTTAAGTCAGAATGATAACATATTTTATATTCATTGCTTACAGGGATTAGACAGAAAAAGGGCACACTGAGCATGTAAGTATGTTTGCAATTCATATGTGTAGGCCTGGGGTTGGGTACTTTTGTCTGGTTGGTGCTGGGAAAGCGCTTTAGAAAATATTCAGTGTGACCACAAAATGAATAATGGCTTTCAATGGAATCTATGAATATTAGAAATTGTATTTTTAATAATAATGAATGGTTAAAATATGAAAAGTATTGTTAAAGTACTCGTACCTAAAAAATGGAAAAGTACCCAGCCCTACCTGCACACAAAGGTTACACACAAACATTTAATGAATGGACTGACCATGTCTTTGAAGGTGGCTTGGCAATGGAGCCCTGCATTACAGAAGTGCTGGGCCACTCCAAGAGTCTTTATAAAACACTGTGAAGAAACAATTAGAGACGAATATAAAATGATGAGACGATAAACATTTTTGTACAGTGTGTCCCAGCATAAATTGCAAATCAACTCAGTAGCCTGTGGCTGTGTAACTTTCAATAGCCAGAACAGAAGGTGCATGTCTTTTTTGTTAACATTTCTCAACGTTCTCCTGTTATTTTTGTCGTCCCCATTGACCATGACTGTATGCCAAATAAAAAAAGGTGCCATTTTTACCTGTTGTCCGCATTCATATCTGAAACTGGGAGATGTGTCTACCTCGACCCAAATTGATTCCGTCATTTAGTCACTGATTATTTATCCAACATTAATCCATCTGGATTTGTGTTTGTGTGGCTTGTGCTGTAAAATGGCTGTTTGCCTTGTGTTAAGTAACACTGAAGACACATTAGCCTAAATCAACAGCCTAACGTTTGGTGAGTGCAAAATAATGCTGTATGAATTGGCCCTTGCCTACTTGTAGAGTTTTGGGCTCACCTTTCAACAGATGTAGGTCTAGTTAAATGCTGGAAATTAAAAGCCACTTCCTCATATGATGCAGAAGCTGAGGCCTAAACAACGTATGAATACATTTCCCAAACTGGTATCCTTGTTAATTCTTAGTTGATCAATTCCAAAATCGTAGATATTGCTTTCTCCCCTGTTCAACTTGTTCAATCGCCCCTTACAACCACCAGAGGGCGCCATGGCCCCACTTCTTGCGCTTGTTCCTCCGGACTCCGGAGCGCTCCTCTGGGACTGGCTCAGGCTGCAGCCAGCTGGATTTCCATCCATCTGTCCCGTAAACGTCTTAATTGTTCTAATGAGGAGCGTAGAGGAGGGAGATCAGATTCCTCCGATGAGCTTGTGGCAGCTGCCTTCTTCTGTCTCCGGTTTGGGGGATCACAGGGAATACCCAGGACAGGAGAGATAAAGCATGTATCCCCCTGTTTAACAGCATTTGAATATGTGTTTGGCAGACGTCATAAAACTAACACACATACTAATACTTGTTACAAGTATCTGTAGCCAAGTAACTTACAAGTATCTGTTGAAATTCATCTCATGTGTGAGGATTTCACTTAAAAAGTATTAGGGGAAACTACTACTCCCATAAGAGCAACAGTAAACAACTGCTCTTACTGTATATCTGGGCGAAACATCTGATTTATAATAGAACTTGTAAGGACAAAACTTTAAATAATGCACAAAATCTTGTATTTTCAAATGACAAAACCACAAAACATTAGATAAAGTAAATTATTTCTGAAGGAGCGGTGATAGAAACACAATCATGTCATATTGTCATCAATATATTGTCACTAGTAGACTTTTACTCAAGTAAGAGCATTTTTTCTTAGTAGGAGTAAAAGTATGCAACTACTCAAATACTTTGCCAACGATTTCTTTTAAAAGTTACTCAAGTAAATGTAGTCTAACTGCGTGTACTTCTGGCCCTGTTTCTCATTGCGTCTCTAAATCTATCCGTTTGTCTCTGTCAACAGCTGGGCCATGCTGATTACCTCATGTAAATACAAGTACAGTGGCAGAAGGAAGCAGTGGTTTGAGACCTTTGATGAGGCTGCTTTGATTGGTTCACAGTGTAGAATATTATTTACCTTTCTGGTACCACCAGGCTTGTAATGTTTGTTCCTTGTGGAAGTGAGCGCCACCAGTCAACCACTAAAGAGACCTGTAGCCCATACAAGGTCGTGACATTCAAATGCACAAGACGGACACCATCAAAGTATTTATAACATCAATCCACCACATATTTTGCTACTTCCTCATAACTTCCTCTTAGTTTAAACATCTAAGGCTTCATAGGCATTCAGATCTGTGTCAGCTGTGTGCAGTAAAGGCAATAAAGTTAGACACAAGAGGAAAAGTGCACAAAGGAGGGAGTCACAATAATGGCAGTATTAGCTGCGTGGACACACTTAGCAGAGTAATAAATCAAACATTACTGTAGCCACATCAAGGCCGTCGGCCTCAGGAAGTGGCGATGTGAATGGTGCCACACATGCACCAAAGACGGAGCTCTGCAGGAGGGACTGGTCTCCAGGCCTCGCCGCTCCACAGCGGATGCACAGCCCTGGGCCACGAGCCGCCAGATGTGGGCCCTTCTGGAGCTGGATGAACTTGTGAACACCACAGAGAGGAGAACGTTCAATCACCATAAACAGAATGCAGTGTAAGTAGAATGAAAGGCTAATATACACAGTGAAAGTTGAAATTACTTGAAATCTGATTGATAAGTTTGAGTAGTTTTGACTTAGAATAATTGAGGTACTCTGTCTAGAGCACTAAACTTGTTTTAAGATATTTTGAATGATTTCGAAGGTCAGTTCTGCAGAAAGATAACATGTAGCTTGTAGATTGTGTTGGAGCCTTGAAATACAATCATAATATAATAATAAATACCTTTTGACTTCAGTTGCATTCCATCAACCTTCTTCTGGTGCGTCTGTGATGGGAGCTGACGGTGCGTTTGTGAGCACTGATGTGATCTGATGAGCCAACCTGAGCCCGGCAAAAACAGCCGAGCTGAAGGTCAGATACCGTAGAGTTACCATGGAGACGTGCCCAAGTCCACCAGAAGACATGTATGGTGCTTTACTGTCACTTTACACAGGGACTTTTAACAGACCCTTCCAGTGTTTGACCAGAACAAATGTGTTGTAAAGGTTCGTACTGTTCCATACATTGGTTCTGATGCAGGAGAGTTGGGGTGAGGCTCCAAACATCACAAACTATGAAAAACCAGAGCTGTTTTGGCGACTTACTCGACGACATGTAACACCGGAGCCCTGTTGGAAAACATTACTGCATATAGCATCGTTTAGCGTAGTTTGTTGACTTAGTCATGAGTGCCAAATGCATTGCAATCTGATTTAAAAAGGTTTGCCCCCTCATTTGAAACAGTATTGTCTTTACACACCTTTGAAACTTGAACACACCCTCAGTCAGTTTGGTCTGGGCCCAGCCCTGCTTGAATGTATGATATTATATTGGACAAATCGCACGCAAAAACATACAAAATTGATACAATATTGGGCCACAACTATTTTACAATTACATTTTGATTCCAAGTCCAACATAAATAGGTGAATTTTAGAACATGGAGCTGGAAGTTAAATAAGTAAAAGTTCACTCATATTGGCCACTGTAACAAAAAACAATCATTTGTCTTCAAACATCAAAATTAATGTTTTTATTTTTGCTGCCTCATTAAAATAAATGGGATAGAATGTTTCTGTTGCAGGTTGTGTGTGCAGCTGTCCTGGAAGGGACTATACACTCCAAGATTATGGACAGCAAAAGTAGATTGATGAACAAGAACTAAGCCACAGTTTCCCAGTTTCAAATGTGATGTTTTTCTTATGCCTTACTTCTAATGCAATATCACACAAAATAGTTTCAGAGTAATTGATGGAGAGATCAAATTGACTTCAGTGCAGCAGTAATACTGTGGTGTGGAGATATTTTTATCCCTGTGAAACATATCTGTCTCATAAACTGAACACATTTTGAAGATTTATCATGGCACGTTATTATTGAGCAGATCTTGAGCTAAGTGGCAAAATTTAACACTCTCCCAGGTCCAAGTTTCCATAGAAACACAAGACCATATATTGATGTACTGAGTTTATCAAATGCTGGAAAAAAGCATTTGGCAGGCAGTCATTGAGGACAGAAATAGCCATACTGACATGCCTGTTGCCTTCCTTTCGCACACCCATAATCCTTATTGCTTGCGGATATTTCCATAAATGTTTGAACATCCAAAACCCTATATCTCGTATGATTTGTATCACGTGTCATCTTTCATTCAAGCAGCATTAAGAGTCGGAGCTGTGTGCAGGGAGGTTGGGGTTTTAATCTGGTTAAATTTGATTCCCTCTTGCTGCTATAGCACCTCTCACTTGCTCGTTTCCTACACCTGCCCAGAGGCGAGTTCTCGTCGAAGATGCCTCATTTGAAGACCTCCGTTGTTTTGGCAGCGGAACACAGTCAAGTCTTGGCTGTGCGGAGGGTTTTGGGCCAGCTGAGGCGCACCGTGAAGAAGGCTGGCACTGGTGAATGGGAGCAGAGAGCTGAGGGGTGCAGGCATACAGAGGTAATCACATCAGGGGGATTAGTGGTGTTATTAATGGAGGATAAGGCTGTTTACTGCACCCTCTCATACACAGCACAAACTGTCTCACCCATCCAGAGACATTATCCTCTCCCACCTCGGCCCTGATCACCAAATGACCCCAACTTTAAACTGCACCTCTATCTTCTGTGTCTCCACTCACGTGTGCCGTCTCTCCGTCTATTCCCAGCCTGTCAGAGTGTAATTCAATTACACAGCTGCCTCTTCTCTCCTCGTCCAACCGCAGCCTTGAGGCAATGTGTTATGATTTTGGTTTGTAATATTCTCACTACCTACTTCATGAGAGAGACAAATGATGGGCTCCTGAGCGAATATATCTGTGTGTTTGTGCTGGAATGCCACCTTTTGAAAGATGGCCACTCAGAGGTGAACAAACAAGACATTTGTCTAAAGTCTTGCATCACCTGAGGGAAGACTCACTGAAAATGTGCTTTGCCAGGTTATCTTCTGTTGTTATTTTCACTCCACTGGTGAGTCTACGGTGAAATTTGTGCCAAAAAATAGAATTTCCATCTCAAAAACAGATAATGTTGCATTTGAAGTGTCAGAGTAACTTCTTATTGCCACCAAACCAGAGAACATTTAGATTTGTTATTTCGAATAAAACAGTCAGAGAGCCAGGCTCATATAATATGCTAAATCAAAACTGCTTGCACAGTGTGGCACAATGTCTTGACAGTGAGGAGATGGCTGTATTGAGGCTAAAGCTCCACATTTACACACACTTTCATCAGTGAGTGCAGCATAGTCCCATCGTGAGCCGCAGATTTACCAGCGCACAGTTTCATCATCAGAATGGAGTTTCACCGCAGTGACAAACTCTGTGGCTCTGCCCCAAAACTGTGGAGGTGCCGCAGTGTGTCAAACGCACCACATTAAACAGACAAACAGACACTTTTGACATGGAAGAAGAAGCTGTTTATCATTTAATGCACTATGGAACTATAACCAAATCTGATGAAGTGATGAAGTTAATGACACTCGTGTTCAAGAGAGTTGTCTGCAAGAGCTCTAGCGCATCTTCCAGTTCTATTACTGGCCAAAGAGGGTTTATCTGTGCTCAAGCGATCAGGAACCAGGAAGGTTCATGGGGCAATCGCCTTACCATACATTCCAGATCAAACGATTCAATCTAAATCTAGTGTTTATAAAAGTGTTTATTTGGCACTACAGTTGTTCAAATAAGCAAATAAAGTAAAAAGTCAGCATTGTTTTTTTTAAGTTAGTCTTTCTGAACAGAGGGATCTGGCGGTCTTTATGGAAAACACACATGCCACTCTGTCTGTCAGCGCTGCGCTCATAATCCCATCTTTCCCCGCCGCGCGCGCTTCTCCACACAACTGACTGAGCGATCCCTCCAAATGCTCTCTAAGATTAAGGCTTTGTGTTTTACATGTGTTATCGTAGCTCGCCTTCGTTATCCCCTTTGCTTTAGTCTCAGCCTCCCCCTCTAATTAAAATCTTGTCCCTTTCATTCCTCCGCGTGTTGTTCTTTCACCTGTGAGAGCGCGCGGAAGACGAGTGCGCACAGAGGAGAAGAAAACGGGAGGAAGTGAGCGAGGAAGGAGGGAGCGAGTTTAGAGGAAGATGAAACGCGCTGCACACAGAGCGAAGTGGCGGAGCGCTCGGGAAATGCGGCGTCTGAGGGGAGGATGAAGGCGCTTGTCACGTCTCATCGCGCAAACGTTACTTACGCACTCGCACAACCTGATGCACACACACACACATACACGCACACACGCACGTACAGAGTCCCACTGAGCAGCGCTTTGAAAAGAAGAAAGTGTAAAGGGAATGGAAAAGAATAAAAGAGAACAAGCACCAAGAAGCCACCGTGTTGGATGTTTCGTTTTGACCCATATTTGTCCTGACGCATAAATCAAACAGACGCTGAGGGGCTGGCACATCTATCAAGACAGGGCATTGTAGAAAATATCTGAAGCGCTGCTGGTGGCATGAACTGCAATTAGGAACTGCAAATAAGACTAACAATACAGAAAGGCTTTGGTGCTATATCTGTAACGTGCAGAAATTCAGTGCGTTTTCTTTCCTCTTTGCTTTGGTCATGCTAAGCGCTGTCCATCCTCTGTCCCCCTCC
Organism: Rhinogobius similis; assembly: GCA_019453435.1. Classification (NCBI taxonomy): domain Eukaryota; kingdom Metazoa; phylum Chordata; class Actinopteri; order Gobiiformes; family Gobiidae; genus Rhinogobius; species Rhinogobius similis. Next base: position 22,032,877 of record CM033630.1, on the reverse strand, counting down.
TGGTTGTTTATATGAGAAGAGGTGAAGGGTGGCATGGGGGAGACTGGCAGGGCGTCCCATCATGTGGTCAGGTCTGTTTACATGTGTCTGAGCTGCGCCACTGCACCTGGACAGCACCCAGAAGACCAGCGCTCAAGAACCCACAGTCAAGAATAGGCAGTTTTATGATCTGACTGATTGTTTCTGTATGGACCACACGATTCTTTGGTTCATTTGCATTCAGTCATAAAGTTTCATACCTGACATGTCTTTTCTTAGTGATGTCTTGGAGCAGGCCCAACTTTGTAGCTGGTTTGACAAAAGCCAATTTGATAAAACCAGCTTGGTCAATCCAACACCGTTTTGCAACGTTCTCTTAAGTTTAAGAAGCTCATTTGAGTTACATTCTTTCTTTCTTGTTACATTGCGACCATCAAAAAATCACAACCTTTGATAGTGGTTTTCAGTTAAATATGTGGACTAAGAGGTTAGCATTTCACATGGGTGGACCCAATCCAACACACCAGTCCAACCTTTGTTGTTAAATCATTCTGTAGTCTGTGGGTATGGGGCATTTCCATTCCAAAATAAACCTACATGAAAATTCATTCTCTAAACCAACCCCTAAAGTGACTTGGTGGAAAAGACGCAAAGACAAACCACTTGTTTTTGCAATTCTTTGCTGCTTTTGTCACTTGTGCCCTCAAACAATCAGACATCATCCCAGCATAGCTTTAAGAAGCTTGTGGCTGTGTGCAAACTGCAGACTCCTTTCACTGATTGAATGCCAGTATATGTATGTACTTAGGATTTGTGTGTCTGAGATATGTTTAACATGCAGTAATCCGCCCGAAGTGGCCAAGACTAAAGCAGAATAGAATGGCTCTAGTAGCAAAACATGACAAACAAAGATGTATTTTTTTGTTTTTTAGCTCTGCTGAATATGCATGTGGCCCCAGGAGTAACTAAGTTTGGGGTGGGGACTCCAAAGAGCATGTTAAACAATGGAATTACATCTCTGACATGCATCCACCGCAAGGCTGGGATTAAACACTTCCAAGGGAGAAAAAAGAGGAAGCAAGAGAAGAGGATAGAGATGCAGAATGAGGCGATAAAACAGATCGGCTGCTTATCTGTAGAAAAAATGGAGGCCTCGGGGAGAAAAAGGGAATGAACAGCGGAGAGGGAAAGCGGAGAGGAGGGGACGGGTCGTCAATCCCCTGTATTTAATTTCTTTTGCTGTTAGTGAATCATCAGGAGGATGATCCAACAGCGGATCAAAAGAGGAGAGGGGAAACGGGGAACGATGCAGATTAATGCCACAGAACAAAGGAGCAGTCGCTTCAAGATGATCACTGCACTCCAAGTTCGCCACGCTACACTTCCGCCACTAGCACACTTTGAATCTTTTTTTTTTTTTCCTTCGAAGTTCTGTAAATGTTTTGCTTCATTGGCAGATTATACACTTTGACTCTGTAGTCCTACATTATCAACTCACAAACAAACAGCAGAAATATGCAGATGAGGACTTTGTCAGAAGAACACTGTTAAGTTGATATACAATAATAAAAAAAAAAAGTTTATGACGTTGATGTGTCACATTTCATTGAAAAGTTAAAACTCTAATCCAGTTCTTGCAGGGCATGTCTGTGTACTGCCACATGCAACTCCCAAGTAACATCAGTAATATAATAATGTTTTAAAGGTTTAAACCATCTTACAAAGCAACAAAGTCAATTCACAACCCTTTTGCCATTACAAGACTGGCCAAATTTTGTCTGTGAGCAAGTTCAGCCATCTCCAACTTCCTGCAGTTGTGAAAAACATTTATGAGGGTATAACTCGGACTATTGGTTTGACTGTGGCCATCCAGACATGTCCTGAATCTTTCATCTGTAGCCAGCCTTTGGTCCGGAGTGCCCCTGTTCTCATGAGGTCGCAGACAGGGCATTTGTTTACTTTGAGCTCTTCTTGTTGAGAGAGACTTGACCACTTTCGGAGCCGGGAATGTCGAGTCAGCACGTCCACTTTTATTTTCGGCCTGCCCAGACACTGTTCATGTTTAAAGAAAAGCCCCGATCTAGACAACTATGTCCCACAGCAGCCAGCAGAGTTCCAACTGAGTGGCGCTGGTCTGTGGTGGAGCCTCATGTTTTCATGTTGTAGTTAGTTGGTACATATCTCAAAGGTGTCAGGTCTGACCTTACTGGGCTGTTATGGAAGAGGTTATGGTCAGGGAGACTCGAACAAGATTGTATGTATGCATAAGCCGTTTTTGAACATAACAGTACCATGAACTAAGTCTCTGTTATCCCCAGTCCCTATTTAGTCAGCGGAAACACCCAGCGACAGTGGCAGAAAGTGGATCTATCTGATAATACAATTAGAACATTTAAATATTCAATTAAGTTAGGAATGCAAAAGCCCTTTTCCTCTTCATTCTACTGTGAGCCTACAAATAAAACTGCCATGCACAAATTTACAATAAAACACAATTATTCAGTGATTCAGAATTTGAGACTAAGAATTTTATTTTTGAAGCTACTTCAACCAAATCATTTATCTTGTGGATCAAAAATGTTAGTCTAAGTCAAAAAATAAATGAAACATATTTACAAATAAAGTTAATGTTGTAAATGTGCTTATGTTACTAAAAAGTTCTTTGTCTGACTAAAACGTACCTGCCCCTGAGCTGGAGCAAAAAATTACCCAATGTGTGGCTTGAGTCTCTAGTTCCTACTCTGTGCGAACACACATAAAATCTCTTTTTTCTGTTGCTGTGTCTCCTTTACAACTTCAAGGACATAAGTCAACATGTACAGCTTTATTTGATTTGAACCCTATTCAACTGCTCTTTTGCTGGTATAACACTGTTCATCCATAGTGCTACAGCCGTGCGAAGTGTTGAACTGGAGTCCCAAAAATCAAGCAGCCAACAAGCCAAGCTCCCACACGGTTGACAGTCAATATTGCCCCTGGCCAGGACCCTGTTTTCCTGCGAGCTGGAAATCAGAACCACAGTAACACTGTGAGTTGTCTAATGTCACATTTGCTCCATCATAGACAAGACGGAGCTGGCACTGTGACTCCGGTCTGACCTGAGATATGACCCAGTGTTTTCTCATCCTCCTGCCGCTGGTTGAAGACACACCCCTTGTCTCTCATTTCAACATTCACCTGTGTTTGATGGCGGCTTGTGAGATATTTTCACATAAGTTTGAAGTGACACTGTTGAGCATTTCTTTTTAACATGCCACACTTACAAAGACACTCAGCAGCTCGGTGTATGGCTTAAAAGCTTGGCGTGTCTTCTGAGGTTTGGTATGAGAAAGACTAAGTAGAAAAGGAGTTTGCACTGATTTACCATTGAGCCGATGCGCCTTTGTGTGTTTGTCAGCACAAGCACCTAGCGCTGAAGGAGACAGCTTGCCTCATGACAGTTATTTGCTAGTTTTGGTCTCTCCTTGCTCTGTCAGACTCTCTCTTGCTCTCAACTCTTTCCAAATTACCCTGGAGGACTGAGTATGGGTAAACATAATAGCGCCTCAATGTAACACTTGTTATTGTAAAAATCTTCATTCTCTTCTCAGTTCTTTTTGTCTGTGGCTCGTATTATCCCATATTTGTCAACCATCTGGCTCCTGTAGTCACTGTAGACTTGTGCATTTGCTTTACAAAGTAATGTAAGCAGAAAGCAACACTACATGTAAACCTTGCAAGATATAATCCCGAAAAGCTTTGCCATTTGTGCATTACAGAAAAAATTAGCGCAAGAGACACAAAGGAGAAAAAAAACACGAAAAAAAATGGTGCATGTGAAAGAGCGTGAGAATGTCAGAACAGTGAGAATATGATATCCAATCAGGTAGGTCCATTGGCTCAGACATGATGGCGTGATACTTCCCATAGATATGTCCAATACATGAAATGATTTATTGATGACACCACATCTCCATCTCTGTCACTGCCCTCTGAACAGGGGCTGTGGTCTGGATTCAGACCCCTCTTGGCTCGAGTTTGAAAGAGCTGCTGCTGTTATGACAATGTGAGAAAATGCAATGCAATTGGTTCACTCCGCATTCTTTGGCTTACAACCATAAAAGACATGCGCCTGGTGAATCTGAGGCTCATGTTAATAATATTAATGCATTCGTCTTAAAGTCTATAGGAAGGTTTTTCTAATATTCACTTTGGTGGGATAGCACCTGTGGCCAATATTTATCATAGTATTACATCCGTGAAGGTACAGTTTGTGAAGAAAATTTGAAAAATATAAGTTTGAGTTCTAAAACAGAATCCCTGTGATGTCATCTATGAGTGATGTACCATTGAAAATACAGGAAGGGAAGTAATATGATAAACTTGACAAAAAAAATTCAAACTGGGGACCAACAGACAAAATGTTTAGTAAAATCTTAAATATAAAATCAATATAATCCTTACTATGTTTTAGTGAAATGTGTTGTCTAACCTGTCACATGCCATTTAAATAGCGCTTTTCTATGCTTAAAGTCGCTTTACAATTTTCATTCACTCCACACTGAGTGGTAGTAAGCTGTTATTGTAGTCGCCCTGGGGTATGGAAGCAAGGCTGCCAATCCGCACCATCTGACCACCAATCACTCACCACACCATATTCATATTATGGTGTTGAAGTGTCTTTCATTCAAATTGTAACCAGGCCCGACACTGCGCAGCCTCCGTGATCAGATGAGATCGAGCAGTGACAAGCAGGTATATCCCTCTTTGGGATTGAAAGTGTAAATAGTGTCTGCCCTGTTGTGAGCATCCGAAACGCCAGCAACATGCAAGTGTAACAGAACAAGTGTGTTTCTGCACATTTAGGCCTATTATCCATGTAACATTGTAACAGCTTTATGTTGCCTATGCACAGATAAGCTATCACCATTAATCAGAATCAAAATGATTTACTAGAGGCCACACAACAAGTTGATGGAATTTGTTTCTGATACAGCAAGTACTGCGCTCATTTTCTTTGTCAGATGAAGGTGCAGTAGCTCTAACTGTTTTTCACTGTTTTGAAACATAAAAAAACAAACTAGTTCATTTTAAACTATTTATAACAGTGTTGTACATGTATTGCTCACTTACCTAATGCAGTCATAGCATCCTAAATATTCACTGTGAAGAGAGCATTTTCACTAGTTAAACTAACAAACATTAACATGCCAACAGCACATTTCCGGGTTCTCATAGAATAAAACGCTCTTTAAATAGATGTAAATAATGCTCTGTGCTTTCATTTTCACTAGAATAGATGTTTTTAGAATATATATGTACTGGGGAAAAACAGATTTTACTTTATTACATCCAAATAATCAGGTTAATGAACTAATTCCGTTTTTCACAATACATGTATAGAATACAACACACAACACTTAAACAGGCTACATCAGGAATTGATTTAGAGTCCGAATGCTTGTCTGTGCTCTTCATATACAATAGAAATAACGCCCTGCCCTTACATGTAACATGAAATAACACAGACACTTTTCATCATATTAACTTACATCGCTATTTGTATGAAAGGTTAGGTTATAACAAAGATATGATTCAGATTCGTGAACACATATGTCAGTTACCTTGTCATTTTCTTATAATTAATTGGCAGATGTATTATGGGCGCATAAGAACACTTGACTGACACTTTTGAGACGAACATTTTCCCCTTAATTTTCCACATTTTCTGCTTGATCAAAACATACCAGCACACCTGAGTTCTCCTTATAGCTTCATTTGACCACACACTCCCCTGTAATCACACATGTGCCGAGTTTGCATCAAAGCCCCTCATTTTCTCAGCTCCGCCCCTCCCCCCCGTGAACCCTGACAGTGCACCTGCAGTCAATATGAGCCCCCCTGCACACAGCACACACACTAACCTGCTGCTGTCACCGCTCTTTGTCATACTTCTACCAAAAAGGCATTACACATGACTTCCCCCTCCTCCTCCACCAAACGGCTGCCTTTCATTCACCCTGGAACGTCATTAATACCACAGGATGTCCGCTGCATTTTACATTCATTTTACATTTCCCTCCCTTGTGCTGCAGATGTGTTTGACTGGCAAAGTGAAAATTAAAAAGGTGATGTTGGAATTGTTCCCAGTTAACCAAGAAATACAGAAAAAATCACTCACCAGACCAGACCAGACCAGTGGGCTGCATGTATTTCCTGTTTTCTGTTCATGTTAGCTCAGATGCTGTTTGTTAATGCTTGGGTGCGTATAGGACATGATGGATGCGTTGACTACAGTGGCACATGCCTGAAGGCTGAGCTCGTTTTGGCCAGTGTCCTAAGAGGTCTGTGGCCAGAGGCAGCTGTACCCACCCTTGACTTGACCCCAGCCCCATGGTTGCCAAAATATGAATCTTTAACAACTTCTGTCCACATCAGTTAAGGTAAACTTATAGGTCCTGATCAAAGATATACACAAAAATCACCACGGACTTTTGTGACTGCCACTGACAAGCTGTGTGACACTAAATTCTGGGCAGTAGGTTGAAATAAAACACACCTAAACTTCAAGAGCACAGTGTGATAACGAAGATAAAAAACACAATCCAGCTGCTGCTGTCTATATGAAATGAAACAAACGTTTTATATATTTTAGGTTCCTTGGATGCTGGTTTCTTTTTAATGAGACATGAGCCCATTTTATAATCAGAAAATATGCCACAATTTGTTTGAGTGTCCATAAACACTCAAATTCACAAATACAGAAATAAATGACTTTTACTGACCTCTTGTGGATGGAGTTAAGCAATCACGCTGTGCCTAAAATATCATTTGTTTACACCCCACACAAAAAGTCCCAGTGCAGTGGAATGCTGGGTAAAAGCCGTGGAGCCCAGTGTGTTTGTAACCCTATAAATAAAGGTGGTGGGGAGTGCGGTTGACCATAATTATACAGACTCAGTTAAAGCCAAGGCGCGCTCTCTGTCTGTCTGTCTCACTGTATGTGCCAGTCATTGCCACTCCCAGCCCTTCACTCACATGTATTTACACAGAAACACTTTCAGATGGATGTGGGTCAAAAGTTGTGTTTGGCTTGAGAACATTCTAACCACTGAGGGCTGATTGCATAACAGCCAATCAGGTGAATTAAACTTACATTATTGGTATTGCTGTGACAATAATGTGAGCTGCAAGTATAAGAGTGTAAGAGTTTACACCATATATAAGAATTGCAAACATACATATATATATATATATATATATATATATATATATATATATATATATATATATATATATATATATATATATATATATATATATATATATATATATATATATATATATATATATATATATATATATATATATATATATATATATATATATATATATATATATATATATATATATATATATATATATATATATATATATATATATATATATTATATGAAACATATTATGTAAAATCAGCTTTATTGAGCATTTAACCTTGTTACAACGGTGTTTTCTCATCATTTTACTCAATGTTGTATTTTGATTGATTTCTGCATCTAGTCCTCGAGTGCTCTCAAATTTTCTGTTTTCACCTACCCCCCATCCAAAGCCACATCCCTGTACTTAGTTGCAGTCATTTGAAAGACTAAGACTCCGAGTGATACATTTCGAGTAAATGGCAAACTGCAGCTTGTTACAGTGAAATGCCACAAAAGGGCTTATCAGATCTGCAATTTTAAACAAGAAGTTACAAGGAACATATTTCTAAGCCACTTTTGTTTTCTAAACCACTGCAGTTTACATTGAATGAAATGTAAAATTATTTTATTTATGTTATAGTTCAACACACAATACCTGGAGGAAAAAAAGCCTAATATGCCTCCTTAAATCTGTCTCCATTGAAAGATGGTGATGTTACAGGACAGATCTGTGGAGAGGCTAGCCCATTCACAATGCATGTTTTTGAGCAATAAAAAAAGTTTATTACATGCTATAAAGTTAAGTAGTGCACATTTTTAAAAACAGGTTGCTGTGTCACCCCTTCATTGGTTGCAAAACAACATTGGTATACAAAGATGTATACAGCAAAGGAAATAGCAGTCATGTCGTTTATTACTTTTTATTAATATTTGAAGTAATTTACTAGAATCTGTATCAGAGTGGAGCACACATTTACATATGAAAGTAACCAGTTTATTAAAGGCAACTATTTTCATTTGCCACAGCTTTAATGATATAATTTAGCAGTACTTTATACAAAATAGCAACATTAGCTGATAGCTTCTTCCATCTCCTTAAGTTTTGTCCTGCCACAGCCTCACTTGACATTTGAGTCTGCCGGATGGTGCACTCTTTCCACTGTCAGGTAGCACTCTGTTTTTAGTCCCGTTTTCTTATGTGTATTTTCATCTCGCTGGTGCATGCTAAATCTCCATCTGGCTGCTGTGAAAACCCGGTTCACAGCATTGCAGTTGAGATGTAAACACACATTCACACAGTGTTCTCTTTCTCGCTAAGCTGCCGAGACAGACATTTACCAAACTGTGCTGTATGTCGCAGATCTGTACCAGCCAAGACTCCACCAGTGTGTGCTTGTGTGCCGCTCTGCACCTGTGTCTATGACAAATGTGTGCAACCATCTACATCTGCCAAGACTTCCTTTCTTACACATTGCTTAAAGCGTTTGGGATATTGCTGCAGGTTTTTTTTTACATACACTTCTTGCATGGAACAATTTGTACTAAAGCTCTTTCTCTTGCTGCACAAATCACAGCCAGCGACTATAGCTAGCTCCATCTATTCCCACCAACAGGCCGGCTGCCAAGACAAGAAACACATCCAACAGCTTTAATACCTTGTTTTCACTTGAGCAGTTTTCACCAGCGCCAAACAACAATAACAATTAAATGCTCAGTGTTGTTTTTGGTGTAAACTTGTCTTAAAGCGAGTGTTTTTGCACCAGGCGGTCACTCCATGTTTCCCCCCTCCTGAGGCTACTGTCCTGTGGTTTGGCAGAAGGGGATTGTGGTCAGGACAGGGGCTACAGGCTGCACAGATAAAGTTTGATTTTCACTCGTTGGTACAATTTGAATACAATCCCTGATCTACTTTATATTGGAGGAAAGTACTTGATGATTTATGCTGCAGCGGTAATAGAGGAAAATGTCTAAAAAGCATCAGGTTAGTCCGATCGCTCGCCCCTCATCTCCCCAGTCCATTTATCTCAGAGGTACTCTCCACCAGAACAGCAGTAATGTATTTTAATGCACTTGGACATGATAAAAGTTGACCAGCTGCTGTTACATGTTTTTCCAAGTGTTCATGCGCCTTTGGAGCACAAAGCATTAAACATTCAGAAGAAACAAATGAAAGGCACTTTTAAAACCTCTAACCAATGCACTTTTACAAGCGTACCAGGCTGCAATAGAGTAAAAACCAGAACTAAAGTGGTCTAGACAGCAGGAAATCTTGGTATTAAAAACAAAACAAAAAATCCAGTTAAATGCTTTACTCTTCTTGGTGGTGACTGCATTGTAGTGCACCATATACTGTGTATGCACTCATTTGTTTTACTGTGGGTTTAAATTGAGTTGGTAGCTCACAGATGCAATATTCAGATCTTTGGGGGCCTCAGCTCAGTGGCTGCTCGGCCATAAAGACAGATGAGAGAGGCTTTGATGACAGAAGATGTATTGGCACAAGTTTAAACTGTCTACAACACTCAGTGTCAGCTCACAAACAGGCCGTGATTCAGTTCATCAGGGAAACAGAAAGATGAGATTCCTCTGGTTTCACTTTGGAAATGACATTAGAGCAGAGCAGTAATCAGAGGAGCAGTGTCCTGTATGTTTTCTTGCTTTGTCCACAGTGTGTGTTTAAGGCTCAGTGGTGCTGAGCTGGGGCCAGTTGCCGTGGTGATCCTCTCCCAGGTGCCTCGCTCCCTCTCGCACTTCTGCCTCTGTCGGTGCATTTCCACGTGCCACAACACACTGCTGCAGACAGCCATCATTAACACTGTTGTCCCGCGCTACGCTGCGCTCCTGTGTCCCAGCACAGAGCCGCGCCCCTCTGCAGGTGTCCACGCGCCGCTCCCTGCCCCACACTAATGAGAGTGAAAATGAGAACAATGGGGAGAGGAGCGCGGGGCCGCCAGCTCATCTGGGCTCCGTTGATCTTGTTAATTGCGTCCGTGGACGCGCTCCACTCGCTTTGAAGTGTGTCTGAAGAGGCTGCTTCAGAGACTGGCAATTACTGCACATCATGTAATTGCTGCAAGACAGGCAGGCCTGAGAGAGAAGTGCAGCTACTGTATGCTCAGCGAGGTGTGTGAGACTGTCACTGTGTGGAGCAACACATGATGGGGATGTTTCCAAGGTGTGTTAACAGCATCAAGTAATGTTCTGTCAAACTATCGCACTTTTAAACCAGAGACGCAACAGGTCTGAACATCACATTTGTAAAATGACTGCTTAGCGCGTTGTTAAAATCAATTTGCACAGATCAAAAGAAATTCTCTCCCTTTGGAATTCAATTAATCTGTTTATTTTCACAAAGCGCCATGGCTGTGGTTAAGAGGAGACGGCTGTGGCCTGTTTACTCTGTGACTTCTGCTCATAAAAGTTTCGAGGTTAGTGGGGCTTTCAAATGCTTTGTGGACAGAAGTCTAGTCACTTCAAAGACAATGTAAAGTCCCATTGTACAAGTTACAGTTGTTGCAGGCCTTTGATTTAATTATCAGACTTTTTGTTTTTCCTGTTAATTTCATCACAGTGGCTTCGTTTGCACATCAGCACAAAAGAAGATCAATTGGGACAGATTCAAATGGAGATACATGAATTTGTGCATGAATGAGTTAGAAAGATAATAACATAGTTTTGGTGCTTAGAAGACACTGGTGATGGTTAAAAGGAAAACTGACAAATCCCCTGCAAAGGTTCTGAGCCAGCTGACTAGAGGAGCAAGAGCAGAGTTTAAAAACATGTTGGTTTGACTGTTGCTATGCTTTTTGCAAGTGGATGTACCAAAAAAAATTAATACACCAAGAAAGGGAAAGGAAGCATGCACTGAGGCAGCTAGCCGAAGGGCAGCCAGCCAAAAGAGTGGGAGCAAGCCGCACAAGCACACACAGGCAGAGAGAGAGGACTGGGGAAGACAGGGCAGGAAAGTCCTTACATAGCCTACAGGAAGAGCTGTGTCAGGCCAGGAAGCTCCATGTTTGGGCATGGAGGTTTCCTGGCTCACTGGAAGACTGACATTTCCTCCACTGGCTGGCTTGTGGAGAAGGGATCAAATGCAGGCTTCAGGGAGACTGTTGGGGTGGTGGGCTGGGTCTGGGCTGGGCCTCTCAACCATTCTTTATGCTTCTCTTTTAACTCCTCTTTTTCTGCTCCTGTTTCTTCTTTCCTGTCTGAGCACAGCCTCTCAAGGCCAGAATCACACCCTGAACTTTCAAAATACAACCATAGCACATTTTGGCAACATAGCACTCAGACTGATATTGCAGCAAAGTAAGTGCTGAAACAATTAGTATTGAAAAAATAAACAACCCCTTGAAAGCAAATAATTAACTTGTATTTAACAGTGCAGTAGTGAAAGTCCACCCACATCCTGTGACTTGCAGCAGTATTTAGCCCAATGGACTGGACTGAACAAAGTGCTACTTGGAAAGTCTATTTATCTGCAGTGTACATGAACTAAATACTACAGTGAAATATGCTGGAGGTGCTGAGAGGAGGCAGGAAATGCAAGTGTGGCCCACTGCATTCACCGAATTGGAGGAAATTGAAGAGCTTTTGCACAAGACTTGTATCTTTTTAGACAGATTCACTTGTGTACACATGCATTACAGAATGCAGAAGCCTAAGGCCACAGAGAAAAACTGGTGAAGGACATGCAATAAGAATTAACCAGTTCAAAAGCCAATATCTTGCTTCTGCTTGGGACAATATTTTAATTTTAATCAACATGCACATGTGTCAATCAGAACATCAAACAAACCCAAAGATCGGCTTTTAGATCCCACTTTTGACCATATATGCTGTCTTCTGTCAGTACTTAGGTACTTTACCCACCCTGCCTTTATGAACGTAGTATGAGTTGGTAATCAGTGGTCCACAAAGGGGTCTCAGGCACAGATTGGCAGCTTTCCCTGCGCAGCTGTGGCTATGTGAAAATTTTTCAAATTTGTACAACACAAACCAAATCCATTATCATTATTTTTTTTTTAAATCTTATAAAATGTAACCAAAGGTTTGTGAGAAATAGGAACTAGATCAAATGCAGATACAATTATGTGAAATTCTGCTTTCAAATTTGATGTCGTGTCTCCAGATACAAGGTAAACTTATTCAAATTTAATATAAATTCAACTAATATTTATTCTTAACTACAATAAACACTGGACATGACGGCCAAGTTGTGGATGTTTCCATTTGGTGTTTTGACGATTATCCAATCAGAAAGCAGAATGAGTCTCACATGACTTTCTTATTTGGGCGGTTAATTCCTACAACAAAATCAGTTGCAATTCCACAGTATGGCATTAAAGTTATCTATCTTCATAAAAAACAACAAGTGGTTCCAGCAGGCTAGGTTACTGGTAAAAACTATGAAGAGGTGAGTTCATATCTCCATGGAGACAAGCAGATGTCAAATCCTCCACCAGAAAAGTTACATATTGCACCTTTAAGTGCAAACTTCTTCAAAAAGCATAGTCTACATTTTGTCTGCCTGGGTTAAAGTTGGGTTAGCGGTGGTCAAGACTCCTGACTTGACTGTGGCAGTAATAACCTGTCACCTGGTTGGTATTAGGCACTGTAAAAAGCCCACACCGACAGTTGACAGAGCTGACAGAGGGTGACACGCTGCGGCATGCACTCCCCTAAATGAGGGGCGCACCGTGAGGAGATGACACCCACAGAGCACCCTGCTTACACTTAATGCCTGTTAGGAAGCCATAGACACACATGTAAGGAGAGAAAAGAGGATGGATTAGACAGTTTTAGCAATATTCAGTAAATCAGCAGGAAATGAGACTGTTTCCTCAAAAACAGATGCTAATCGGAGTGCTTCCCTTGGGATCAGGAAAACTTAATGATTTGAGAAAACCCATTACGACATGTGTGTGCGGTGGGCATAGCAGAAGCTCTCAGCAGGTACCTCGGCCTCTCCCTCCCTCTGCTCCCCAGGCGAGGCACACTGATGACATCAACTAGTGTGAAAGTGGCCATTAGTTCCACCTCATCACTGTGGGACAAATATAGCAGCGCGGGACTTTGATCAGACGCGGAGGACAGCTGTAGTGAGGGGGCGGCAGAGGAAACCTGGCCATGAAGAAGAAGATGATGATACACTGCATTCGCTGAGCGCCTCCTCCCAGATTCAGTCTCCCACTCCCTCACATCACGCTGTCAGGGCTGGGAACACAGCGGCCTGAAGGAGGCTAACCACATATTCTGCATTGTTCCGCTGTTGAGGTGAATTAATATTGTTGTTTTGCTAAATAAAACTGTATAAAACAAACTACGCATCATTTGAAAGAGCAGCACAATTGAAGTTGCCATGACTTTTTGTATTGTTCTATTCAGTTTTGCCTTTATGTTGGAAGACATTTTATCAAAATAAACTGATTTTCCTTGATTATGTGTCTTGTCCTGGACAGTTGGCCCTGCGCAGGTGTCTGCTGCTGGACACCTGGCTCTGGGCCTTCTGACAAAGGGCACATCTAAGAGGCTTTTCATTATCAAGCTGCACTTTCTCTGAGCTTTAGATGCACCTGGATGAGATGGACACATGCTTTAACATGCCTGGTTTTGGGTGATATTAAATTTGGAGAATTTAGGTTTTGGTACAAACAGACGTGTATATCTAGAGGCTGATTTTAATGATTGTGACAACTGAGTGGCTGAACGTCAGGGTGACCAGTGACCTGTAAATGCATCTTCCTGCTGTACATCAACATGAAGAGGAGCCAGATTCACATCAGGGTGCAGCAGTACCAAACTGTTTTTAAGTGTTTTAATTGTGGATATCGTTTTATAAAATTGGATTATTGCACTGAGGGATATTTACAATGCAGTACAGCAGTGAAACATAAGTTAGTGTGATAGAAAGATGACGCTATTTATTTCTGTCTTGTATCCTGCTTACAGGGCATCTATTTGACACACACAAGACACACACAAAAGAATAAATTACTCAAGCCCACTTGTGCCTTGGCACAAAGACTTATGAGGACCTGTTTGCATTTCAGAGCCACCAGGTGTGAGCAAGACTCTAGTGTACTTGATACAGAGTTTAAGAGATGTCATATTTGGAGCCACTTAAAGCTGCATTGTTTTGTTGTGTGTTCAAAGCCATACACTTCAAACAAGCAGAGCTTATTAAGTTGAGCTAAAGTTGCCACCTGTAGATTATGGTAGATGTGAAGTGTCAAAATCTCTTTTGTGCCACAAATAATTTCAAAGATGCTTGCGATCGTATTGCTGTTGCATGTCTAGTGCTCTGAACAGCTTATACACAGGGAGGTTTTACAAAGCTCTGAGACAACTTGATTATTACAAACTTTTGTTTGCTCAGTGACTGATGTGCTCTATGAAACATCTGTTATCTTTCTTCAAGCTCACACTTTCTCTTACTTTAGGTTTATATTGCTCAGCGGTGGAAGTCATTAACCTAGAGAAATGCCAATCACGTTTCCTCAACATCATTTTGGGGCTGAATGGTGCAATCTGCCTGAAATGTACCAACCTGAGGACTGGAAATGAGTAGTTTAAATATATCCTTGTTTTCTCCAAAGTCTCCACAGGTGTCAGGAGCAAGAGGCAGAACAGGGCTGCCTCTGGTGAGATAAAGCACTGTCCCAGCGAGCCACAGCCCTCAGAACATGAGATCAGTGGAGCATATTCAAAAGTCATTAAAGGGGCTCCTGTCACAGTCCTGTGATAGAGAGTCAAATCAAGCCTTCAGCATTCTCTACATGCCTCCTGTGTCTCTACTCCCATGTCCCAGAGCCAGGGGAGACGAGGATGGGCAATGGCCATTGCACTCCACAGTGAAAGGATGTCCTGTGTCCTGTCATGAGGCGCTCCTCTATGTCCCGGGACATGTTAGGAGAGGAGGGCAGAGAGGAAGGGATCGCTGCCCACCCCGGAGGCCCTCGTTCACTCTGTAACTTACATTAAAGAAAGTTCTAATCACTGCGGGGACTTGGCCAATGATGTGCTTATCAAACGGCATATTTCAAAAAGGCATCTTAAAAGGCCCGAGGGCGAAGAGGCAATAAGAGCACATTTGTATGTGGATGAAAGGGAAAAGTGTAGACAGACCTTGCATCAGAATACAGAGGGGGGGATCATTAGCATCCCCAGCAAAATATGCACAAGCGCAGAGAACGAGCCAGCCGTGACACAGAGCTGTTATTGGTTTATGCTGCTCCCAGAAAGAATGAGAGAACAAATACATTTTTAAACAAAAGCCAGGCTCATGAAGGGGAGACACCAGGGGCCTGAGGTGGCACAGCTGTGGGTTAGACCAGTGAGAAGCCACAGCCCTTCTCCACAAAGAGCAGACTCTGTGGGCTTTGATGTGCCAGCAGAAGCCTGGAATCAGAGCAGGAGGATATAACCGGCGACACTTTCCCCTGCTCTTTGAGAACCACTGTCTGACTGTCTACAGCATTTTCAGGAGAGGCCGTGACAAACCCACCTCCTTATCTGCATGAACTGGACTTATAGTTCTTCAGTGCAGCTGAGCAGTCCACAGGAGAAGGGGAAACAGTCTAATGATTCAAACCACCAATACTGATTAACAATACAGCCCAAACAAAACAGTATGCCAATAACTATTGATCAAAGTGCTCAAAAATCGATTAAAGGCCCACTAAAACGGCAAGTTAACATTTTGTCCAATTTGTTTAAAGTTAATGTGTCAGAATCCAGAAAGTATTTGTGCTTATAGTGTTCATAAAAGATGCCGCTCTGTGTTGGGACACTGCAGTGGACAAAAGAAAAGTGATAACTGGTGACTTATGATGCAAACAGGGAGCTGTCGGATCCAACAAAAGCGAGAGTGCCATGGAGTTGGTGCTGGTTTAGAGATACAGAATACACAATGTAATAGAGCTACATTTACCTCAAAATAGGCATGTGCTGATAAAATATGACCACCAAAAACAGGCCGTCAATATTATGTCTGGTCAGTGCAAAATGTCTATGTGGACTGTTCAAATTGCTAATAATGCAGTTTTTGTCACTTGGGAAGATTTAAGTTCACAGTGCTGACTGCAGATGAAATGGGAGTGTCCAGATAGATGTGTTACGAGGGAGTGTTTAGAGAAGATAGTGTCTGCTAACTTTGCAAGATTTACACATATTACACCCTTATGGATACTTCAGCATCATACAGACACAAGAATAAGAAATGTATAGACGAAAGCATAACATACAACACAACACACTCCATCAGACCCAGTTTAGAAAGCCAATTTTGGATCAGGATACCAATAATCTTCAATTTTTTTTTCTTCAATTGCACATTTGTTTTTTGCATTCTATTTTAACCCTGTTTGCATAGTATTTTTGTTAACCCATTTTACTCCCCAAATGTTTGTACAATGGCTAAGAACATACAACTGTTTTATTTCTGTATTCAAACATAGTAGCCTTTCTTGCCTAAGGAATAGCACCGATGAATAATGATGGAGCAACAAAGCTATTATTACATGGCGTTAAAAACAACTGTGAAACCTCTGGGCCTAGGCTGTGTCGCTCTAACAATTGCGTGAAAGCTTTATGGATACTGAGCAATTGTGTCTAACTGTACACCAGGTTTATGCTTATTTGTCTCTTTTACCTGCTTACTATCATAATAACCCACTGCCAGTATGAGCAGATTAAAATGGCTGTCAAGAAAACGATGTAAACCCCATATACATCAAATAGTGGCACAATATTTTTGTCTAACTCAAAGATCAAATTGCTTTAAGACTGATTAAAAATGAATCAAGGGCCAACAAGTATCGAGGATCTAAATGAAATGAAGAATCTGATTAGCGTGCTATCTTCAAGAGCATGTTGGAGGAGATAAGACTCTCTGTTATAGGCATGGGAGTCATGCGTTAGTGCTGTTATGAACACAGGAAAATGACACGATAGAAGTACATCTGAAACTCTTCTCATGAGATGTTGGGATGTGAAACTTTAGATGAGCTTATGTATGTATCATGAGATGGCATGAAAACTAATAGACACACGCACAAAAGTATGAAAACAAATGTACATATATTCATATTTTTATTTATATTTCATTTCTGGGAGGATATCTTGTACACAATATCCCATTGGCAGTTAAGCGCATTCAATGTGTTTAGAAGCCAGAAACAGTCACTTGTTTTAACAAACACAAATACAAAATAAACCACAAAATAATGAACTGCATGTAAATAACATACAAAAATCCCATGCCTACTCAGTAGGTAACTTCAACATTCCAGCTCTTGAAGATGTGGATATTTACACTTAAGTTTTACAAAAATATATTTTATAACTTTTGTCCTTTTTTGCTTACATTCAAATGAAATGAAGCGGTGCCCTCCGCGCTCTTCCCTTCTCTCCCTCTGAGTACGACTACATTCTGTAACAAAAATATTCCCTTAACCCTTAAGGCGAGATGCCGAGCATCTTCTCTCGTGCACAGCCGCGTTACAACAGCAAGGCTTCACAAAGGCACCAAATAACGGGAGCATTTGTTTTTGAAAAGGTTTTTCTTTTCTCTGTTTCCATATATCCAGGCGATATGTTACATGTGGTAGTACCAGTGGATGATATTTACAACAGAAACTAACATCACTCTTACTCATGCTTAAATACTAAGTGCTTTTATCGAACAAAACGTATCACAGCATCACTATATAACAGAGAAAGAATGTTGAAAATATGGCCCTGTCACTTCAAATAATACAATGCAAATATGCCAATAATTTCACATCAATGGTACCAAAGAATGATGAAACAAAACATGGCACATGTACAATATACATATACTGTAGCTTATGTATATCATTCAGTGTCTCTTGTGCCTGCGCAGGCACTGAGCACGGCCACTGCTGGCATTGTCTGAGTCATTTGTACCTAAAGATTCGTCAGTGCTGGCTTCAACTCCTGTTTACTCAGCCCCTTCTGCATGTGAAGAGCTGCATTTGCTTTACAGTTGTGAAAAAAGTCCCTTTTCATCTTATATTGTCTTGCCCAGTCCTTGACATGTGTCGTGTAGAAATCTGAGATTCACCTAACACTGTACAGGGAGCACACGCAAGTGCTTTTAGACGGTAAACAAAGTTTTGTCAATGCTGGATTCTTCCTCCACAAAAAGACTTGAAAAAGAGTTTGTAAGAACAGTTTTAGCATATTTCAATTGTCCGAGGGGAGAGTGTGGTCTGCATGTCTGACAGAGGGGTGGCCACAGGGGAGCTGTAGATGTTTGAGGCTACTGACGTTTGGAAAGATGAGGCCACCTGCGACTGAAATGTGTTGGACATGGAGACTGTTGGGTATGTGGTGGCTACTGATGGAGAGGGATAGGAGTGCACAGGAGAGGAGTAGCAGGAAGTGACTGGGGATGGGTATGAGGACACTGGCGAGGGGTACGAGGTGATCGGGGACGGGTAGCTGGAAGCAGGGGAAGCTGCCGATACAGGAGCTGCTGTTACCACAGCTCCTGCCTTCTCTGCCTTCTTGTCCTTCTGCCGCAGGTGAATCTTAGTGTGCCTTTTCCTCTCGTCACTGCGGGCAAACTTACGGCCACAGATCTCACAGGCAAAGGGCTTCTCACCAGTGTGCGTGCGTATGTGAGTGGTCAGGTGGTCGCTACGACTGAAGTTGCGCATGCAGATACGGCACTGGAAGGGCTTCTGCCCGGTGTGGATGCGGATGTGCCGTGTAAGTTCATCTGAACGTGAGAAGCGACGATCACACGTCTCCACGGGACAGGCGTATGGCCGTTCGTGTGGGGGGGTCTTACTGGGCCGCGTTGGGTACTTGCGCATGCGGCTGGGCTTGATGAGCTGGGACTGGTACACACTCTTTAAGTCCTGGGAACCAGTCTGTGTGGCAAAGGCTTTGATGGTGGACAGGGGTGTCAGCGAGGGCTGGCTAGGCTGGCTCTGGAAGGGTTTCTGGTCTGGGGGGACCAGGCTGATCTCCCCCTGCTGCTGAGGGAATAGGTAATCAGGGATCATGGGCACCGGGAAGCTGCTGGGACAGGTCTTACTGTTGGGATAAGCTGGGGGAGGGTACTGCACTGTGCCACCAGAGCTAAAGCCCTGGCCCTGGTCAGGGAAGATGTCTGAGTTGGGGCTTGAGTAGGCAGGGGCTGCGGTGTAGATGAGGTTGGGCTCGTGGTGTATGGAGGCGCTGAGACTGGCAGCGGAGGACGAAGGGGAGGTGGCGGTTGAGGTGGAGGAGGAGACAGGAGCAGAAACTGTGGACGAGGACGACGTCTGAGAGCTGCTGGAGGAAGAACTGGAGCTGGACTGGACACTACTCATGAGCCCAGTGAATAGGCCTAGGATGGGCTCTGCCCACAAGCTGTTACTGCAGGAGGTGGCGGGCTCCAGTGTGAAGCGGCCAGTGTAGGAGATGGGCGGCAGCCTCTGGGTGGAGTATGTCTGCTCTGATTTGTCACAGTTGAAGGGGAGATCAGGTAATGTGTCTGTGGGCACAAAGAAATAAAAGACACATGAATCAAACTGTCAACAGAACAAAAGTTTATTACATTTTCCTCACGAGACATTTTATTTCTAACTATAAAATGAGGAGAACTCATGAGCCAGCTAAGCCTTTTTACACTTGTGTCTTCCTTACTCTCAATCTGTCTCTCATTTTTCACACAACACTCACATTCTTAAGCCCATCACTGAGCCTAAGGCGATTGATTACTGAAACTGCAGTTCAGCTGGTTTTAGGAATGTAATTTGAATTGAGCTATAGGAGTGTCTAGAGGCATGTGGTGACTGAGCAGTGCTGAAGTCTTCCACGAGTCCACTGGGATTAGGAGCTGCCAATGCATAACCTTCCCTTTCAATGTTTTAATATCGAATCAGCAAAAAGAAAAATCTACTAACTGTTTAAATGCTTAGCAGAAAAAACAACACATTTTTAATTAAGCTATTTATTTCAAGATGAAACAACATTATTTAACTAAATGTTCCATTATTTAATAATATGATAAAAGGTTGACTTCTTGTTGTTGAACTGGACAATGAGCATGCAAAACAAATGCATTTTTCTTACCTCCAGTAAGGTGGTCATACTGCTCGCCAGGCTCTCCGGAGCCAAAGCCTGCACTCTCGGGTGCAGAGGCGGTGAGGAACGGTGTCCCTGTAGAGGTGAGCATCATCACTTCCTCCAGCTTGGGGTAGTTATCCATGGGAGAGTGAGGGAAACTGAGGGGCTCAGAGATCTGCAGGGCTGGGAGGATCATCTCCGTCTTGGCTGCAGCCATGCTCTGATGCTGGAGCTGCAGGCGCTCTCTCTGAGGCTGGCTCACAGGTGCAGGAGGAATCTCAGTCCACACACTTCTGCTCACACGAGGAGGATGCTGAAGGCTGCTCTCTCCAGAACTCTTCACCAGCTGTCCGGCTGGTCTCACAGATGAATAAAAATCCACTTGTCTTTGCAGCAAAAATCACAAGTGTCCTTTATGCACATTCCCTAAAACTAATCAAAATTAATCATCTGATTAATCTTGATTTGTTTTGTGTGTGAAATAACTTTTCCAGTCAGGTGCTGACCTTCTTGGATAGATGTTGTTATTATGGCGTTTGACTTTTGTTGTGTTTGGGAGTCTATGTTTGTCAATCTAGTCTTCTCTAACAGTTGCGCTAGTGAGCTCTGAGGGCTGTCTCTGAGCCGAGAGGTTCCCTGCGCCTTTTATATCCTCTTGCCGTGACGTAGATGTCCATATTTGGAGAGGAGGAAGCCCATATTTAGGCAATGCAATGGAGGACACATGACGCTGGCCTCGGGGAAAAGCAAAGAGGAGCGACTTTATATTAAGCTCTCACCATAAATTGCGAAGACAACGTCGCGTTTCTTTCGCTCCGAATCAATGTGTTTTCATTGTAGAACAGCTCCGCCAGACAGCAGCGTAATTCTTGTTCGCTAGCCTTCGCCTTGTAGATTAGATTTGGATTTCCCATCTGTGCAGCAGGCTGCGCTGCTCCGGAAAGCCCGGCTCCGCCGTGCCTTATAAGGTCGTGACTACATAAGGACCTATTCCGGTGGGTTTCCATTTCCCTGCCCTTATTTGGGACTTCCTGAGGCAGCACTGATCGCTGTTTGGCAGTAAACGGGAGACTGGAGTGCAAATCATGTCCAGCTAAAGAGCGTATTGTTGCTCTGTTAAAAACATACGGTTAAACTGACACGTATAGATCTGCGCAGCGCATAAACGCAACAGACTAGGCGGTAGAAAACTTTGTATCAGTGAGAAATGTAGGCACAAGGAAAAGCTCCTCCCGCTGACGAGCTTCAGGTTCGCCGCTATTGCTATGTTAAATATCTGCAGCACAGATACACGTCGTTGTTGAATTGCAACTATATTTAACCGTTTTTTCATATTTTACCTTCATTGAAAACGTAAAAGGAAAGCTAACCTCTTACAAAGTTGCTCTAAATAAACTTGGGGTTTACTTTGCACAGAGGCATTGATGAATGAGTGCGGATCGCAGCGGATGCTGACGAGGTGCGGGCCAATCCGTCTAATTGAGGGGTGTCCCCGACTCGATATTGAGGGAATCTCTGTGCCACTCAGAGGCCTAATGGGCCACATTAACAACGCAGCGCACAGCTGCCAGCACGCCTGCGGGATACCGATGTTCCCCCCGGCTGCTACAGCATCGCCCGGCGACTGCACCGCGCGCGAGATGCTGACAGCAAATCAATGTGTTTCCCAAGTTGCTGACTGGATCTATATGCACGGTCATTGGCAAACATTGTGGGCTGGACACTAAAACGGCCGGGGAGGTGCACGTGGGGTCCTGGTTAATGAGGCAAAGATACTGAGGCCACTTCACTTGAGATAGATGTCCAGTTCATACTGGGCTTAGCAGTTATTACCTATAGTCATGGCACGATCTATAAGCCTAAATAACCTGTAGATTAGACTGTAGTAGGTTAATAATAATAATCATAACAACATTGATTGCATTGACTGTGCAATAAAGCCGCATGAGTTAATGATAAATTGTGACAATTAGTGGCAAAGAAAGGGGGAAAGTGCAGATGAGAGAGCTCAGATCTGATGACAGAGTAATAAAATCAAGTTAGGGAAAAGTGCGCGAAAAGTAATAAAGTAATAAAGATGATGGGGGTGGAACTACAGGCAATGAGGCGGTGTTATGTTGATGGCACATGCATGTTGTTGTTTGGGTCGGCCTCTTCATTTAGTTGAGTTGTTCCTGGTTCTGCCCACACGTCCTGCCGCGGTGATGAAACTCCAAAGCCTTAAAGCAGCCAGCAGGAAGCCTCTCTCCTGCTCGAGCCGTACCACACCCTTGTCATTCATCCAAACACACCCTGCTCGAGCTATGTTAAAGTTTAATCATGCCCCAGCGTGGAATGAAGGAAGTGGAAATGAAAAATCAAAATGGGAGGAAAAACAAGCAGTAAAAATGCTAATACAAAAACACCAAATACAAATGGGACATGGCCTGTGTACTTCTATTTGTATATTATCATGGACACATAAGAATGAAATAATGTTTTCCTACATGCAACTTGTTTCTTATAGATTTATTCTGACTTTGATCATTCCTACTGTAGTGTTTGCTTGATGGAACGAGCTGCACTAAACATGATGGGTTGGGGATGAGATGCTTTTTGATAAATGCCATTCAGAAGGCAGCAGCAGGGTTCAGGTTGACCTTTGGAACAGCCAAATGTGTGTGGGAAAATATGAAGTGGCTTAGCTCAGACAGGATGGGATCTTTGACAAAAGCGGTCAACATAAATGTGTATGACAACGAAATGCAAGTGGTACATTATAACTATCTACTCTTTACTTGAACAATAATCAACAATGCTACCACCACCAGCAGAGTCAAAGGAACCCCTCTTTGTGGGAGAAATGACTGTTATTTTTACAAACTCGCTTAAATGCTTATCTTACTTCAATATCTACTACTCCTGTTATCTCAGTCTGACTAAATATAATTAATAGTGTAATAGTAAAGGAGATGACAGTGCAGCTTTTTATTGCAGCTACTGGTCTTTATGTGTTGAGAAATGCTGAGGAATGTGGATCTGAGGTGTACAGTTGAATTTCCCTTTAATTTTGTTTATTAGAGGTGACCGAGTCAAGGTGATCTGCTGAAAAAACTCGATCTTCTTTACCCTGGAGCTGAATTGGTATATCATGGTCAAACAGGCTGCTGCAAATCTGCTTATCTGCTCTCCAAAGGCGGTATAGGTGACAAGGAAACAATCACCAAACGTGAACTAAAAAACAGGCACCCCACGTTGACCCTGCTTGGGCCGTAGGCTCCTGAATCACTGCTGGAGCCGGCGGACGCTTTGTTTGATGCTTTTGTTGAGAGCAGATGACCCCTGACCTTTGTGCTCCCGATGAGTCACTGATGCAGCCCAGAGAGAAGGGGCTTCCCCGCATCACACTGTCACAGCCACAACACCAATAACATTTAAAGGTTCTGTATCTGGTGGTGTGTGTGGGCAAATGTGGAATAATAGGTCAGACCAGTGCCCCTCATTTGTTTTCAACGGTCAAATCTATTTCAACCAGTAATTTTCTTAATTCATCAGAATTATTCTAAATGATCTAACAACTTTTCTTTCTAAATCAAAATGTTTAGTTCTGGGGAATACACACTGAACCAGATCCAGATCAAGTCTACAAAAGATCTTAACAAACCAACTGTTCAATCTATCTATAGATCTTAACAAAGTCTGCATAAATGTCAACACCAAACAAGAGCTCTATACAAAAGGAGTACAGCATTCAATTTCAATTGATTTCTATTTTTACTGTCATGATTTTCATATCAATAAGTGATTCAGTTGTATTATCACCAGCAAGAGTGAAGGGGACAATATTGACAATAGATAATAGCCTAATATTTGAATTATAATGTACCAGCGTTACTGCTAAACTACAGTGTGAATATTGTTTACTGTTTCATAACTGTGTTCTTTGGTACTTTGTTATTATCGATCTAATTATTATTTATTATTGATCAAACCCCTACAGTGCATGTGTTGTTATTGGCTGAATGCACTTTCACGGTTGCTGACATCGTAATTTGGACCAGGAGTAAGTCGAGAGAAGAGGAGTCATGGAGACAGAGACGAGCCCTATGTCCAGACAGAGCTGCAGCCACTGGTTTGTTGACTTTAGCAAACACCTTTTGGGTGTGACTGTCAAGTTCAGACACAACTATTTCCTCCGCAGTTTTCAGATTTTTAAAAGTCCTTATGCAAGAGCAGTAAATTGTTTTTGCTTTTGACACAAAGAGGGTTAAGATTTGTATTTAAGGCTGTCAAGACTTTCTAATTACTTTTTAATAGACAAGACAGTATTTCTGTTATTATTTTACTATATTGTTTGTATGAGGGGTGATGTAGTAGTAGTAGTAGTAGTAGTAGTATTAGTAGTAGTAGTAGAAGTAGTTACACATACATCTAATTACATTGTAAAACCTATTGATTGAGGACAGAAAAAAATATTTTAAAACTTCAAACAATCTCCCGTTTTCCCAGTTTAGTTTAGTGCTGGTCTTAGCCTGAATAACACAAGAGAGTTGCAGCATGAAGGGCATCTGACTTAAAATATAGCAAAATTAGTGGCTGCAGGCACAATTTTCTGAGCAAAAAGTCAAAAAGTTACAGAATGAAATGTCACCTGTCTCTCAAAAAACACTGGTCCAAAACTCACTGGTACAAAATAATAAACTTGAAGATGTTGTTTTGATAGATTCCTTGGGTCCAATGGCCAGAGCCTTTCCCAATAAAGTGAGAATGACACTTGATTTCAGGTGAGACTTATTTGTTTTGTTGTGTTGCAGCCCGGCCGGAGCTTCAGAACAGGCTGATAAATGGTTAAAAAGAGCTACAGAGGCAGTGATGGAAGGCTAAATCCACAAAGTGACTGAGAGTGAAGGGAAAGAGACTGTCGCCGGCGCGTTTGACAGGTGCCGCCCCGGGGCAGGTACGACAGGTTGATTCAGGTAAGCCCCCCACCACTCCTCACCCCCGTGTCCCAGCTGGAGAGCATCGGCGCGGGATAGCCTACAGGCTGAAGAGGATAGGTCTCCATCAGAATACACTGCCAGCTTTTACAATTAGACATCAACAGCTGCCATGGCACAGTGACAGGGAAGACAGACAAGACGACAAACAACTACACACAAATACTAGATGAAACAAGTGGAAAACTGAGAGAAAAGGACCAAAATTAATGTCTGTCAGAAATGTTAAGCTTTTGGGACAATCGTGTCAGAAGCAGTTCCAGCATGGGATATAACTTTGTGTTGTTTTTGCGGTTTGGCGTTTGATTAAATAAAATGTTGCAGCTCTGAGCAGGCTATTTAGAGTGAAAGGTAATTAGAGAAAATCTAATTTGCAATAATGGCTTAATTTTAGATCATCTGTTACAAATGAAAACTGTCAGAGGAGTGTTTTTCCCTCCCCCGAGAAACATGGGAAGGACAGGGTTTGCGGGTTAATGCTGGGGACTAGATTAAGGAGACAGGATTCATACATAATGCAGCCATTTACCTTAATGGGAGAAACGTGACTGTTGAGCGCTGTTTACATTAGAGGAGGGTGAGAGTTCAGCTGAGCCGGGGGAGACTTTTCTGCCTACGCTGGCGGCAGACGCTGTAATGAATTTCTATAAAGCGCAGGGCAAATAAAAATAAAGACACTCGGAGGACGGCGCGTGTTGATAGGCATTGGGTGATGCTGACAGGGAAGATGATGGCACTGAGACTAGTGTTTGAATGTAGTCAGCAGAATGAAGCTTGCCTGTCTTGAAACACTTTATGGACAGATAAAACAAACTTGGTAGTCACATAATCTTTTTTTTCTATAAGTGTGCCACAGTTACGTTTGTGTATAGATATGTCTAGCTGTTGGAAGAGCAGAGTATGAATCCACAAGTGTGCCGACGTACCCAGATGTGCCCAGAGCACCCTGACATGTCCCCTGCACGAGACCTACAGCACTGTTAAAATAAAATGTCCAACAAAGCCACACAGTGCTGCTTTCTGCTGACACCCGAAAAGGAAACGACTCCATAGCAACATAGAGACGTGTTCGAGAATATTTGGTTTTGCACAACTGGAAACAAAAACATCTAAGTGTCATAATTTAGTTTTAGTGACTGTATTTCTCTCTTTATTGACTTAAAGAAAGAAAACATTGGAAGTTGGAAAGTCATGAACTTCCATGTGGTGCAGGCATGGTGACAGTGTGTTCTCATTACGAGCGGGTCCTACTCTTCGGTCTCCCCCATCTATCTGTGCATTCCCAGACAGCTTCGGCAGTTCAAACTCGCGCACTGCGGTATTGTCACACACCATGCTGGTTGCCATGGTGAAATAGTCCTCTTGGTCTCCAAGGTACCCAAGTCTATTGTCTTTGGCTTCTTTATTTAGATGAAAACATGATTTGTTGAAAGGGATCTACTTGTTTTTTGCAGCTTCTCTTTGCTGCTTCTCTTTCGTCTTTGTCCTTCTCACCAGCATCAATACAGCGTTGCATGTGCATTGTTTCATTCTTTTCCTTTCCAGGAGTTTGACTATGTGCATGTGTGCGTCAACCTCGTCTGATGTTTTGTAGCAATTAATTTGAGTGTGTCTGCATGTCAGCGCCCCAGGAGGGGGCCTGTATAAAAGTTTTCCCCATTGCCACATCTCTCGCCAGGGCTTATAATTGCCTTCTATTACCAGGGCTGGTGTCACTGCGCTGCCTGTCTGTCAGCTGCACACTCTCAACTCCGACGCATGAGGAGGAAAAGGAGTCGGAGGTTTCTCTCTGTTGCTCATTTTGACAGGGTAAATGTGTGTCCTATTTATAAATGTACAGTAAATAGGCTCACCGAATTGTCCAGGCAACTGGTATGCAAAAAATACCACCAGCACTCACTGTGCTCATTGTATTTGAGAAATTTGGAGACAGTGCTGTCGGTGCTGGGGACAAATGACAAAGAAAAGTGTAAAGGTGATGAAGCTTTGGATATATTGACTGTAGTTTGCAGTCAGATATTGTTGACCTTTGACCCCATTCCTGTGCATGTTTCTAGCTCCCCCAACATGTCATCAAGCTGCAGCGCCTGTACTTCTGTGCAGGGTGACTGAAAACCAAACAGGAAGTGACATCACATCCGTGGCTCCGTGATATCACAAGCCAAAGAGTGAAAGCTGCAGAGAGACAGGCTGTCCGAGGAGCGTGGCACAGACATGGAAAGAGGAAGTGTGTGTTTCGTTCTTGTTCAGCGGCTGTGGCCTGTCCCAGACTGTGGTCGGTTTAAGAGCGGCTAAACAAATAAAACTCATGGCATCTAACTCACTCAGCTGAAAATGTCTGACAGCATCTCTTTATTGCAGAGACATGTTTCTGTCTGACGTTTTTGGCACATGTTAAAAGCATCAATTCCAAAACTGTTTATTTATGTTTATATGAGATTTGTCTTTTTATGACAGACTTGAATGGAGTTGATTTAGTTCTATATTTAAGTGTAATTGCGTGCTCTCCTGTTGCTCATTCACACATGTGCTTAACCAGTCAGTTAACAGTTCGCTAAATACAATGACATTTCCTTTTTTGTGTGTGGTGATGTAAAAGTGGAAGGAGAGGCTTCGGAAACTGTGACGCGACGGTGCTTTGTCAGAGCTGGGTGCACGGCAGGCCATGTTGTGTTTGTGGTGAGAGCATGTGGAGGCTCGTCTCTCTGGCATCAGGGCTAAATGCTGAATGGAGTGGGTGCAGGTAAACATGCTAAAACAGGCTCACTCATAATGTTTGCTTTTGACATCTTTCATATTCATACACCCACATTTTTCTCTTTCAGTCAGCGTCTTGTGAGTGCTGACTTTTGGTAAATTTGCAAAACATCTAAACATTTCTTGAGTGCTTTGGGGGAAATATTGCAATAGACTATATATGGATTTACAGGAAGCAAGTGTCTCTTTGACTCATCTAGGAAGACATGCACAGAGACACATAACAAAGACCAAACAAACACAGCTATTGTAGGATACATCATATTTAAGTATATATTTGCTGTAATATTATGTTTTTGAAGATGTAGCTCTGACGCTGGTAGCGCTCAGATCATGTGGATTATAATGTACACGAACATAAACCAAAAACTATAGGATACACTATAATGACAAGTGAGTTAAGCCAGATGCTATATTTGATCTAATTTTATTTTCAACCTGATTTTACTTTGTATTTCACATAACTCGGTAGCAGACAGTGTTGCTCTGCCATTAGCTGCTGTTGTTTACAATGGTGACGAGTGCTTTGACGATGATATGACTGGGACTCGGCTCATCCAGGGCCACAAATAGACTCAGATTGTTTTTGAAAGCACTCCTACATTTCTCATTTTGAGAAAGAAAGGGGGAACTTGAGAGTGACTCACACCAGATGTGTTCATCATGCTGAGGCTGCAGACTCCAGATCAGTTCAACATAATTGTGTAAAAACCCGCGGGGGCATGGTGAGGTGTGTTTTGAATATAGTGTTTAAATTTGTTGCAGGAACTATAGGTGACTTAACCCATAATAGACCTAATGTGTGTATGTCAACCAGTGGCATAAATGTAAGTAAATTTGACTCTAGTTAGTAAGTGAAGTAACAAAAATAGCATAAAAGTGAAAGCAGTTTTTGTTGTTAAATTGTTGGCAAATATTGGAGCAGAAGTAACAACTCTGTAGTACATTTGTGTCAGAAATTTTATATGAACACTAGAAATGGGCAATATATTACATTTAAGATAATACAGTAAATGTTGCTTTGAAAGTATGCAAAATTTGAACATTGAGTACATCATTTAAAGTAGAAAATGCTACAACAAAACAACAAAAAAGATAGGTTCTAACTTTAGATTAAGGGTATATGTTGATATTTCACATTTGTCTGATAATTAAACTAATCAACTAATCAGCTTCAATGTTATTTACGTTAATTTTAGTAATATAATACTAAACTTACTTAATTTTACCTTCAGTCTTTTTATCTATACTTTTTAGGCACACTCCAAATGACTTGAAGTGCAGAGTTTAAATGACTGAGTGGTTCATCTCTCCAGTAGTGAAGGCCTTCAGTCTGATGTTAGTCAGAAAAGTAAACCTCTCACAGATGCAGCGGTAGGTGGGAAAACTGAGCAGGAGTGTGGGAGAAAAGGAAAAGGGGATAGGTCTGGCACTGAGCCAGGGGAACTCCACTCTGCTGTTACCCAACATGCACTCTGCCTTTACACACACACACACACACTTTACCCCATACCCCTGACCCGCCCCTTTACCCCATCGCTATAGTAACACACTGACCTCTGAGTTTTCCTGCTGGACAGTCCCCCACCCCTGACCGTCCTGAGCCAAGGGGGCGGGGCAAGTCTGTCTATTTATAGTTAACACTGTTTTGTACAAAGTGACAAAGTAATCTGCTCACTCTTACAAAGCCACACTGCATCTTCACCAACGCCAAGTTCAAACAATATCCAACAGACTCTTTAAAAGTCAATAAACAAAAACATTCTACATTCTGGATTGGAGGCAATAGTGAAGTGGAACATAATGTAATTTCAACGGGGAAACCGGGATTAACCGTAGAACACCATAAACAATCTGGTTTGGCAAAGATTATAATAATAATAATAGACTGAATAGATGAAGGCAAAATCATATATTTTTAGGCTTTACTGTACAAATGCAAAACTTTTGACTAACCATAGTTTTTCATTTTATCTACTGACATATTACACATTTCATCACAAATGACATTTTTTGTGAATCTCAAATACAATTTTGAGGCTAGAAAATAACATCCTGTGTAATAGAAAAGCAAACTATTTAACCTTTCTACCTTGGAAATTCAAAATGGCGTCTTATTTATAATGACATAAAACCTTCAACATTTAGATCTGATTTCATTTAATAATTGAAAATGTGCTTCATTTTGCACCAGTTGCCTCCATTCTGGAATATATATATACTGAGAACAAAGCATTTAAAAGAGTTTTTATGAGGGAATAGAGCGATAACAAAGGATGTAGCCAAAAAGTCTCCTGGTCATGCGTACATTGTCTTTGAAAAAATAGGCTCCCTAATGAACAACCAAGGGACATGCACAGTAGAACTCACAAATCATTATAACTCACTTAAATTTGGAATGCTTTTTTACCAAGGGTTCTGCAAGTTTAATGCAGAGCTAATAAGAAAGAGCAATCCCAAGTATGTGATCACGTTCAGCTGCAGTGGAAGTGGAACTATGACAAAGTTCATAAAGCGAACCATATCTAGCTGCACGTAACATTAGCCGGGGTAAATCCTATAGTCTGATTTGCCCCCTTTAGCTAAATTGGCCAATAGTGAGCGAGCGGTGACAGCGCCGGGAGGAGGAGGAGGAGGGGTCAGACGAGGCCTCACAATGCTCAGAGTAAAGAGAGGAGCAGCTCACATAAAGGCCTTGATACTGATACTGTTGGTCTGCAGCTTTAGAGACATTCCCGGACATGGGACAGCCAGTGGCACTACTGCATATTTGTTCTAAAAAACATTCTTCATGGTCAAAAAACATGTAAAAGAGAATATGGTTTACGTTTATTATGATAATGACTTTTTGATTAAGCCTACTTCAATCAAATAAACTTGGCGCAACTTTATAACAGCTACACCTTAATTAGCTGTATAATTGGTATTTAATTGATACATGGTATTACTTGACAAACTATTTCTTCATTATGTCTTTGTTCTGTTTTTGTCCATGGTTTCTGAAGGCTAATAAAACTGTAGTTATTAAATATAGTTGAAAAGACAAAAACATATAGTCACTCAAATATAGTATGGTGTTTGGACTGATCACAATCCGCAAAAAAAAGTCGTTTTGAATTTGAATTTGACCTGTGTAATTCAAGGTAAATTAGAGACAAGACGCACTGGGCTGGCAGTCTCAATGTAATATCCATGTTCCCCCAGAACATATGAATAAATGGTGTACCTGGTCTCAACATGTAAATAACACTTTAATAGAAGTATTTTTCTTGCCTTTTCTATTTCTTTTTTTGTGCCGCTTCGTTTTCTTTTAGCTGCATGTAGACTGGGTCAAGAGGGTTCTGACTGGTTTGGGGGCAAAGATGATTTGAGATGAATTCAATTTGGAAAGTGGCTTTCTGTAATTCTGTATCTGCGTCAATTTTCACTGACCTGACTAAAGAGATCACTTCACATATACAAACCTTACTCCAATCTCACACTGATCAAATCCCATTAGTCGATCAGTGACGAAAGTCTCTGCATCCTTGGTCAGGTGAATCAATGACACACATGCTAATACTACTTAGCCCACAGACATCCTTCATTACAAGGCTACTCTTAAGCCCTAGTTGTTACTAAACTAACTCCACCTGACTCTCGGCGTCTCTTCTCTAATTGGCTTGGACTCTTTCCACTGCGGCGTACTGCGTCACACCATGAACCAAACCAGGGCCCAGACATAAGTGTATTAGCATGCTAAAGTATAAATAGTTGCGGGTAGGTAAATTCAGCCTCATTGTAAAGGGATGCGAGTATTTTTGGCATTTGTGATCGTCTTATTGGTGTTAAATATAGGCCTTGTGGTCCACAACGAGGCGTGGAAACAGTGACAGGGACCTGTTCTGCCACAACACACTTCCTGTGTTCTATGAGTAGTGAGAAAACCGCAGCCAGTGACGACACACGGAAAAACAGAAAAAAGAGGCCAACAGAAAGGCGTGGAGAGTCAGCAATGAGGAAGTTGTGGCTTTGTTTGAAAAAAGGAAAATGAACTGTAAATGGATACAGTAACTGAAGTTTCCTCAGCGTGGACTTTCCCCCGTCAGATAACAGTCTGTGGTGATAAGCATAGGAACATAAGCAAATGTTGTGCTAATATAGTTATTATTATATTGTGGGGTAAACAAGGGTTCAACAAGTTCTTTAAAATAGTCTACTGTTCAGATTTACCAGTATGAAAAGGTGAACAAAAATGCTTGTATTGGTGCAGCACACTTTCACTTTCTTTACTTGAACATTTTTTCACATCAATATTCACATGACACTTTTCTGTCCTTGCAACCGCTGTATTTTTTGGGGGCATTGTTTGCACTGACTGTAGCCACAGCATGGACTTTACACTTTGTACTTGAATTGAACCAAGACTTGATAAAGAGACACTGCTCAAAGGGATGTGTTACATAAATGACTCGTTTCTATGAATTAATTTTTCTGATTATTCAAGCCAATATTTTAACCTTAACTCTTAGCTAAACTACAAGAGGAAACGAATTACAGTTTACACTTATACTTCATCAGTGTCTGTGGCAGCACAAGCATTAAAATGCTTTTTCAGTTGGAGTGAGTGAGGAGCGAAAAGCTCCAACAAGTTCATGAAATGTAATTTTGATGCTAATGTCGATTGAATAAGCAACCGAATAAATCAAAATTCCTTTTCGCTTTCAATAAATTCAAATTTCATAAAAAGCTGATTGGTATATTGATTATAATGTGAATGCCTTTTTCACACAGTAAATTGTCAGAAGAGTGTAGTGTTGGTTCACTATGTAACTTATTGGGGGAAGATAGGAAATGTTTTTGCTTTGCATGTGTTCCTCAATATAGCATCAAACCTATCTGTTTTGTATTTATTCAGTTTGAAGGGTTTAAAAACAACAGGCAAGACAATAATATCTCCATTGACACAAGCAGGTAGCAGACCCTCCACCAGAAAAGTTGCATAGTGTACCTTCATAAAATTAAAATTATTTATGAATCAAACACATTAATAAGCCTTCAGACACGTTATGACTTTTACATTTTGTTTGATCCTGTTGTTACTGTAGAAGTCTGAATAGTCATTTCAGACCCTCAGATCTAATTTTATCACAGCTCAAAAGTGAAGCACAATCGTTTGAACTGAACCACTGAAACGTCCCATGGAACCTACAGAATACAGTCACAGTGGAAATTTAAGCGGCTGTATACAACACTTTGCATTGAGACACAATGGATATTTATGTTGAAGTTATAAAGACATGCACGAAGGCATTGGAACAGGATCAGAACTTGGCCCCGCAGCGTTCCTTCTTGTTAGCCACCTCGGTTTAGGGACCAGTCATTCATTGTGTTTATTCTGTTGCTAGACGAAAGAGTCCACTTAGAAACCTACAGCATTCACACAAAGAAAGTGGATGATCATAACAGAAAAAGGACTCAAGGTCAGAAGACTCTGGCCACTGGAAACATCAGAGCACAGAGTGAACCAATTACACATAATGACAAACAACGTGGGCAAAAGCTTTAGTGACTACTGCTTTTACATCCAGGGGCTTTTAAAATTAGGCTCAAGTTATGGCAGGGTTTACTGTTGTACCAGTCAGAAATCAATCCGTGGTATTTGACCCATCGTTTAAAGAGGCAAATACACAAAATCAACTTTTAAGAGCTTTAAACCTTCAATCGTTTTTCCTTATTTAATTTAGTAGTTATGTATGTTCTTGAAATGAAATGAAATCTTTATTCTCTTGCATTCTAGACACTATGACGCTCAGAAAATTTCCATTTTCACCGACCTCCCAACACGCCTGTGCTTTTTTTTTTTCTTTTCGTCTTGAATTATGATACACGTACAGGATTCAGCTGTGTCCCCGACTAATTTTGGCAAAAAAAAACCCAAAAAAATCCATGAATTGCAGCTATTCATAGTCGGGGCGGCTCTTTGTTCTTTGATCTATGGTGACGTTTTGCGTTTTCAACCTGAAGTCAGCAGATCTGTTTCTTTTATTAAGTTAAGTTTTTGAATTTAGATTTATTTAGTGATTTAAAAGGTTTAAAATATGTCTACAAAATATAAAATAATTATCCGTCTGTGTCATAGAATAGAATATAACTACATACCAGACAAAACAATCATTTGTTTTCTTCACACTCAAAAAAGTATCTTCTGACTCAGAGGGAAGAGCATTTACCCCTGAACTGAAATAGTTTTAGTTCAGACCTCCAAAGTCCGCTGTAATTAAAGGTGCACTTCCCTGAACTACATGTATCTGAGCCTGGTGTTGTTACCTGCTTGGATCTTGTAGATATAAGTTTGATGACATACTGTGGAACATTACAGTCAAAGCAATAACATCTTCATAGGGAAAAGCACTGGAAAAGTCACACAATGTACTGTTAAATCTCTTCTTCCTCTTAATGGTCACCTTTAAAGCAGAACTCAGTAACTTCAGCGACACAGTTCCCGCCGCAGGTCTTTTGTTAACGTACACTCCCAGTAAAATGATGGCAAAAGCTTTTTTTTTTTTCCCTTCCTTTTTTATAGAAATAAGGAAGTTTAATCACACATAAAATCATTCAGTGTCGCCAAATATAAAAAAAAGTGAGCCAAGGTTTCTCTGGAGAGTTGTCTTCCGGTCTGCGTCAGGAAAGTTTCCGCGCAGAGACAACAGGGGGAGGCGGCGGGCACTTCAAACGGCCCGAAAATATATCTACAATCACTGCACGGACTTACAAAGATGTTTAATAAGGTAAAAATGTTACTTAGTTCTACTTTAAAGATGTATTTTTATTCATTTATATTGTGTGTTTAAACGTCTGAATCGAGGCTCTTGAGCAGGACAAAGGTGACTCATTTTAAATACTTACTGTAAAACGATTAATTTGGTCTTCCAAGATTATTATCAAATACATTTTCACACAGGTTTTGGAGGATGGCACCAAAAACCGTTCCGTTAAAAAAAGAAAATGTATCTTGACATTCTTAATCATGTAATTGTACTTTTACTTGAGCACACATTTCCAGTCGTCTTTACAACCCTGTATTTGGACTAACTCTGTCTTCTTCTTTTGTGTCATTTTTAGGCACCTTGTACTGTATGCTCATGCGATTTTTCACAATGGTTGTCGCCTGTTTTTTTATTCCACAGAGATTATGTAAATAAGCATCACACAAATCCTGCTCTAATTCACTAAACCCTATTATAATTAGGACACACAGCGCCCATGAAAACTGCACGTCTCAATAAAGTAAACTCTGGAATATTTTGTCGGACCAAAAAATCCGAGCTGATTTGTGTGTGTCAGACAGGGCAGCTCTGTGTGTGAGATAGAAGGAGACGGCGCCGGCATGTTACACAGTTTTAAAGGGGGCTCGGCACGTGTGTGGATGAAACGATGGTGGCTGTTTTTCTTTTTTTTTCCCTTCGTTTTTTTGACGTTATTCTGTGAAGCTTCAGCACTCAATCATCCCAGATCTGCCAGGCGACACCAGCCGAGAAAACACATTATACCCACGTCGCGCTCCTCTGTTGTGTGCCGCTTTATTATATTTAGGCCTGCCTCGCCTCAGGGTCAGGTGACAATCTGCATTCCCTTTCTACAACTTTTCTGAAACTGTCGAGACTTTTTTCACATTGTATTTTTCAATGTTTTCCTCTCCCGGTTAAAGGGGGGAGATGTTGACGGTTTTTAATCCCTACATGAGTCCTCTTTTGCAGATGACTGTGCTGGCATGGTGTCAGACAGAAACTAACAGAGAACAGCGCTATACACATTAAAACAAAAGATGCTCAGATGGGCGGGAGGGAATAGAGAGATTGGGGGAGAGAGCCCATTTGAAGTCATGGTGTCTAAGTTTTAGTAAAAATGACTGCTTTATGATGGCATATAAATATATAAATGAGACACTTAAAGACATTATCAGGCGCTTTCATTTTGCCTCGCCTTTTGTGAAGCGGGGTTGAGGTGGGGAACACATGGGAAGTAAACACATCTGCATATCTGAGTCATTGGTTCCAAGGGAGCTGTTATGGGCTGTCTCTGCAAATCTAGTCCCAGTGTCTCTTACAGAGAAATAGGAAAAGGATTAACAGAAATCTGTAGAATTTTCCAGTAAATACACGACCCTGGTCAACACTCCTGACACAGAGCAAGAATTAACGTCAATGTGATTTCAGTACTGACTGCTGCCATCATT
This sequence comes from Rhinogobius similis, assembly GCA_019453435.1. Lineage (NCBI taxonomy): Eukaryota > Metazoa > Chordata > Actinopteri > Gobiiformes > Gobiidae > Rhinogobius > Rhinogobius similis. The sequence goes on along the minus strand of CM033630.1, from coordinate 21,996,686 downwards.
ATACCTCCAAAACTCAACTTATTTATTTGAATTAAACTGGAAAAGACCCATTGAGAGTTCCTTTGATTAGAGTCAATGCACTTTAAAAAGCTCAGATTTCTCAGAGTTGGAAAGAAGCCCTCATATTGAGATTGAGATTGAGAGATCCTTTAATTGTCCCACAATGGGGAAATTCCAGAAGAAGCAGCCGTATCCCTCGATACTTCGATCGACTTGACTGCCTCATTAGACCTGGCAAAGTCTTAACAAAAAGATCATTTGTGTTTTAGGAACAATTACAGTTTCCATTCACAGTTCTAGGACTGGGCAGATGAAAATCTCTTAAACATGGGTGACCAATTTTATTTGCTGCACATTTTATCATTAGTTTCCAATGTGCTGCACATAATTGTAATTTAGGACATATATTTCACTCTAAAAGTTGGCAAAATAAAATAATTTACATTTTTTTACTAAGCCTAAGAAAATCTGTCAGATCATTAAAAAAATAATACATTTGCCCGGTAGTGAAGATAGATAAGATTAATGCCATGCTGTGGAACATTTCAGTCAAAACAATAACATCTTCATGAAGACAAACAGGTGATGGACACTCTAAGTTACATAGTTAATAGTGACACGAAGCAATTGGTTTAAAATGTTTAATCTCTGAATAAAACAAATGCACTGCAGTTGTAAATGTTGTCTTATCATCTGGCATCACAGTTTACACTTTCCTCTCATAACTGTGTAGTCATTTACCTCTGACTCATAGACAATAATGACAGAATGTGCTCAAATCAAAAACATACTTTGTCTTTTTTAAGTTTACCGAGCAGTGACCACAATGTTATGCTATAATGTTGTAGCTTCTGTATATTTTTAAGACGGAGAATGGAGGATGCTGCTCTCACGTGTCAGGACGATTTAGTGTCCTCTTGATGGTTAGTTGGCACACTCAGTCTAACGGCGCGGGCCAAGACCAGTCAGGGCCCCTGTCTGTGCGCGGGCCGTCACCTGGACAATGAAGCATGCCAACCCTGCGGCTACATCTACACGAGCATCAGGAGCAGGAGAGGGTCGCTGTTCAAGAGGCAAACGCTGCTACAACAAGATGCTTTACTCCGCAAACGAGTTTTACATGTTGATGTTTTCTAAGGCGTTGGTTTCATTTCAAAATAATGAAAATATTGAGCGCAGGATTGGATGCACAGTGTTTGATAGTAATAACCTAGCGCTTTTTATACCAGCATTTAAGTGTTTAAAGTAGACTTATCGTACCTTTTATTGGTATTACTGAAAAATATTTCTAGATAAGTCAAAATTTATTCAGGATATTAGGAGCAGGATCTTCATTTCACTGACTGATTAGTTAAGAAATGTACTTGGACCAAGATTATTTTACTTGGTTAAAGGTGTTTCTGACTTGTTTCACTATATTTCTTATTTCAAGACAAATTATTTGCTTTATGATTAACTCATGAGTAATGATTTTTTTTTTTTTTTTTTTAAGCTCAATTATCTTGTAACTAGTCAAAAATGTCATAAAAGCAATCATATCTATTCAGAATTCATGTCATTTTAAGCAAAGCCAGATATTCAGTTTCTGCTGTGTAAACTATATATATAGTGATTTCAACTTCCTGTTCATCACAGGGCAGTGCTTCAACTCTCATGGAGCTCTATCTCTGTTTTGAATTCATTTGCCAAATGTGGCCTGTCCTTATCCCCATAGGGGTCAATTTATATACAGTAGGCACTGCTATTTAATCTGTGCTGTTCGGGTATTATGGTGATGGCATTTTAAAAAAAATGTTCGATGGGCAAATTGATCCCATGCCCAGTTTGGGAGTCAAAAATGCAATAATTTGGTTAAAAGAAGAAGAAACTGGATGAAAACAAAGACTCTCGTTATTTCATTTCTGTCTCGGACTCAAAACACGTCCATTTACCTCCAGTTCAAAACTGCAGCTGTGCCTCTTTATTGTGGCATTTTACTGTAGCGAGAGGCTGATTTTTTCCTTTTTTTTAATGAAAAATGGCAATGTAACATTTGTGAACCACATGTATGACCCAGAGTCTGAATACTTTCTCAAGTAAAGAGCATTGGATGGGAAAAGAGGGTGAAAACAGCACTCAGTCTTCGAATGCAGGACAATACAGGAGAACTCAAACGAGCTTGAATCGATGGAAATACCAATGTTGAGGGAACACAGTTAAAAGCACATAAAGGTTGATTTTACATAAGACAATCCCACAAGATATGAGGACAAGACAGACAAATCCTAAGCATAGTAAGTAACATAAATATAATGTAACAATTTAATTCAAAACCAGACATGATGCAAAAACAGAATTGCACAAGTTTATAGCTGACTCATGAAAGTGGCTTTCTTAACACTTCTGGCTCCACAAAGTGTTCAGAACATCCTTCTTAATTAATAGTTTTCTTCTTCTCTTTCTGTACTCCCTCAGTGTTATGACCCATATTGGAGAATGTCAGTGTGCACAGTTGTAGATAAACACAAGCAGGTGTTGGAGTTGGAGGAAGTGGACTGGCTTGACTCTGTGATGTGTTTTCCCAGAGCTCACCATTCACTGCAGCTGTCCAGAGGAACATGTGTCTGTGTGAGCCTCTGTGTGTGCTGCGTGTTTGTGGTTATGACAAAGAGACTTGATGTTGTGTAGCAATAAGATTCAAAATCTTCTCTGGAAACTGTAATCTAATATGTCCATTGGCCAAAATGCACTGACATGAACAACAGCCCATCTGAGTTTAGCAGTGAGTGATGCATCTGTGTGATGTGTCAGACACAGGGTGCTAAATATGACATTTAATAGTTCACAACCAAGACGTTTATCATGTCCTCACTAAAATGAAACTAAATCAAAACTTTTGATATACTTATGATAATCACAACATGTATTTGTCAATTGAAATAAAATGGAAATTTGAATGCCTTTTGGCATTTAATATTATAGAAAAAGTAAATGCACAAATAGCACACAAGCAGAAAGATAGATGGTGCATATTCTTCTGACTCTTCTGTAAGCCTATATCTATACTTAAGGGAGGCAGGGGAAAAAGTCTGTCATTTACAACAAATCAAATTCCTCTCACTTCATATCAACAGCATTTTTGATTCACTCATTGATTCTACATACATGCGAAGTTTTCAGTTCATTGTGTTTTCTCCCCTTTCTTTTTTACTCATGAGCAGCCATGTTTGTTTTGACACTATAGACTGTATATAGAACTGGACACCAAACTGTTTGGCATCAACCAACGGTAGCTATTCATGGCTAGCAGTATGGACGGATAATGTGGAAATCCAAGTACGTGTTTCAAGGCAACCACAGAGCCAATCAGCGGTGAGGTTGTAGAAGGTACACGCCCCCTTCCTACCGCTCCACTGGTTTCTACTGGGCAGGCGCTTAGCAACGAGCCATTTTAGCTGTCAATCACAACTGTTGCTAACGTGAGTGGAAACGGACCTCCGGGAAAGAATGCCCCTGATTGGTCAATTATTAATGTTCGTTTATGGATTAACAAAGACAATAGCAAAGACAAATTTACCTAATGGGACTGTACTGTACCTTGGCCTTAACCTTGAAATAAAAACACCAGGATCATGTAGAGCTTTTTAAAACAAATATTTTAAGACCAGAATGACAAGTCTAACTGCAGCAGTTACAGGGAAAGAGGAGCAGGTGTTTCAAGAAACTGGATAGGAGCCAGACTCCAAGAATCCAATTCACGCCCGTTTTGTTTTCTATGTGGAATGTGGCGGCTTAGTTACGTCCACTTACAGTCTATGTTTGATACGGACTAACTGACATCCCTGGTTGGCTAATGCATCTGTCAATCACGCCCATCTGAAGTTGAGGAGATAAAACCGATGTGCAGACCACATGGCTTTGTAAAGTATTGGAGAAGCGTGTATTCTTGGCTGGTAAGGTCAAGCAGGAATCTTATTTTACATTATGAGTCAATGCATTTTCTAACCTTTTTAAACCAATTACTGTTTCCTCAAAGTTAGAAGATGTCTGACCTGCTTCTGAGCGAGTTGCACTGATGTTCAAAGAGTCAAGTCGTACAGGTTTGGGGAGAGGGGCTCATGGCTGTTTTGCATGGCTTAATGTTTTGAACTGAGAGCAGTGACAGCCACTTCCAGTCATTTCTATTGGAAAACTCTTCTCTTCCTCCCTCCCTCCTCGGCCCTGCTCTCTGAAGCTGCAGATCACTTGAAAAGAAAAGGGAAGGGACATGAATAAAAACTGAAGGCACTTTTCTTAGATATGTCTCTTGATGCGTCTCAGATCTTTAACTCTTCATCACAAGGAAACGCACGGTTAGGGCTCAACCTTTTCGAGACCTCATTTGCACACGCTTCTGGAATCACACTCTGGTTTTGATCTTCCGCTTGGACAGGTAGACTTACATTTAATATTAGGACCCAACTCATAAGTTTTGCTCACTGCAAAACTGAATTGTTTGTTTGACTTGGAGAGAAGAGAATACAGCAAGAACATGCACTTGATGGAGAATCCATCCAAGTTACAGGGGCTGTACTGTAATTTTATTCATGTAATAAAGTAAAAATCTGTTTTGCCCCAGTACAAATGTATTGTAAAAGCAGCAAAATGAGACCACAGTGTTTTCTCTGCATCTATGTATAGAGCGTTTTATTCTCCACGAAGCAGGAAGTGTGCTATCAGCATGTTATTTGTTGTTAGCTTTACCGTGACATGTCTTACAAGCACTAATACATTCATAACTCACTTATAAAGTGCTTGGAATTCATTAGGTAAGTGAGGAAAATAGTTCAAAATTAACTAATTCTGTTTTTCACATTTTAAGACAGTAAAAATTAGGTACAGCACCTTTAACTTCAGAATACTGGTGGTTTTTACGAGGGCGGGACAAGTCATAAATCTCTCATGGCAAGATGAAACACTGGATTGGGTCAAAAAAAGATTTGCTGTCATTGGACTCTTAAAAATTGCTTTTCAAAGAGAGAACTCATGTAACCCTCAGTCCCAAATGTTAACATGTGGAATTTGGAAATAAGATCCACTTAATAAACAAGATTATCTTGTGGCAATTTTGCTCTTGTGAGATCTAGTGGCTCGAGACCTTGTCCTAAGATTTAAGAACGACATTTCCTCTAAATGTCTTCATTTTGCTTTAAAAATGTACAGAAATTGAATCTACTTGATTGGAGCTCTACATGTCTGATAAGTGTCTTCTGTAGCTGTAATCTTACTACACCATCGGGTACATTCAGCTATAGTTTTGCAAGAATCACATGAAATAAAAATCACCAACTGCACAAGGATACTCATATAGACTTAGGTGAAGTAATAAGCTCTATTTTGTCTTCATGACCTCATAACCACTACAAATCTCATACGTTTATACATGGGATGCCCTCCCTGACACCACACTCTTCATTTATCCAGAGCAGTAGAAAGCAGAATCACAGGCTTTCGAGTTTTGACCCATACTTGCTGAAATAATATTGACGAAAAACACAAATCTATAAATGTGATTTGTCCCATGTTTCCCTCTCAGTCGTGGAGTCTGTCTTGGAGCAGGAGGACATATTGACTGATGTTGCGGGCGTAATGAAAACATCCCTGTGCAAATTGAATGTGATTGGATATCAGCTATCAGCCGCTATTCAACAGCAGCTGGGCTAATGATCTGTCAGCAGGGACGCTCTGCAGCTCTGTCATTAATCACCGGCTCAGCTCAACAGGTCTGACCTCGCTAAATGCAGGGTTTATGGCTTTCTCGTCTTGTCCTCAGCTGGAGCTCGGCCTATAGCGCTCCGCCCCACAATATAATTAGACCTAAACTTGTAATTACACTGATAACCTGGGAAGTGCATCTAGTCTTTTTGAATATGGATGAACGATGTCTTTGAAAGAGAAGGTATTTAAAAGTTTTAGGACTGTGTTTATTTAAATGTTTCTTTAAATATGTCCTTAAAGGAGACGAAATGTGCACAATCAGCTTGAATGAGCATTTAACCTTGTTACAACAGTGTTTTCTCATCATTAGCTTACTTAGAGTTGTCTTTTACTTGATTCCTGCATGTTTGATTAATCCTGTGCACTACAACTGAGACTCAAATGTTTAGAAAATTCCTGTTTTCACCTACCCCCTATTTCCACCCAAATCCCTGTAATTAGTTACAATTATTTGAAAAATTAAGACTAAGTGACAAATGAAGGGTTCTAAAATGTCACATAGCCAATAAAAACAAACAATCATTGAAATAAGTATAATAATAATAATAGTAATAATATCATTTCTGGACACTCAAAGACACTTCACATTGCATTATTTGTTCACTCCACTTGATGGTGGTAAGCTACTTAGCCACAGCTGCCCAGGGGCAGACTGATGAAAGCAAGGCTCCCAATCTGCGCCATTGGCTGCTCTGACCACCACCAACCATTCACACACCACTCTTACTTGGCAATGTGGGTGAAGTGTCTTGTCAAAGGACACAACAACATTTCCTACATCGCCCCCCTGTGGCACCTGGTGTTCCAGCGGTCTCCCATCCAAGTACTGACCAGGCCCTGACCTGCTTAACTTCTAAGACATGACAGGATTGAGCATTGACAAGCAAGTAAATGACCTGCTACTTGTTGCAGTGAAATGCCAAAAGATGATTAGATCTGCTGTTTTGCACAGGAAGACAATGGATACTATTATTATTAAGCTATTTTAAATCAATATTGTGGTTTACAATTTAAAAAAAATTGAGCATTTTTCGACTATTATATAGGTATAAACAAGACAATAATTTTAAAATGTGATCTCAAAATGTAAACATATCCTTCACACTGTTAAATTATACTGTGGTCTATAAGTGTAGACCATTTTATAAATAAATTATCCCAGTTTGTGAGCCATCCACAGGCTTGTAATGTGTGATTAGAGGAGTGAGGTTGTAGCCACAGCTTCATTTGTCTGTCACAGGGCAGCTGTGGCAACAGTAACTACATGACAATGGTCAGAGTGTGACTGAAAAGGACATTTGAGTATGAGATGTTTCTAATACAATCATGATAACAAACAAACCAAAGATCTTCCAGTATACACTTCAAACTTTAATCTTGTAATATCTATATTAAAACACAAACTTCCTGCCCTTTCTCAATATAATACTATATTAGTCTCTTTATGTGAAATTACTTTTGAGGAGATTTTGACTGCTCTACCTAACTTTGCAATATCTTTAGAAAATTTCATTAGATTGTTTTAGCTTCAGTGCACAGCGCCTGAAAATCAGCTCGACTCATTTGGAGCTAGTCATTATGGGGATCTAAAAAGAGGTATGCTCATTATGTGCATACCAAGAGCTGCACCTGAAGTGACGCCACAGCACCTCATTCACACTGCCATCCGTCCCACAACGTCCAATTTACTGAGAGCTAAAAGAAACCATTGGCCACTCCAGTGTAAGCCAGTTCTGGAGGCGATGCCCTCAGGGAAACAGGGATTAATTTACACAGGGCCAAGCGCATAATTCAAACACAAGACCACCTAATCCAACTGTCTTCTTACAACTGTTTACCCCTGGGCCAAGCAGCAAACAGCACCCCCTATTGGAGAGTCAACGCATTAGAAGGAAGTGTGGCAAGTGTTGCCAATTTTGAGCTTGAAACTTAAATCAGTTAGAATCTGTTAGCAAGTAAAACAATATTTGAATTCAAGTAAATGTAAAAGTATTCAAATTTAATGTGGTAAAAATAATAAATACACACATTAAAGTACTTAAGCAAAAATGTAAATAGCACATAAAACATCTGTTTTAGTAAAAGTTTTGAAATACCTGTTTACAATTGTACTTAAAGAGTAAAAAAACAAAAGTGTTTCACAAATATTTTGTGAACCGTTAAAACTTTAATTGTGCTGATTTTTGATACATTTCTTAATTTTGAATGTTATGTTGTGTATATTTGTGTTTGCTAGAAGCTGGGGCTCGAACTCAAAACCTTTCAGCAGGATGTCAACATGAATGTGCTAAAATAAGCCTCAAAACATGTGAAAAGTACTTTCTACTTGTCAGTCTAAAATGTAGTTGAGATGGAAAGTACCTATAGAAAGTATCTGCTGTAAAAAAGTACAGTACTTTTACTTTGTTACGTTCCACCACTGCTATAGTGACGGGCTAGTAGTAGTAGTAGTAGTAGTAGTAGTAGTAGTAGTAGTAGTTGTAGTAGTAGTTGTAGTAGTAGTAGTAGTAGTAGTTTTAGTAGTAGTAGTAGTAATTGTAGTAGTTGTAGTAGTAGTTGTAGTAGTAGTAGTTGTTGTTTTAGTAGTAGTAGTAGTAGTAATTGTAGTAGTTGTAGTAGTAGTTGTAGTAGTAGTAGTAGTTGTTGTTTTAGTAGTAGTAGTAGTAGTAATTGTAGTAGTTGTAGTAGTAGTAGTTGTAGTAGTAGTAGTTGTTGTTTTAGTAGTAGTAGTAGTAATTGTAGTAGTTGTAATAGTAGTAGTTTGAAAACCACATCAGAAAACATCTCTCACTCTCAAAGTGCACAGTACAACATTTAAGAACATTTAACTACATGAATAAATAAACAGGAGCCATAAGATACAACAGAAACATTATCACTATGACAACAAAGTCAGATACAACTACTCCGGTTTCAAAGTGGAATCTGTGCCATTAATCTAAAAAAGATACATAAAACTAACATCTTGAAGTTTTTCTTTTCCATGCCATAATTTGCACAGTAAAATTATCCATTAACTTTTCACTTTTCCTTTCGAGAGACACATACCCCTTTATCGGCACTGTACGAACTCCTCTCCCTCTTCTCACATAAATTGTTGCTCAAAATAACAGGTCGGCCGTCCCCAGTGGAGCAGACTGAGAATCTCCCTGGACATCGCAGAGCTACACGTTAATTAGACAACTCTCTTAGTGCTGGCCCACTGTGTTTTGTTCCTTCTCTTGTAAGCCAAGTCATTTCTGTTTTTACATTATTTCAAACACGGAAAATATGTTTTTTTACACGTCCTCAGGAGATGCAGTGTTTTTTGAAAAGAAGCACAGTTGGCAAGAGAAACTATGATCGCCATCTCGGAGTGTTAAAAAAGAAATCTTGATTTTCATATCAGCGCAAATTGCAGGGAATATTGTACGTGTAATAAAAACCTGCTCAGTTTGAATCACTGTTTTCTGTTTCTTTCCATTTCTGTCAGCTCTCGTTGGATCTGGGAGGTTGCCTGGGAAACGGACATACGACTATTCTGAGCCGTAGAAGTGGAGACGGCCGTAGTAAAGGTAAGTCAGACAAAGACTCTGGTCAAACCGATAAAGTGCTGGAAAATCAGAGGCCACAGCGCGGTTACATTGGCAAGGAACAGCTAACAGTCTGCGGCTTTCAAGAGTCATACGAGTCATAGAGTTAGACGATACAGAAAATAATCTTTATATTCATTTATAGACCTTTTAAGAAAGCTGACACTCTAGTGACCATCTCATCTTGAAGCAGAAGCATTCTTTCATTACATAAAATCAACATAATTAGTATCACTAATAGAAACTCGCACTTTGAAAATTATAATGTGGGATATTTCAGACCTGTAACTGTTGGCCTACTACTACTATTCTGATGCTTTATTAGCATTTAAGATTCATTTTCTCTATGTTCTTTGTGGGGGATGTCGAAGCTAATTAAGACCATACATGCCTCTTTTGTTTTGACAGATCCCCTCCCCCTTCATCGTCCTGTTGTGCATTACATATACCAGCATAAACCTGAAAATTATGATTTTGAGGAGTCTTACACAGAAGAAAATGATTCCCTTTCTACTTTCTATTGGAATTGGCTTTACTTTATGTGAGTTCACTATTGAAAACATGTCACACTGGCTCAGAATGCTGCATAAGTACTGGTCAGCGAAAGTACTATGCATACCTCTGCACCCGAGGAAAGGAGAGTCATTCTCAGCTCTCCAACTGTGCTTGTTCATAAATCACGAGTAATATTTCACAGTTTCATACAGCACGGGCATGAAAGTAGTGTGAGACGTTGAGAATTACATTACTCATTGACTGTATCACTCAAACAGTATTTAAAATAGGTGGAAGTGCACTCAAAGAAGGCTAAGTAGTGGTAGAGAATAATGTAGAGCTTCACTTCTACAAAGAAAAATAGAAAGTATTTGAGTAGATTTTGTGCCTTTTAGGTCAGGGGTGTCAAGATCAATTGGTTAATCGATATTGGTTATTATTTTGGTCGCAAAAAGATAATAATAAGGAACATTTTAGCCGCAAAATTAAGTAATTTCCTTCCGATCTTTAGTCAAGTCACATTTAATCACTGATTAAGTCTGATTTCATAAAACTGAAATGGTAAACTGTAACCAATGTGAGTTAGGGATGGTTTTGAAGCCCATGCCGATATTTGCCGATACTTGTCTTGTTGTTGTGGCAAATATTTGCTGATACTGACAATGAAACCATTTAAGATTGACATTGACTATTTGATAGAAGTTGAAACGTCTCAATCTTCAAACAGCGTCCGGATGACAACCCCTGAAACCTTTTCTACGATGGAACACGCCTGGATGAATGAGGGATTACACCAACCATTTAAGTTTTAGTAAAGTTTACGAATGAATGTTTCACTTTTGTAAAAATAATAACAAAATGGATGCTTTGCTGTTAAAAAATCTGCTGCTATTTTTGAGTAATTGCTTGTCTTTCCATTTGTACAAATCTGATGCATTGAGGTCAAACCGGGAATGACACATGCACACAGAGACACACATTTTTAAAAATATCTGACTGATCCCGACATCTGATATACCATCCCTAATGTGAATGTAAATTAAAGATTTTATGGTTGTTTGTTCCTGGTACCAATAATTAAGAATAACCGGGACATTTCTTCTCACAATAATCAATAAACACTGTGATATTGCTTGTTGCATTTATAATAAGCACCTTCTGGCCAGGAATACAATATGGGGATTATCCTGACAATGATGCATAATATTTAAATAGCTGAAGACACACTGGAAACCATGCACTGACTGGTTCCGTTCCGTCTTTATCTATATATGCAGAGCTACTTCCCTTTCCCCACACAAGTGCATCTAGAAGCTCGAGTTGCCAAGAGGCCAGTGAATGTTTGCTTGGCCTGTGCCCCTCTGCCTGTGATCCGTGGTGACAGGGCAGTGGAGGAGGGGGGTCCGGTGTGGGGGCAGAAGAGTGGCCCGGCAGTGCGCAGATGAGTGTGTCTGATGGTGGCAGCACAGCGAGCACACGGGAGCCTGTAGAGTCGCTCCACGGGGTTTAATTCAATCACAACACACCCGTGATGAGGACAGTAAGGACAGGAGTTTGAGGCTTTGTGCACGGGGTTTAAGGAGAGAGAGAATCCGACGTGCTCTAAAAGGGGGGCAGGGGATGACACTTATGAAACCTGATTTAACAGACAGAAGCGTAAGGAATGAGAGCTGGAGTCTGGAGGCAGTGGAAGAATCGCCCATGCTTGGAGTGAGACGCTGCCTAATGGTCCAGAGGCGCTGAGTGGCTGTGACTGGGGCAGTGCAAATCTGCAAAGCTAAAAAGTCATAATCAGGTTTTTTTTTTAAACACAAGTGGTTCATACAAGCGCTTGAGGCAGAGTGCCGTGGTCCGCAGACTTGAAACAAGTCATTTCACCTCAGCTCCACTCCGCTCATACACATTCACTACATGGAAATCATGCGCTGCACTTCATGGATCCTGTTCACTGTGGTAATCAGGCAGGGAACGAGACGCCTGCCACTGACCCTCTCATTCTCTCATGTTTCCTGTTTTATCCAATCTGAGTTTTTACACAAATGTGAAATTGCACATTTTATATGATTAAAAAGCCATATCAATTAAGAAATAGAACAGTTAAAGAGCATAAGACAGGTTATTATTATATTCAGTGGTGGCTTTTCCACCACTGACTGTGGTGGAAAACCCTTTCAGTTTTGTTACTAAAGTAGAAGTACAGATACAGGAGCAAAAAATACTGAAGATAAAGTGTAGGCAGCATGTATTGAAGTACCTGTTTAAAAATGTACTGTAAGAATAAAAAGTAAAAGTATTTCACACAGATTTTGAGAACTGGGCCAAAGCTCATCTAATGTATGCAATAGACAAATAATTGTGCAATGACAAATAAAAATGTTGCTATCACATACATATATGCTACCACATTTATGTTCTTAAATTAATGTTTACACTGGCAGAAAATAATATTCCTATATAATGTCCCGCTTTTTTCAATGGAAATTATGACTATGTTATGTCTATGGAATTAAACTATGATTAATATTTACAAAAGGTGCTATCAATAAACAAATTAACCAATATATATTAGTTTTCTTACATGGTCCAATTGACTAATTATAATAACATTTTTAAGTATTAGTTCATAATTGTTTTTTTAGGCCCACCACTTCAGGCTTGGCGTTTCTCCTCAGCAGCATTAGTGTACTACAGTGGATGGCGTTAGCTTAGTTGCAGTGCTCTACTGTATCCTTATAGACAAGGGTGCTTTAGTTTGCCTCAGCATCTATTACTCTTAGAGTCAGGTGTTATGGATCAGAAGTGCCACTTAAACAATACCCTTTTACTTATAACAGTCTCTGTTACAGACCAGCAAAGGGACATACAGTAATTCTCCAGAGCATTATGTTTATGCTTGTTTTAGTCCATCGATCTGTTCTGCGAGAAGAGGTGGCTCAGGCGACAGATCGAAGACTGATGGATGGCAATAAATGTTGGAAAAGAGCTTTAGACCTCCAAGTATAATAATGTAACAAGGCTGCCAAGAGTTCAGGATAGAGAGAGAAAGATATAATAGATATGTTTTTCACTAAATAAGTGTTGAGCTTCAAGACCAAATACCTTTTCCAGTTTGTATCAGTCATTGTTTGAACAACTCACAACTGAAGAGGCTAACAAGATTAGACACTGGGGTAGAAAAACAAAGCATTTTAAGGTACATTCATTGTTGTATACACACCTCTTCAAATTTGTGACTAAACCTGTACTAGACCAGAACTAAGCCAGGGCTAGAACTGGACCAACCCAAGTCTACATTTGGACTAAACCAGGACAAATGTGAACGCACCCCAGTGCGAGTACCACCTAAGCTTTGTCTCATACTCCGAAACCCCCAGTCTGTGGGAATACTGATTGTAAAGTATAAATCTGTTTACTCAAATAGGATTTCATTTTCTTACATCAAAAATACAAAAATATTTAATTTTTACAATCTGAAATAGTTCCCAGTTCCCCAGGTGCTCGTATAAATCTTGGAGTTCCGACACCCCTACCTGGGACCCACTCTTGGTCTCCACCATCACTTGTTTTGTTCCCCATTCTTTCTCCCATGAATCACAGGTCACTTAATCCTGGTACACCCCAAACTACAATCATTCATTCATTTTTTTAAACAGGAAAAGATAAAAAGAATTAGGCCGGACTTAATAAGAAACTAGTTTGCTGCAGTCCTGTTACATTCAACAGTTCACTGATAGACGTAACCTGAATGCCTTTTTAAAATAGACATCAGAACTGGTTGGGGGAAAATATTCCAGAGTCTGGTAGAGATGCAGAAAAGGACCTCTGTCCAAAGTTGTTCTTTTGTGCAGGAAACACACGGTTATTTTTGTACAAGTAAAAACCTGAAGGACATGCTCTTTCTTATCAACAAGGACAGAGGCGTCTTACAGTAGTACACCATCCCAATCAAAACAGCATTTTTAAAAAAATGTTATTTTCCTAATAGATGTATAGATCCATACTATGTTTCCTGTTTTTAAACAGACTCAGTAGTCGACTACAAGCGAAATGATCAGGAGAAAAGTGTCCTGAATAATTACCAGGATGTGGGGGCTTGAGCACAGAGTGAACGGTGTGGTCCACTCCACGAGCTCTTTATATTTCTCCTATTCAATCAATCAGCTCTCCACTCTTTCACCGTGAGCTGGGTCTCCCTCTTCCCTGCATGTTATTTGTGTTATTGTACTGTTTGTCCTGTTTGTCGTTTTATGAAGCCACGAATGAGGCGGAAGTAGAAAATGTCAATGGATCTCTGCACAATTTGACACACATCGAAGTAATATAACGGCTTCTCTGGAGAGTGATTCATTTGAAAAACATATGTTCATTAATGGAAAATAAAATGTGGTCTACTTTAAAATGTTCAAAACCATTTTCAAAGGTTCAGGAGGCTGTGCGGCATAAGAGAAAAGAGTGGGAGAAGGTGAGTGAATGAAAACAAAAACAACTACTAAACAACAACTACATGCACACAAAATATATTATATAAATAAATATTCTTTCAAATGAAAAGATGAAAATAAAATGTACTTAAGAGTGGGCGATGTTTAGAAATTAACTCAGAACAGTGTATTACGTGTAAAGGTTCAGGTTGAAATATGTGATAAATATGAAATGATTGTAAAATGACACTCTTTTCTTGAAAATATCACTTTTTACCAGCATTTGTAGATTCACAACATATGTTTGCTCATTTTAAAGCATTTTGAGATATACCCAATATTCAACTTTTGCATATAATCAAAACAGCATTAACATTATTATTAATAATTCCATATATTTCCCATTTCTAAATATATTTATAATTTGGCATAGAGATGTATTGCAGTTATTACAATGGCTAACATCCATTAAAACGCGTGTCTCGTGCATGTCCTTGGTGTGTTTGTGAAAAGCTATTCTTTCCGGCACAGATGGAGCGAGACATACACCCAAAGCTGTACGTTCACATGCAACCGGCGACACGTGTCAGTTGTTGAAGCTGTACCTACAAAACAGCGCACTCACTGGAGGTCAAGACCGCCATCTGTGACTTCAATACTTCATTAGATGCGCAGCTCTTGAATTATGCATTTCAGGGATAAAAAAAGAAAAACTGTGGATCCGAGGTGCACGGGGATATAAGATTGGGGGATAATTCACACATTCATTACATCTATGATCACACTTTCATATAAGCTATGATCAGATGCATCAACCATATGGAGGTTAAATAAAGCCGTTTCGACACAACATGTAAATTATGTGAGTTTTAGTAATACTCTGGTAAAGTGTAATATATGACTACCTCCGTTTGAGTTCCATTTAATTGTTCAATTAGAACAATAAAACAGCTCATTGTAATTGAATAAATGCAATTATAATGTCATACTGTGGATTATTTTAAGCAAACCAATAATATCTCTATGAAGACAAGCAGGTGGCAGAGGTCTAGAACCTTTAATGTTCTGAATAAATGTCTCAACAAAGGGTACAATTCAGCATTTTAAAGAAATTCACACTTGGTTATTGTTGTATTTAATATGTATTTGAGGAAAAGTATTGACTCAACTACAAGCTCAGTGATACACGTTAAAAACAATATTCTCATTAAAGTTGCTCTTTGTTTTAGTCTAAAAAACTGGTTTTGCCGTAGAAAAACAACTGACTTGTAACAAAAAATTGTGTTGAGATATGTGTTTTTGTCCATGTTACATAATACTACACAAACAAGATGAACACTGCTCTGGTCACTGACCTCATCTCACTACAAAGACTTTGTCCTTTAAACACACAGCCCGTTTTGTTTGTTCCTCATTTATCGTAACAGCGCTTTGTGTCGAAATAAATAGGACAGACTAATGGGCCAAGGTCTCAGCTCTCATACAGTGAAGTGACATTGGCAAACATTAAATTGATGATTACATTTGCAAAATACCACTTCTGATTATAGTGCATTTACCAATTTACTGCTTACAAATTGTTGTAACTATAATCGACAGCAATCTACACTTCAATCCCCTATTACTATGGCAACAAGAACACTATAAAGCTAAAATATTTGCATACAACTACTACACATGATGGCAGAGTGGCTAGTACTCTCACTTCACACCAAAAAGGCTGCAGGTTAAACAATACAATCACTTGTACTTTTATACTGTGTGTGATTTGTGCATCCTGACACAATTTTCTCTATGTATCCAGGCTTGGGACTGACCCAAAAACTGTGTTACTTGAGTATAAACAGACTGTAAAATGTTTGTTTTATTTTGGGACAGACACCTGGTTTGAATGTGTAAGTGTGAATGGCTCCATGATATAAAGCAGTTTGAGTGTACTCCAGAGGTAAAAGAACGTTGTGTAAGCCTCTAACAATATTGGAAATTAGTAATATTGTTTTATTTAACATTCAGATAGTTCTACGTAGCAGTTCTGATATGAGTCTGTTGCTTAGCCATTTAAAATGAAGTTTCCTTTTGAATGTACACATGCAAGAATCCTAGTTTATAATGTTATTTTGGTATACTATATCTACTAACTTTAAAAAACGCTGTAACTCTAAAAAACCCTTCGCAACAGCAGCACATCTCCTGCTTGTCACCTCAGCACACACAGGCCTCATTGAGACTCAAACAGGAAACAGAGCGTGTGATCCTGGGAATAAACGCAGGCGGACCGCGGCACATCGGAGCGGCTCATGAACGGTCGCTGTCGTTACAAAGCGCCACTGTATAAACCCCGTCGATTATCAAAGACCTGGAGGCTCCTGTGGGATTTCTACTGATCTCTCCCCAGCTCAGACATGAAACACTCCCAGTGACAGCTCATAGCCCCACCATGGATCAGCTACGAGATATAGAGGAGATATAGAGGTATCCCGCTCAAAACACCTGTTCTACGGGACGTCTGATTGAGAACCACTGCACGAGAGGCTGTCGATGATGTCTCAGCACCTATGGGCCTTAGATGGGGAAGACCCGGGGCGATGACCAGTGTCTTTATGTACAATCTAACAAATGGTTTGTGACATTTAATCCAACCTGAAATAATATGTAACCTGCACCTTCCAACCCCACTTAACCCTAAAACACATGTTATTACAAGTTGTTACAAAGTGCGTTATGTATTACTTAAAACCATTCCAAATTCCAACGTATATTGGTTTCAGTCAAAACCCAACCAATGTTAGATCTACTGTCAGTCCATTCCTCCCAACAGCTTCACTCTTCTTTGTATTTACCCTAAAACATCTGAGCGGGATTTGAACTCTGATTTTCTTCTTCTTCTTATGTGTAAAGCTTGTTGCTACTTATAATTAGAGTCAATCAGACATCAGAGCCCAAAACTACAGAGTCTCAGCTTCACAAACAGTCCAGACATTAGTTTATCCTCCAAAGGGTTCAGAAACAGCTTCAGTTTGGATTTGAGGTTATTTCAATTTAGGGAAAATCAGCCAGAATTGCAAAGGTCAAATTTTTATGTAATAAAGTAAAATTAAAAAAAGTAAAAGAAGCTCTAATAGAGTTAAAATTAATCTGCTGTGTGCCGTCTGTTTCTAATTATAAACTGTTTTTATCGCCCACAAACAAGGAAGTTCCACTGGTGCATTGTTAACCACGCAACACTCCGCTCTGGACTCTGAAAGATATAAAAAGCGGATATAAACTTGGTGAATAAGGAGGCAAGGAATGTGTTATGAATGTGAGGAAAACGTTTTGACCACTACAAACAGTTTAAAATGACCTTGTTTTAACACACACACACGGAAACACAAGGAAAAAAATCACATACGAGTTACTGAAAAAAATAATGCCATTAAAGTTTATATTTGTTTTTGCCTTTGTTTTCATGCAAATTTTTTGTCTGATGCAACAAGAATGGACATTTATTCTTGCCATTTACAAGGGGCGAGTAACTAGGTGTGTGTGTGTGTGTGTGTGTGTGTGTGTGTGTGTGTGTGTGTGTGTGTGTGTGTGTGTGTGTGTGTGTGTGTGTGTGTGTGTGCGTGTGTGTGTGTGTGTGTGTGACGAATGCTTTGTAAAATAATGCTACACAATGGTATATTATAGCGATGCCTCATTACTTTACTTTAACCACTGTAATAGTATGTGCTGCTCATGAATAATTTACAGATGAATTCTCTGTGCAAAATGACAAGTGAAAGCAAGTGAGCATTACATAAAAAGCAGTTGTTTCTTTTATTACATTTACAGAAGGGTAATTGATTAAAAGTTACATGGAGTTGGCCTCTTTGAACATATGGATCATACGTTTGGAAGTTCTTTCATGTGCTACAAGGGAAAGTCACTTTTAACTCAATGAAACTAATTTGAGAAGTGCAGCAAGGTACCCGCTCCCCTGTTCTCTTTCATCTTCTGTGTTTGGAAAAAGAGAAGACATGTTAGAAGAAGATGTTGCCACAAAAGATACGCAGGTCAAAGCATTTCTACGTCGTTCACCGGAGATACAAACACTTAAAATAACTGAAGAATAAAATAGTGCATGGTGTATTTTCCCATAAACTGTTTGTATTACAAGGTCCAGCGTATCATCCATGGTTTAGTAAGCAGAAAAATAATACGCTACTGGCATATTTTGGTCATGTTGAGAGCTTTTTTTTTTATATCATATTATCAAAAACAGAATGGGTTGTTTTGTTTCCAGTGTCATAATTTATAATATTGCTCCTCAGCACTGCAGCAGCACAACCAGCAGCTCCTCCTGTTCCTGTGTCAAGGTCTTTGATTTTAAAAAGATGCATTCATGTAGTAGAATTTGAGGATATTGTAATTTCAGATGGATTTACTGTTTTTGGAAGAAATATCCAAAATTATGATCTGCAAATGTGGAACCCCATCATCATTAGTCAGGGATTGGCTCCACAAACATATAAGGGGTTTTCTGCACTCACTGTAGGAACGTTTTTCAGTTCGTTCCCAATTTGACAGATGCTTTTTGTGCATCACAGTTTTATGTGCAGTTTTACAGCGCTCAATACGGGTAGTATGAAGAGAAAAAAATACTTGCATTCCTAACTGAATATTTAAATGTTCAGCCACTGTCGGTGTATGTAAGCAAGGGGGACTGGGTGGTTCCTCTGACTAAAAAGGGGGGTTGTACGTAAGTTCTTGGTACTGTGTGGAAACACCTATTATAAAACATATCCTGTGGCATAAAGTCCTTTCAAATGACGGCAATCATATCGTTGGATTTAAACAATGGCACCACTTTGTGAAACCATTGTGAGAATTTCTTTTACTTTTGTTTTGTGTTTTGGGTTGTTTTATGCTGACAGAGAAGACATTGAACTTTGCTTTGTGTTTTTCGGCACAAAGCCAAAACTGAACTCCTTAAATGCAACCCAAACAAGATGAAATAAACCTAAAACCTTCATCCAACATAACTGCAGGTGGACCTAATGCGAAAACAGCCCTGACACTGAACAGTTTCTAGACACGTCAGTCCCACAGGAGTCTGCCAGTGCCGCCTCAGACCCCCGAGGTTCACGCCTTTATCAAACATCCGTGATCAATTAGACACCAATTAAAGTACTGTTAATGAGCTGCCTAATGACTTAACAGCCGTATTTCCTCTGTGAAATGCCTCAGCTGTGGCTTGGTGCTGCTCCCGGTGGGCGCTGCCGGTTTGTGCGCTGACCTCCGCGCACACGCCTCTGGATTGAATTTATTTTGTCAGGTGCATCACTCACTGTTAAACAAATTCAATTGTGCTGTGAATAATATGACGCGAGGCTGTTGATGGGATAACAATTAAAGCTGCTGTCACCTGCTGCTGTTACCGTGGAAACAGCCCGGCTCTGATGTGCGAGCGAGTTCGGGGTTGTTTGTTGTTGTTGGCTGAAAGTGTTTCGTGGCTGCTGCTCGCTGCGATGGATTGGGCTCTGCTGCTGGTTTGATATGAGGCTGTGTCAATACCAATACTTTTTAATTTATTTTTGCTGGATTCTTGTTAGTGTTCACAAGCGAACAATAAAACTGAAGCTTACAAAACCTGGAGGGCCAAGATCCTGGACTCAAACCTTGGGTCTTAAAGTGCTGGTGTAAATGCTAGTTCAAGGTTTTTTCTTCAGAGGACTTCTTACATTAAGAACCCCCTCTCACTCACTGTAACCGGTAGTTTCACCCTGAACAGTAGTGGCTCAGGTCACCCTTAGAAAAGACGTTTCAATCTCGGTGGGGTTTTACCTGCTTATTTAAAGGATTTTTTTTTACGTAAAAAAAGGGGTCATCAATTGGATGTGCATGACACTCAGTCAATTTCCATTAGAACATTCATCATGCTTGGCCCAATTCTATGCCAGTGGGAATGTGAACAGAGCGCACAGCGGGCAGCAAGTTATGGATGGATGTCACAAGTTATGAAGAAAGTTATGGAACATGTTACAGAGTTTACAAATAATATACCTGTGTTTATAAAGTGTTTGTGTCTGAAAGCTAATGGTAACTTTTATTAAAACACACACTAAAATCTACACAACAGTTTTTATGTGGACATTATTTCAGTTTTTGGAGCTATTATCATATTCAATATGCTCCGAAATAGCATTAGCATTGAGCCAAAAAGGCCTTTACAAAGTTTTTAATCCATAACCTTCTTTCCACTACAACGATCTTTATTGATTGATTGTATTTATTGATTTAAGCACAACTCTCGAAATCATAACTGGAGTGGAAGTGTCCACTTCGATGACCAGAGCAATGGGCCGTTGTACACAGAGCCAGTTACATTTGCTCAACAGCTAACTTTTTCTCAAGGCCAGAAGCCCTTGTGAGAAGATAAAAAAGTCAATTCCTGCTTCGCACATACAGTGAGGAGGATTCACTATTCACTCAAGATCATATGATTTTGCAGTAAAAATCTGAGGGCCACATGAGAGCTCTGGAGGGCCCAATGTCGCCCCCGGGCTGCCTGTTGATGATCACACATAATATGTTGGCACAAAAAACACTGAAGAGCTGACTTTGTGACAACATCAAGAACAAAAGACACATATTGGTAAAAACTTCAACTTGTAAATATGCACAGACTATAAGAAAGTACAAAATGACACTGGTACTTTAGCTGTGGGTTTTGAAGTTTTCTGTAACACTGGCCTTTTTTAACACTGAACACTGAATATTTACATTAGATCACACCGACCATCATTGCCTTCTCTGGTTCATTAAAGCAAGGCTCCCAAGGTTTAAGTGACTCAGCTGCATTTTAAAAGGTTGCATTATTATTTACCCTCAGTGAATCAGCCACTGAGTTTGTTTGCAAAAGTTGACGCCACATCGAAAAAGAAAGAACTCCGGAGATGACCCACTTAGTTTAATTATCTCTAACGAAGAGACAGCCGAGTTGCGAGCTGGGGAAAACACTCGGGCCTAAATGTGTTAAATGAATCCAGATAATCCAATAGGCGATGATGAAAAACTTGAGTCGGCCCCTCAGGCTCTAGTGTTGACTGAGAAATACTTCTTGATAACCTTATTGTTGTGGACACTGTGGACTGTCACCATCGGACATCTCCTGCACTCATGTTAGATTCATACAAAGCATTCAAGCATAGTTCCCCTCCGGCTGTGTACGGCAGCAGTAACAAGATCATTAAAATAATCAGATTATGATAAGGAAGAGTCAGTCGTGCTGAAAGTAGTTGTTTGGAGTCCATCACAGCGATGCCGTTAGTGTGTGCACGGGAGGGAGGGGGGCATCATGAACATTAGCCGAATGCAGGAGAAAGCCCGCGGTGCGTCTGAGCTGTAATAGCATTAGCTTTCACACAATAATAACATTGTCAGAATCAAAGTTGCTTTTTGGGAGTTAAATGTTCTTCTTTTTAGCCCAAAGCGAAAAATTCCCTGCTTATACTACGCCTGGGTTTATAATGAAAAAGTAGAGTATTAGAATTGTTACTTCACATCTCAATGGAGAGGCACATGTTTGGAAAGAATTCTTTTGGAACCATGACACTATGTCAAAGTGCACACTACTCACAGGGAAATGTGATTCAGGACTGCCCTATTTTTCATAAATACGGGACTGAGATTAATGAGGCACTGCAAACTCTCTTCAACAACAACATTCTATTTGACTCTAAGGCTCTGTATCTTTAGGACATAAAACACCAACAATGCAAATGACTGATGGATACCTGTGGAATGTACTTTTGGTTGCAGCTGGATTTCAACTTCAACTTTCAACACAGAGGACATTTTCAGGACTTTACACCATTCATATTTTATTTGAATTATTATTTGCGATGGCAACGGTTCAAATTTTTCATCTCTCCGAAACTCATGGATAACGAGAAAATGGAAGACAAGGACGGACCAAACTGTCATGGACTGGACTGAAGTAACAGTGGACATTCACAAAATGGAACAAATTTAACGGACATTGGGACAAATGCCGGTTACATAAGGGAACATATGCATGACACTTTAGACTCCTGCTATTATTTTTACACTAAATATTATGTAACTTTTCTGGGGGACAGCCTCTCATGAGGGTGCTTGCATTTTTCAACTTTCAGGTGCTTTTATTGCAACAAAAACATGCATTTCTTACTCCAATGATACGACCTGTAATTTGGCCGAGTGGCACCATCAGCTTGTCTCCATGGAGATGGATAAATGTAATGCCTGTGGAATATTTCAGGCAAAGGAATAACAAAAAGGCCCCCAGAAAAGTTCAAGTAAAATCGATCAATGTGAATACCGGTATTTTAAATGTTTGGTATGTACAAAAAAGAACTGCACATCAGTTACTTAAAGAGGGTGCATTGGAGGAGAGCAAGCAACCCAAAATGTATACACAGAAAAATTTCCAGCACATCGCCTTACCAGGAAAATTGGGATTTTATTCGAAAATCGCTGAATAAAATCACAATTTTGCAAATGTGCAGGAATCTTATAACCTTTGGGATGTAACATGAGACATTAAATACACACAAACATTGTTACTCAAACTATTATTAAAGGTATCAATCAAAGGCATAATGTTTTTTTTCCATATTAATTGATCAAAATGTATGATTTATGTCTCTTATTTAAAAAATCTGTATTAATTTATGAACACAGACAAACATGCTTTTACTAAAAGAGGATTAGCTGTAGACCGCTCGAATAAAAAGCACCAAGCTGATCATTGACAATTTAAAACGACTGGATCTCAATTTGATTAAAATATTATTAATTGCACAGCCGTAGCTGAAATGCACCCACAAGGCATCACAAGAAAGTACTTGCAGTCATCCAATTTGTTTCCAAGGTTACTAAGTAGAGGTAAAAGAGTAAATGTAACTGATCTTTTTGCCACCCAGAGCAACATCCTCCAGCTCATAACATTTTGCATATCTTACACTATATATCTGACTAAAACACCTGCATTTAATGAGCTGCTGTTGGCTTTACGGAGGCGACATATCTCTGTGTAAATGCACATTAGAGGCATGTCTGTTCCTTCTGCTGCTGAGAAAATATTTGTTTAATGAGAAAAATATTATTACACCTTTAATTACAACTGTGTCTTCCCCCCGTACTTACAAACATGTCCACGGAGACAACGTTTTATTACAATTGCAGTTTAATTTGCAAAGGAATTAAAGCGGCAGTAATTAATTTATGGAGTCGACTAATTGTCTTTTTGCGCATTAAAAAAACACATCGCTTCATCTCCGAGGGAACTTTGAAAGTGGGATAGTGTTTCCCCGTTCTCCGTCTAACTTCCCTCTTCTGTACAACCAAACTATTCATTTAAACCAATCTCCAAGTCATTACCACTTATCAAACCACTTATTAATTATGTTAACAATTTCATTAGATCTTCAATTTTGTGCACTTCATCACTTCTGAGAACTCTGCAATTTGATTACAGTTAATTTCTCCATATTTAACGAGGCAAGTGTTACTTTTGGCCCGGGCCGTTTTGTCTAGCGCTTTTTCCCACTAATTGGATTATGATCAATGCAAGCTTTAATGTTACGGAAAAACTCATGCCAAGCCCCCCTATCTGCTATGACACAATTTAGCGCGGCGGAAGATTAGAGAAACGCAATATCTTCATTTGTCAAATATCAAAACGTTTTGCTAATCAGTGCTGACGAACGCACGCTGCTGTTCCTCTAAGATAATGAGTCGAGGGGAGACGCAAACAGTGGAAATGTGACAGATCAACAAAAAACAACTCCGAGCAGCGCAGATATGTATTAGCGAGTGGGAGAGCCAGTCACTTTGTTTTACGCTCCAAACTTGACCTAAATGGAACCGTGAGACAGACACAGCCAAAGACACTGTGTAGACACATGTCAACCACCATGGGACGAATGTGTGAATGAGATACGCGAAGTGAAAGAGGGTGAGAAAAGCGCGACGATGGGAAGAAGCTCAGGCACTTTGACATGGAGCGAAAGTCTTAAAGCTACAGACAAACCGGAGGCGATACATAAAATGGACACGCGGCGATACTATAATTTCAAACTCAATTTTGATACCAAGGAAACTGACACGCAGTAGGAATAGAGCTACGATTATTGTGAGAAGTAACATCATGATCATTCAACTATTCTTATTACAGCCACCAAGAATAAACAACAATGAACCCAACTTTATGAACTTTCCAAAGTAATTCCACAATCAGCCAAATTAAAGGGCACTTTACATTTAGGGTTACTTTTTTTGGAGTGTAGTGAATATGTATCACTTATTTTTACCTCTAAAATGTTCACGATTATAATTTTTTGTTATTACGATTATTTTATGACATGACGAACAGGACTGTCACTAACGATTTTTTTATTAGTCGACTAGTCAAATGATTATTTCTTTAGTATATTTAGACTTTTAAAATACATTATCAGCCAAATAAAGGTTGAAATATATTGACTGAAGGCTTGTACATAGATAATCTTCATGAATGATGTGCATTAATGATCAAAATCAGCAATAATTTATTCTTTTTTGACATTTTGATGTAAAAACGTTACTGTCTTTGTTATAAAAAGTCTTTTGACATGTGTTTTAGAGTATGTATAGTCCAGTTAACGATTACAAACTATTTTTATATTTTATATATATATTTTATATTTTTATAGTTGATTATAGTCGACTAGTCATGATTAGTTGATTGAGCGTTGCAGCCCTAATGAATAGTCATGATTATCGATAAACTTTATCTTGATACTTCTACACTCAATACTGATTTTGATAACACACTAATAAAAAATACACTACTAGAAGACAATACAATATGATTTAAACACATAATAATAGCAGTTTCTTCAATGTTGCCATGTGGTAAGTGCTGTGATATAGATTGAAACTATTCTAAAACTATTCAGCAAAGATCCCATTTCTTCCTATTTCCACAATTGATTGATTATTCATTTTCTGTATTGAGACTGGTTCAAATTAGTATTTATATAGTTTGAGTAATGATTAGTTTCAGGATATTGATTTGTTGCGCGACCCTTCCCTGAAATATTGGAGTGTTTACACCTGCTCAGCTTTTCTTCAAAGCTATTGGATTGGATGGAAAGTCTGACAGTGTTCAACCAAGCACAAACTTTAAGAACTTGAATTATACCTTTGAAATCCTAACGCAGAGGTTTCAGGGAAAGTGCACCTGTGAGCCTCCTCCACTGTAGACACATCAGCCAACACACAACCAGTGCTCGAGGACGTAACGCGGACAGGTCCAGGTGCTGAGGGGCGGGCCGCAGGGAAGAGGTGAGACCGCTGCTGCTCCGTCGAGTGGAAAACAGGATCTTCGTACCTCAGCAACTTCACATGAGCAGATTTGGAGGAGAAATCTGTGCGTCTGAGAACACAAGCAACAAGACACTTAGACCATTGGTGAATGCGTTTGTGTTCAATACAGGCTCAGGAGACGCTCAAGATGCACACTGCTAATGAGAAGTGCTTATGGTCTGAGAGGGGACAGTCCTTTTGCATTACACTTTAAAAGAGAAATGGATAATAATGTCCATCATAAACAACTATAGGTCTAATTCTTACTTAAATATCTCATTATGATTATGCCAAAATAATACAAATTGTATGGAAAGTATGTAACAACACACCGTTACAATTTTAATTAAACATTTTTCTTTTGGTATTATTGGGAACTCAAAGATTAAAAGTGTTAGGACATTTTCACCCATTTACACCCACAAACACCAGAGTTTTGGGTCATTTGGAAAATGCTCCACCAGCTACTCTGGTCCCATTACAAAGAGAGAGATTATATTGTTACACAATATACAATTTTCTGTTACGCTAAGGTAAGGAACACTTTTGTTCAGTAGAAAAACGTGTCCTCTACATTTGATGCATTCTTCAATGACACTTGTCAGGAGCAGTGGACGCCACAGTGCAGCGCCCGGAGACCCATCTCCAGATCTTGAGCTGGGCTTGGTCAGGGTCAGGCCCTGGAAGATTACCTATGGTGCATGTTTTGGGCTGATTGGGGAAACCAGACTGTCAAGAGGAAACCCACCCAGAGCAGGCGAGAAGCAGGCAAACTCCACAAAGAAAGGTCACTGGAGCATAATGTCGGTAAATGATCAAATTTTTAATCAGCGCTTTATCACATTTAAAGCACTAAAAGCGCCTGATATTAAACCATTAGAGAGTTTAAGATGTTAATACTAGCAGTTTATCGGGTCATCAGCTCTTTTGTTTACTTTTTATGTATCTAAAATCTTTGCACATCTTTCCAAAAGTTCATATCACTTATGTTTCTTGGCTGTATTTGTAGAATAAAAAAATATTATAATCTAAACAGTGCCCTAAAAATAGACCTAAGGAAGGATTTCACCAGTGTCCTGGGTCCTGCGTGCTGAGTCCTGGCCAGCGCTCTTCACAGCTCCACAGTGGGTCAAGTGGGATCAAAGAGATTTACACACCATTCACCACATTAGTCAGAAAGAGTAATATAACCGATTTCCATTTTCAATTGAAAATTGAAAATTCATTCTTACCCAGATGTAATGTCGGGCAAAAGGGTCTACTTAGTGCACCTGTTCTGTCTGGATTAAACAAGTGGAGAAATAAATGTGGTAAATAGTGTATATCAAGATGTAATATAGATAGAATAGATGTAATATATATATATATATATATATATATATATATATATATATATATATATATATATATATATATATATATATATATATATATATATATATATATATATATATATATATATATATATATATGCACAGGAGCAGACCCTGAGCACCAGAGCAATAGAGGCTCAAATCTACCACACCAGACAAGACCCAAGGTGTAGGCTGCGCAGTCCAGCACAGAACTGCAGGGTGTAAGATGCTGGCAGGGAAAGCATACATGGAACACCATAACCAAGAGGCTGGCACAGTGTACAGAAACATCTGTGCGGAGTACGGACTGGAAACCCCAAGGTCAAAGTGGGAAACACCTCCAAAGGTGGTAGAGAATGACCGAGCAAAGATCCTGTGGGCCTTCCAGATACAGACTGACAGAATGATAATGGCAAACCAACCAGACATCGTGGTGGTGGATAAAGAGCAGAGGAAGGCCGTTGTGGCTGATGTGGCGATACCAAGTGATGAGTGTTTTAAGTGATGTAAAGTTTTTTAAGTGCCTTTTCTTCTAAGCACCTGTCGCCCAGTCAGGTGTGCAGAGTGTGCCCAGAAACAAAAGTTAAAAATGAATAATATATAAAATAACTTCTATGTGTCCATTATCTTGTTCAAAACATTTTACTTTATTACTCATCTCCTTTACATTTTTTTGATGATGCATTTTGTTTTGCAGTGCTGTGATGAATACATTTGGGCCTAACCACCTTTGTGTGTGTGTGTGTGTGTGTGTGTGCGCGTGTGTGTCTGTGAGTGCATGTGTGTGTACATGTGTGTGTGCGCGCATGCGTGTGTGTGCATGCGTGTGTGTGTGTGCGCGTGTGTGTGTGTGTGTGTGTGTGTGTGTGTGTGTGTGTGTGTGTGAGTGCGTGTGTGTGCATGTGTGTGTGTGTGTGTGCATGTATGTGTGTGTGTGTGTGTGTGTGTGTGTGTGTGTGTGTGTGTGTGTGTGTGTGTGTGTGTGTGTGTGTGTGTGTGTGTGCGTGTGTGTGTGCCCACCCCATCATTATTAGCGTCCCAGAGAGAGAGTTGTGTCGGATTATGATAACAGTTACGATAGCTACGCCTTCATTGAATAGATAATCAGCCAGGTATTATGTGCTTTGGATAATAGCTCTGTGTGAGAACCGCGCTCTCACAAGCTAACACGCATTCACAGCAATTACTATGGGCAGAGTTCATGGTGCATTTAGTTAGCACCACTGCCGATCTGATTACGATAAAAACAGTATGCAGCGATGATGATGATAATGATTATTAGGAGATTTGAGGGGGGTGTTATTTGCAGGCATGGGCTCATATACCTGGTGAAATGGTGCAAAATGTTGTAACAAAAGAGGAAATTGTGTGAACGTGCTGCCATCTGTCACATCGAGGAGGGCTGTAGTTGAATTATGTAGACATGAAGATGGTCTCACTTTGCTAACAGAGTGAATCCGAGTTTATCTGATTGGAGCGCGGCGTCTGTGGGACTTGTAATGTTACAGCTCTTGTCATTAGGAGAAGAGTTTGCACAAATTATCTCATCACTGTCTGTGTCTCAGTGGAGCCTCGTTCTCCAAAAGCAGGGAATGAAAGAAGGAACTAAATGAACCACAGGCTCATTTGAAATCCTTTCAGACTAGTACATTTTCTAAAACATGCCTACACGTCTGTCTGAGGAGATATGGCTCGCAATGCCTTGCATAGTTGATATTGTAGTAGTTATGGTGAAGACTAGTAATTATGGAATGTGTACTCCAGTTAGGGTGGGACAACGATTCATTTAGATCACAGTTTTCGGAAAAATGTAAAAATAATTTCCTAAACATAAGGAATCAATAGCCATGTTTCAACACGTGTGTCAACAAAAGTGTCTCTACTCATCATTGTAAGTGGACAGTACCAGCCTGTTAGAGGGGTCCGAAGGGGCCGTAAGTGGTACTAGCTCCCAGGATGAGCTAGCTCACTTTTGGCTCCTAAAAGATGAGATGAGATTTCTGAATAAGAGAAAACACACTCAGGTGAAAACAAAACAGATAAATAGATACAATAGAAGGGAAAAGTTGCTGACATGATCTTGTGATAAACAGGCAATGAAGATAACTTTATTTGTTGAGCCCACAGATTTAGCAAAACAAGGCTAGCACATGCCAGCAACAGCGGTTTATTGATGCATGGCACTCATGTCAAGACAGGAAATGTTATATTTCCAAAATTGTAAAAAACACAATCCTAATGCAAAGACATGAAAAAGTAGTGTAGAAGCAGAGAGAAGTGAAATCAATGCAGAAAAGTTTCTTGTTTATTCTAGCTTTAGCCACGCCTCAAAGGACAAGTGGTTAATGTTTATAAAACAAAAAACAGTCAGGTTTATTCCACTGAAGTCTGTACCTATGAATTAAAAAGAACAAAGGATGTGATTAACTATTAGAATTGACTGACTAAATGAGAATGTGTTCTGTTTAGGTTGAATACTTCTTCCACATCTGGTGAGCGGTCAATGAACTCAAAAATACTTGTCACATACAGTATATATGGTTTATCTGAAGTTTTCGCTTCTTAATTTTGAAAAGAAGCAACTCACTGTGGGCACATTATTAAACTGCTCACCCCCCCGTCCCTCCCTCAGCATCTCCCTGCTCCCTTGAGATAATGATAGAATCACAAATGAAAAGTCAGAGCCATAAATCAGGAAACCTCCTCGAATGGCCAAATATTTCCCTCTGTCTCCCTCCTGTCGCTCCACCTCGGCCTTTGACAAAACTGGACTTGCTGTAAAAACAAAAAGTGACTTGACAGACAGGACAGAGGGACAGATGAGGGGCAGAGGGGGAAGAGAGGGGGGTAAAGACTGAATAATCCGGGATTTCCAGTCCATGACGTCAGCAGCCGGCCCGTGTCATCAGTCAAACTCACATCTGCGTCCCTGTGTTTTCGTTGTGCCTGCAATCCAACATGACTCAGGCACAGCTGGGCCAAGGAACACTCACTTTAATGGAGAAAGCAGGACATGGGAGAGGGATAAAATACACAGACAGTGATGTGATAAGAGGACTGAGGAATTTATAGGGGAAAGAATCTCAACTCTTCTCCATTTCCCTGTGTCAGAATGGAATGCAACAGATCCATCTAACAAATAAAACAAATGTTTTATTATTACGCTTTTCAGAGTTTTGTTTTATACACCAAGTAAAAGTCAGTGCTTAATGCTCAATTCATATCCTACAAAGTCTCTTATCAGTTTTATCCTGCTATGAATAGTCATCTCAATCATTCAACGAAATCACCATGTGTATCGCATATCTGGGCTCCAGAATAATCTAATCGACTACTAAATAATCGTTGACTATTTTAATAATCGTTAATTGCTATCCAGAGTATAAACTGACATACTTTTTGCAGTCAAAACAGGTTTTATTATAAAGATTGCTGTTATTAAATTAAATTAAACAGAGACAAGAATAGAATATGCATTTTGTGATTTTTGCTAAAAAAAAAAAAAAAAAAAAATCAACAATACAATTTATCATATTTTAGCTTTGACAGTTTTTTTTTTAATCTCCAAATCACATAAGCCAACAAATAATCGCTGACAAGTCAACTACAATAATAATCAATAGCTACAACCCTTCTCACAACGAACGCAGCATTTTCTCATAAATAATGTGTAGTAGCAGGTTGGCAGGAGACAAATTTGGTGAGAGTCAAATTGAGGTGACTAAACCACTGGTAGCATCAAAAGCTGTGGCGATATTTGACTGGAAACAGAGGGCTGGGCCAACAGACAATGGGTCAAATGCAGTGGATGAATTTCCCCATGGGGATCAATAAAGTTGACCTTTAACCTTGTACCTATAGATAAAAAACACCCTTGTAGCCTTATATGTATGTTACACAGGCCCTAAAGTAGAACTAGGCCCATATTGAGGGAAGAGAAAGTGATGTGTTGAAGTGAGATGTTCCTGGGGACAAACGGGAAGTGTCTTTGTTTCCTGTGGAGCCGGAGAGGACAGCGGCAGTGACAGGCAGAGTGATCCAGGTGTCAGAGCTCACAGAGCATCCGCGAATCCTGACTACAACGGAGCAGTGTAGGGGCGGGACGGGAGCAGGATGTCCCCCCTCCCTTCCCTGTCCCAACCTGTCAGTCAGTCACACAGGGGGAGAACGACAAGCCACAATGGGGCCCTTCAGCGCGCGCCTTGAAAGTTGTAATTTAGCATGAAGAGCTATCGAGGGGCGCGCCTAAATATAGCTCCACATATACATTGTGTCTTGTGGAGAGAATAGCAATTAACAGCCAATTAAATGAATGGCCGGGGTCAGCAGCAGTGGCAAACTAATGGTGGGTGTGTTGCAACGGTACCGGATAATCTGAGGAGACAAAGAGAGAGGTTGAGGCGCAAAAAAAGGGCAAATTTCTGCTGTTTTCCCCCTGCTCCGCTAAAGAAGGAAACATAATGGGATTTGAAGGGCTTTAATTATCAACTGTGATTCCCATACTGTGTCTAATGTATAGTGTCTGTATGGATGTGTACTACTGGATCATGAGAGCACGATTGTTCCTTGGAAACGGGTGTAAAAATGTTTAAACATGGCACCAACCAGGTTCAATATATGTTTTTATGATATATGAGTGTTTTAAGGCACATTATGTAAACTCTATTAACATTTCCTCTATTGTCTACTCATTGGTTCTCAAACTTTTCACACTGAGTACCATCTAGGAAAATATTTGCCTACCACCAGATCCAAACTAGCTTTTAGGAACAGCTGTACGAAGTCTAAACTACATCTAAAATAGGACTACAGTTTAACTTGATTTGTTTTAAAGTTAAACAAGGACTAACGACTAACGCACAGAAGAAGAATAAAATTAACTTTAAATTAAACACAATAATCTTGTGTGTGTAACACAGTTTGTGAAACACTATAACTTGCTCTTTCTGCTTCATTATTAAAATTGGAGCGATGGCCACTTGAATGATGTCAGCAGCACAGTTTTCTCAGAGACAGAAGATCCACCTGTAAAAGCGCTGACACAACTTTGTCAGAAATAGTCCCATATTCCTATGTTGTCAGTTACAGCACATTTGTTGCATTGTATTGCACTGAGCGATGCAGATGTCAGGATCACCTCAGGGCAGCTCAGCTACACGGGGAGAGTGCAGCCTGGTCATAATGGCATTACCATGTGCTTCAGTTTTACAGTCTCAATGTCCGGCATTGATCGTCCGGTTGGCGACAGCGCCGTCTCAGCAGCAGCTCGA
Organism: Rhinogobius similis; assembly: GCA_019453435.1. Lineage (NCBI taxonomy): Eukaryota > Metazoa > Chordata > Actinopteri > Gobiiformes > Gobiidae > Rhinogobius > Rhinogobius similis. The sequence continues at coordinate 21,964,485 of CM033630.1, read as the reverse complement.
ACACAACAGAACAAGTCCCGCTCTAATTGCCTTGCTTTTGAAAAGGCAACTCCTCGCTTCAAAAAACAAGGCGACTCATTAACGGCGTTCTGGCAGCCCCCACCCCCTCCTGCGCCTCTCGCTCACCCGAGCCACCACCGCAGCTGATAACACCTTTTTCAGACGCAGTGATCAAGGCAGAATCATCTCCTTCTCACCCCCATCTCCTCGGCAGCTCCACCTGCGTAATTGCCGCACCTAACCTTTTCAGCACTGCCTCCGTTGGGAGTCAGCCAGCCCAATTGGGCTGAGGGTATTAATAGAATCTCATTTCATGCCTCCGTCGGATAAAACAAAGGTTGGGTTTCACTGAGCAAGTTTGATCTTATTACTGCCACTGTTGAGAAGGTAAAGGTACACCGTGTGTGTTTAAAGCAGCGGGGGCTGGCCCAGAGGGTCCGAGCCAGCGGGGGCGCTACAGGAGAGGTAATGTATCTCATGAACCGTCACATCTGGAGGTCCTTTTATGTGACTGTCGATAGATTTACTTTTTATTTGACTGTGCATCACGTGTAACACTCATCATTCAGGCTCATCACAGTGTAAGATGGAGCCTGTGTTCAGTGGTGACAGAGAGCTGTTGGTTCATGACCTTTAGCTGATGCTAAATGGATCTCATTAGAGCGGCATTAGCGTGTTCTCTACTTTTCATCAGCAGCTTCTCGATGCACAAGTCTTTTAATTAAAACCAAAAATAAAGCCTGATTAACCTCTTTATTTTGGTACCATGGACAGCTCCCTCAGAAATTCTCTTCATCATGACTTGAGTTTAAAGGGGAGTGGCACAAACTGTCCGAGGTCTCTGCTGCAGGTTAGAGCAGGAAGCTCTCAGGAGCTGGATACTGTCTTGTTTAAATGTTCCTTGTTTGACAGAGGACCTTTTGACACATGCTATTTTAATAGCATTGTGCTGCTATTCAGACGTCAGCCTGACCATGTCCTCACTGTGTGAACCGCTTGAGATGCATCCTGGGAAATCTCTTTAATGAAGGGACAGGGTATAGGGAGCGGTGTCTGTGTTTAATAGTTACATCAGTAACATCCACAACCACATCAGTATTTAAAATGATAGTCTTATATCGTTAGTCATTTTTCATTTACTGCTTTATATTTGTTCCTCCTTGTTTCTGACTCCCATTGTTTAGCTTTATCAGTTTTGCAGGCTGTTTTTCTTGCCTTAATAATGCATAGATGTTGTGGGTAATGTGGCAAAGGCATCTTTGTTCAGGGAATCCCTGGTGTGACACAAATTGATGGAGATCTATGAGAATGTGCTTGTTACGAGGGAGCGGGCCGTTTATGAGGTGGGGATGGAGGGGAGGGGCGCAGCAGGTCACCACAGACCGGACGGCTGCGCTCATTTAAAAAACGATTGAGGATGACAAAGGTTTGCTTTCATCGGAGCGCGGGGAAGAGCACAGACACCATCATTATACAACATGCACAGCTGAGCGTGTGCTGGCCTCAGCGTATGGAAATGCACTCGGGCCGATAAACCAGTTGTGCAATAAGGACACACTGGTGGGTGGGCTGCCACAGACTTAATTGGGAATTAATGCAGAGCTGTGGGCTGAGGGATTACCTTGTGACAGAGCAGTGAGTGGGAGGGGGGCTCCTCACCCCCATTGAACGGGACGGGGCTCTCCCTGGAAACACTTCCTGCCCAATAACACACAAGCATGAGTCACTTTTAAACAAAAATGTTACCTCAGCAACACTGAGCAGCAAAGGCTTAAAATGTTTTCTTCGACACAAAGGATTTATGTGGACCACTGCACTGACACAAAATAAGTTGATTAAAATCTACACATGTTGTATGTACTGAAGTTTTCACAGTTGTAACTTGTAATGAAGTATTCGGCCTGAAGCATCACAGATTAATAATATATTATTATAATAAAAACATTTTTAACATAACATTTTTAAACAATAGAACAACATTCTCAATACGAAACAATAATAGTTTTATGTTTAGGCTGTGTAGTTCTGATTTGTTCAAATTACTAGTTTGTATTAGTTTTAGTATCTTTTTTTTTCTTCCTTATTTTACAATCTAAGCTCAAACATGGGCACTTTTACACACCCACTCCTCTGGCAGTCTAAGATTGGCAGGTGAATTTAGCCAATCCCAGTGAAGAGTAAACTTTCAGGAGCAGTAGATTACTTTGTTAGTGTACACACTTACTGCACTTTATTGTGTAGTAACAACTGCTTAACAAAGTTACTTTATCAAAGCATCTCTTTAAAGAAATAAAAGAACTGTTGTGAAGATCGTCCCTTCATCATGAATAATGTGAGGTTTCTGACATAAATGCAAGTATACAGCTTTACTGCCGTCTGTCTGTCGGACGAGTGATGTCTCTTTTATTTCTCTCTTGGCCCTCGTCTGTGTTTCCAGGCCATTTCCGTCAGTTCCCTCCTCTCATCTATATTTATGTCCTCCATATTGAAAAGTTCTTTTGCGTTCAAAGCGAAGCTGTGCGTGGCTCCTCACTGCAATTACTGATTAATTACAGGGAATTAAAGCAATTAGAGCAGCAGAGATATACAATTAAGGAGCGCAGGCTCATGATGCCACACTGAGGCTGTGCATCCACAGATTGCAATGCAAATACCTCTGTGTTTTAATCTCTGGGCTTCTTCTTTCATTTTGCTCTGTACAGCACAGAGCAGGTGGGGGCCGCTTTTCCAGTTCATTAGATAGTATTTAATTTGAAACACCTCGTTGCTGAGGGAGACGTGTGGTCCCTCGGGAAAAGGGCGAGAGAGGGATTCCTCCATCTGTTTCTCTAAAAAACTGAAGAAAAAATGCTTTTGAGAAACAAATGTACAAGCTGAAGTAAAGTGTGCTGGCATTTGAATTGACATTTTAAATATATAGCAGTGACAAACATAATTTGTTAAATGTGTACCTTAGGATTTCAAAACACAGCATGTCATTATGGACAAAGATTAATTTTCAGAAAGATGGACTAAATGTATTTCAGTCGTTTTAGTTTAATTGTTAAACCTTTCCTAAATCCATTACGGCTGATTTTGAGCTTGTTTTTGAGGGACGCATGTAAAACCCCAACTGAGATGTCACAGAGGGGTTGCATGATGCACCCCCTGCACGTTAAAGTACAATTATGTATTTTTAGTTGGCATTAAATTTAGAAAAAAATATACCCCATTATCCCTACATTAAACTGACAGTGTCACTGGGTCAGCAGTAAAACACAACTTAATGTCACTTCATTTTGAAATTTGGAAACACAAACTGTCTTCATTGTCCACAACAAGTACTTCTAATACTTCGAAATCCAGAAGGGTTAGTTTTATTGCTACACTTTTCAGAGCACTTATGTTGATCTGCATGTCCACATTTAAAAGCATGTTTTCAATATTGTGTCTGACTATTGCGTCTCATGTTTTTGCACTTCTCAGGTTTTGAATAGGAATCAGACTCTGTAAAGCCTCCATCTTGTTTCACTTGTACACATGTTGCACGGATGTCTCTCCATCATTCTCAGGAGAAGCTTGACATTTTTGAAGCTTAACATTTTGTCACAGCACACTCACACCAGAACAAACACTACAGTTATTTACAGTAAATGCAAAGTGGCAGTGATAAGTTTGACAGCCTAAAGTCAAAAATACAACAGGGGTGCAGTTTGGGGGCCTAGCTGTCCCCTCTCATGAGCTTCTACTACAATCACATGGAGTCAAAAAGTGAGGGATTTGAGGGAAGACTATTTATGTGAACGTGAGGTAGAAAAACAGTAAATAAAAGGAGCGAAAGGAGATTGATAGCTGACACATTGGTGCAGCTGCAGAGTGGCATGCCCCCAGGCCATGCCCAAAGTCACCCCCCCACCCCATTACACTTTTCTTTCATTACTCCACTAAAAAGCACTATTTCCCGTGACTCGCATAAACTTTGAGCTCCATATCTGCCTTTAAAAAACTTTTCTCAAAATCCATCCCTCACGCATCCGTCACAACAGCACAATAAGACTAAAAGCATTAGACTCTGCCTTACAGAGATTTCCACAATGCTCTGAAACTGCTTATATAAATGCTGAAATATTAATACTGCGACAGACTTCTTTGCTTCATTTTCTTCCTGGTTTAGAAGAAGGAACATTTTTCTGCACTTTAAGATTTGCTATATTTATGAGGAGGGCAAGAGCTGTGTCCCCACGGCAACACTGTGACTCATCTCACGGTCCCAGTGCCACACACCTGCAACCGCACACATGCAACAACACAAACACCATCAGGATAATGCGATATGCAAACGCAGGGTTCTTGGAAAGAGGAAAAGTGGGAGTGACAGCACGAAAGGTAATTAAAGTCCTTGAAATACAATAAAAAGATAATAAATTGGAACTATTATTATTAAGTGACTGCCTTGTCGAGTCATCAATTAGATTAGATTTAAACTAATCATGTTGGATTTTTGCTGTTGAAAACGTAAGTGAAAGAACAATAAGACAAGACCGAAACTGGAGACAAAAGCAGAGAGGTAATTAATTATTCATATAAGCTGACTGGTCTCCTACTGTGAGTGCACGCATCTAACATTTTATCAAATTATGCACTAAAATTATATTTCTAACGTGAACGTTTTATTTTGTAGGGGAAAATAGGCTGAAAATTATCGTGTTACTATAAATAAACAATGCCTGGATGCCTCAAAACTTTCATCATTACTATAAATGCTTTTCTACTGTAAAATTTGAGCACTTTATCGATTGTTGACAGGAAATGGAAGATAAATCAAATAGTGAAGTATATGTTTTCAAATTTACATACAAGCATATAAATGGCAGGTTAAATATGGTTTTAGGATGTTGTACAATTGTTATAAATTACTATTCAATAACAGTAGCTGCAGAGGGTCAGTGAAAGAGTAAATGATTAGTTTTAGTGGTTTCTCTGCCATGGTTGGAATGTGGACACAAAAGCTTTGTGGCTAAATGAGTAGAACATTCTGGAGTCTAACGTCACAAAATAGGGTCTGTGCTTTTAAGATGGTTAAACTTGGTTTTAGAGACAAACAGCAATAACATTCATTCTAGAAACCCAATTTCTTCACAAATCATGAATGCTGGCTCACAGTTAATCTAGGATAAAGTGTAAATCCGAACACCATCTTCACCAAACAAACCACAATACTGAAGCTTTAGTGGCTACAAAAACAAAAGTGGGCCGAAGAAAGGCTACAACTCTTCAGTTCGTCCCAGAAAACACAAAACCAAAGGAAAACAGCCTGCCTGGTTGTGCCCTCAGTATCTTGCCTCTGTCTACACTGCGGTTTAACACATAATGACCAGGCAGCTTTATCCTCACAGATCTAATACATTCGGCCAGATAATGTGCTCCTTGGCATGTTGCATTTCCATATGACTGCTTAGTACATCACAGTCACAAGAACCATTATGGTAATACAGCACCTAAGGGGCGAGAAACCGAGCGGAGCAGCGGCGGAGAACGAGACGAGGAGATGAGACATCATCGAGGGCTAAATGCTTTTGTACAGGTGAAAATGACACCAGGTGGAGGGGAGAGACAGACTCACAAGAATGCAGAACAGAGTAATCAACATTTATTTAATGTTATTTTATACTATCATGAAAACTGCTAATGTCGCGAGAGGTTTGTAGTTCTGTAATTTATACATTAATGTTAACTGATGTGTTATGAGTGTCACCTGCTTGTCTTCATGAAGATGTTATTGCTTTGCCAAGAATGTTCCACAATATGACCACAAATATCTTACATTTATTCAATTATTGCTAAAAATAAATAAATAAATGAATACATGAAAATTGAAAAACAGCAGGGTCGCCTCGCCACAGATACGACTTGACCTGGTGGAGTCACGTAGTTGGATAAGTTTAGTTTAGGATAAGCAAATAACTTTGTAGCCAAAGTATCATCTCCATGGAACAGGTGGTGGACCCTCCACCAAAAAGGTTACATAGTGTACCTTTAAGCAGCATGGTGCGACTGACAGAGCAATACATCTATACCTCTGAAAACAGATGGATTGTCCTTTTCATTATTAAATGTATTGAATGGCTTTAATCTGAATGGCAGTACATGAACCATAAATCACTGCATGTTTTGGTAACACAAAATCTCCGTTCCAACAACTTGACGTGTTTTAATAGAAGTAAAAGTTGCTTAGCACAATGTCCCAACTTTTTCAGCGTCCACATTGTAAAAGACCGGTTCCTCAAATAGGCCTGTTCCTGGAGTTTCCTCACACCTATGGCCCCAGGGCGGCACAGAGTCTCCCAGAATGCTTCACTGCAGCAGGAGTACCTTCCCACTTGGCTAATCTTTTCCCATGTGCTGCAGTCTAAGTATGAATAATTAAAGGTGCGTCTCTTTGCTCTCTCGACTGTCACCTTTCCTATCAGCTTGTCTCTCACTCACTCTCAAGTGTTAACACAAGTGAGGCATTTAGAAAAGGTGAAGATCCACTTCAGTTTGGAACGTGGTTTTGTTACATAAGACTTTTCAGTCTGAGACGGAGGGAGAAGGACAGCTGGCAGAACGATAAAATGGCAAATGTAATGACAAGAGATACTGCGTTTGAGAAAGAGGGAGGTTCATATAACGAAATGTTATGTAAATATCATTCGGTTATTTATGGTCAAATTCTGTTTAAACAAAGCTCAGATTAAAGTCTAAACATGAAAGAGCTTCAGACATGCAGTGTCAAAAGAGAAAAGAATTATGCAGTCGTACAGGGAATCTTGCTCAGTTTGAGGTGTGTTGTTCATATCAACAGAAACCATGTGCAGCTGCAGTTACAGGTGAAGTTCCCTGGCAACAACCATGATCTCTCAAGATTCTTTTAATGAACTTCTTTTACCCATATTAGTCATGCTGTTTCAGTATTAAAATATATATAATAAGCCAACTATTCCCCCAGTCTGTGCCCGCTGGGGAACGAGGGACAAGTGCCTTATTTGAGCAAACCTGTGTTCAGAGTGAGAAATACTGGACTGGTGACATCAGCCTGGCGTGTTTGGAAAATGTGGAAGGAACATTCTACAGCTGCACTTCAAATGTGAAAGGAGAGAATGATGGACATTATTGCATATGAATAAATGTTGGGAAGGATAAATCAGAGGGATGAAGCAGTGACAGTGGTACGGTTTTGGTTTCAGTTCGAAAGTTTCGGAATATTTTTTTCCACTAATTGTCATTTTGTTTTGTCCATTTTGGTCAATATGAAAAAATAGACAGTTGAAATTCTTTATCAACCTGACCTGACCATGCTCTCAACATGAAAACAACGCTTTACAAAGTTTTAAGTAAAATATTCTCAGGCACCAAAGTCTCCAAGACACTGCTTTACACTCTTATTTACACTTCAGGGTGAGTTCAAGCTGCAGAATTCAAATCCTACTTTTCTACTTCCTGCTTTCAGAAATATCTCGCGGGGAAGAGCACATAGCGGCATGCCGGGCCCTTTCCCACTCGCTCAGCTCTGATATTCCCACAAGAGCAGATCTCTTTTCATCTGCACTTGTCCTCGGGGGGCCACCGTACAGCGAAAGATGTGGAGCATGAGAAGTTTGGGCCAAAGGGAGAAGAGTCGACCATGATGTTACTGCAAGGGTCAACCAAGATCTGTTTATGAGATAGTGCCTGTGCCTTTTGTCCCCTCCGCCATATCAGGATTTCGACTAGGATATTTCACTGCGAGCAACAACAACACTAAGTAGTCTATAAAAATACTATTTGGCTCATAATAAAGATGTGTTTAGTTCTAAGATAAACATGTAACAGTTTGTTTTCCCCTCTTATTTCCATCATGTTTTTGGTCACTTTGCAACTTGGGGCATTATGCAGGTCAGAAAAATCAGCAAAGCAAATGCTGATGAATTTTATGGACAAAATGTGTACACAATTACACACACAAAGCCATAATTTACAGATTGTGTTAAAAGGCATTTGTGTTACACTGCTAAAAGAAAACGCAAACTAAAAACATTATGACCATTTTGAGAAAAAGAAATTCATGATGAACTGTGGTCTTATAAACCACAATAAAGTTTCACTGCGATGCATGAACGAGAGAGAAAATGTTGGCTTTAGTTATTAACCAGCTGATTAGCTTCTTTTGCTGATATCATGAGGGAGTTTGAGACGTTTTAACGGAGATGAATTGTGGCAGGTGTTGGGCGATGACGGCAACAAAGGAGAAATTCTTACACTTCAAAAAACTCTTTTGGATTTGTCGAGAGGCCTGGTCCTTTCTTCTTCTCTGTTCCTCTTTTAATTGCTGCTCAGTGAATCCCTTGTTCTTTGGTCTAACCCCTTGTGTTCTCAGTCTGTCCCGTCTGTGTCTAATTTGAACGTAGTCCCCTTGAACCTTCCCATCATGCCTTTCTTCTCCTTTGCTTCTTCTACTCTCATCTGATCTAGTGTGTTCTCCTACAATGAAATGCGTTTTTTTCAAAAGGCAGAAGAGAGTCGGAGCGGACGCACACTTCCGATAAAATCAATGATTAATTCAGATGACTGCGGGCCATTGACAGAAAAGTGCAAGTCTTTCATGGATAAAAGAGAAACTGAAATATGGGACAGACAACGTTCTCAAATTGTCCTCGGTCTCTATGGTTACATGAAGATTCTAGAGATTAAATTGTTTACAAGACAATTTAACAAATATCAAAGTCCATCTTCTCTTGGAGTTCCTCAGTATAGAAGTACTACTTTTGATTTTCTTAAAGCACTAGATTATGGATATAGTCAATATGCGAGAAAAGTCCCAGTTACCCACTAATGAAGGGAAATAATCTATTCATTTTAATGTAGAAGAGCTGCTCTATCTCCCACTGTTCATCAACTACAGAAGCAAATGCAAACTGTAGCACATACTGTATATTGTCCCAAACGCAGACAAGAAGACTAGCGCTGCCTGCTGTATTTTAACATTTACAGAACAATCCATTTACTTTCTTGAGTAACGCCAGGTCAACAATGTCCGTTAAGACAAACTATGACTCAACATGAATTAGTTGTCCTTAAAATACACACATTTTGCCAAGAAACATCTTGAAAGGTTGTCTTTCCTACTGAATCAACTGAGAGGTTTCACCCAGACCATGTCCCTCACAAAGACTAAAGACAACACTACAAAAAATGACACAGGTGCAAATATAATGGAAATTTCTTACCCTTTATAAACAAGTGATATTGTTTACATATTCATTAATTCATGTTCTGATGATTCCTTTAAGGTGGGCAGTTTCAGCTTCAGGGTTCACACAAACCTACAAACTAAGTTTATGGCCATAGTTTATCTACTACTACTACTGCACTGTGCCTGATAATAAATGCTTAATAATTGTGTATACATATATATATATATATATACTACTGTGTGTGTATATGTGTATAGACATACAGACTAAAAATTAATATTTTCTGAATTAAGTTAAACAATTACTTTTTTCTACAAACTGATTGGTGTCTCTGTCTCATTTTACAAAGTAGGCTCTGCTAGCACCGTTTCCTTTCCCATCTTTAAGACATCCTAAAGCAATCTGTTGCCACCTCTCTATAACCTGCATTTGCATCTGTATGTGAGAAAATATGCAAATAATTTCTCTATTGAGCTGTTGCTCAATCTTCCTCTCATTTTCCTATCTCCATCTGTGTCATTACAATTTTATTTACATTTCATGAAATTACACTTTAATTGTTCAAACTGTGCAAAGCAATCAAATGGATATTACAAAATGTATTTATATGCATTGTACCGCAATCTCTGAAGGCCAGCTACATGGGCACAGAGTATATTGTTAAGGTCATGGACAGATGATGACGCTCATTCAGCAACACTTGTACAACACTTGTTTGTTGTGCATATTGCCTGGATCACGTGTACGATGAGAGAAAAAAAGCCTTCTGGCTTTGTGTTGAAATGTCAGACCTTTTGACCTTTTCGATTCTGACCCGAGGTGGCGCTTGGACATGTCAATCACCCAGCGGCACGTGGATGGAGAAGATTCGAAATTTGAAAAAATAATGTAGCGGATAATGCGCGGCTGCTATGAGGAACAGATTGAGGTGTCATGTGGGGAGCGTGTTGGGTACAGGTGGTGAACAGAAGGTGCAGGCTGGTGAGACAGAGCTATTCCCATTACATAATGAATGAGCTGAGAAGAAGAGGTTTTTGTGGTGGAATTTTTTCCCTTTTAGTGCATCTTATTGAAGCTCTCACACTTATTTGTAGCACCACACTCTATATTCAAGCCAAAAGTACCAATACCAATGCAATGTTTTTACTATAGTTGAATTGGATAAAGAGTTCCTCTACCGACTAAAGTGCTGGTAAGAGATGCATTTTACTTTTTCCCACATAAAATCAATAAAATGTGTCAATAGGTCAACATTATACAAAACAAGTGCATAGTGAAGCCAGCTCCCCATATAGCAACAAACACACAATAAAATCACCATGCATTTCATAAGCGTGCTGTACATCCATGCAAAACCGGTCCATCACAGTGAACTTATTTAGAATCTAAATACTTTTTATCGTTATTTTAGCCTTGTGTTTGAAAAGTATATGCAAACTTGTTAAAAGTACATAGGTACGAGCAGAGTACAGTATCAAAAAGGTGAAAGTACTACTGGAACTGTAAAAAAATGTACCAAAAGAATATTTTTCTTTTAATAACTACTTGTGATGCCTGATGCCTGCTTTCTTCAAATAGAGGATTTTATGGATACTGTACTTTAGCTCTGCAAAGTCAAGATAATTAATATATGACTTGGTACAGAAAAAAGGACAGGCACTGGTACCATGGTACCTGGTACTGGTACCGGAAAAGAGGTAACCAGCTAGTAGAATATTCAGACATTCACTATTCAATTTCATTTTCATTTTAGCACATGGATGATCATATACATAGTTCGCAAAAAGTATTCATGAGTAGTTTTTAATTTTTTGGCTGTTTGTGCAGTAATTTTCTCTATGGCAAAGGAAAGTAGAAGTATTAAATTTGTTACTTTGACTTTTAGCTCTGATACACTATATTTTGTCTGTGCTTGATGCTTAAAATGATTGGGATTTCTTTCACTAGTGTCACATATATATATACCGTAAAACAATTGCATTTTAATTAGCATATTTAGCTGCATGAATAGAAGTTAACATGTTTTTTTTTCCTGTAACAACGTACATTTTCACGTCAAATATGTCCAACATTAGCCCAGCCCCAAACACCAGATTGAGTGAACAGTGAATTATGTCACAACAAGTCTGACAAAGCCTCATTTTACACATAAAAGTTGTCAGTTAAAGTTGTTCTTTGTTTTACGCCTCACTCAGCACACAGATAATTACTAGGTGAGAGCTGCCACTCGTGGAGCCTGGTGCTGTCCCTCTGTTTATTTTGCGCGTGCACTCGGCGTCGAGATAAGTGAGGAGCTAACAGCGGCTCTGAGAGTGACAGGTGACCACGCTGCATAGATAGAAATGTCAGAGCGGAGCGGCTGAGGGGAGGTGGGGGGAGGAAGGAAGCCCGCAGCTCCTGTCACTTCATATTACTGCCCCATACATACATACCACACAACATGGAGGATGCAATAGTGATTAATTCATTACAGGCGGGTTTGCCATGCTGAGTGCTCCTGTGTGCATGAGTGTACATAGGCTCGAGTCGGTGAAGGACATTACTGTAAAGAATGGGAGTTGACATAATGTGCATTGCAGTGAGCAGCGGCTTAAACCAAAAGGGACACAGTTCTGTGAAGTGTGACACCATTAGCCCCCTGTATGTACTGTCAGAGACGCTCATGTCCACCACACTACAGCTGATCAGCTAATGTCTGAGCTGTGGCTTTAGTGCAAAGAATAAATAAAACATGCAATCTATGTATTGGATCAATGTATGTTTCAGTGAGTTTGAACAGGGAAAAAACACCATTAGGAACAATACTTTGAGTATGTTCAATGGAAGTTGAACTGAAAAGTCTGGAATGAAACGTCTGAGCAACCAAGTAGCAGTGATTGTCTTTTTTAAACACCTCCATTTAAAAGCGTGTCCTCAACCTCATCAAACTACAGTTATTTCCACACATTATAAAATGCCATGGATGAATGTAATTGTGTGAATATTTACATAAAATATGAGTCTACATGAGTGTGGGTGAGGGTTGGGTGGGCACAGAGGTGATGTCTGTTTTTTTGGAGTTGGCACAAAGAGTCTGATAATGTGCAGCTGAAACGAGGTGGTGTCACACTGAAACCAAACAAACCCTATGTGTCAGCGGCAGGTCGTCGCACAGACCTGTGGGTGGTGCCTCAATAATCAGAGCACGGGCCTCGACCCAGATCAGACGGAGAGGGAACCACCCGACCATCTGTGGGCCCCAGCAGCCTCCTGGCACCTCCTGCTCTCACTGCACGCCCCACACAGGCAGCACACGACTGCTCCTCCAAGTCCCACTCCAGACAAATGAAGTAACTATTCAGATTATAGTAAAGGGGAACAAACCACAGTAATTACACTGAACAGACATTCAACACCAGATCCTACTCTGCTTTGTCATTACAGTTTTACAACAGTCTCTTCCTAGAGTGGCCGTCCGAGGCGGGTGGCGCGGTCGAGTCGACCTTCTGTGGCGCTGGGTGGTGGGGCAGGAGGACACCGCGCACGTGCCGAGAGGCCATCTGGACCCGGGAAACACACGCAGAGCACCTGGCCTAGACCTGACTCAGACTATCTCATACCCACACACAACCAAAACAAGGCAAGTAGTACAGTAATGAACCAAAGCTGGTTAATTAAACAGATATTCAGTTAGTTTTCTCAAGGTTCTCTAATCTAAAATAAAGTAAAAACATACACAATTACATTGAAAGTCAAGAAGCATTGATCCATGTGATCAAAATTTCAATCTCCAGAAATACTTCTGATATCGCTAGTATTTCTGGACTGCTATTCCCTCTGGCACTTTGCAGAGAAATTACATTGAACACATATAAAATCTCAAGGCTAATATGTTCAAATTAACAGAAATATGGACGGGGCTTCTGCAGGAATGTATGTGATCTTTGCACATTATACGTATAATCAAGACGACATCAGGCGGCTATATCTGGTCTGAAACACCCACTCCATCCCACACAGCGCTTCCACACAGCACTCGTCAGTCTACCACTCTCCGAGTCCGCTCTTCGACAAGTGTTTTACATTTGGTTAAAACAGTTTTCTGCCTGTGCCGCTTTGGAGAGTGCTACATTTGGTTAAAAGCCATTATTATGGTAATGTGAGGGTGCTTGAGATAATGGCAAGATGAGAGCAGCTCGACTGGCTCTGACATAACAACCCTGTCTCTTCTCCTCCACTCGCTACTGTACATCTCCCTCTTCCCAACTCACCTTGCAATACATTTTGTAAAGCTAAAACCATTTTGCTATTCAGATCAAACATTATTGCAGAAAAGCTTTTGCTGTCGCCACATTTCAACATCTCAATCTGTTCTTTTGTATTAGTGGTACTGTGCTGAAAATTACATGGTCACTGGTTCCCATCTGTTGCAATTGAACCTCGGTGCTACCTGTGACACTACTGGCTAACCGTGGTGCGTCCCACGGGGGGACGGGGTACACTGCAGGCTCAGACATAGCTGAAAAACAACACATAAGCGATCAAGCTCATAGCAGGGCAAGACACCGTGTAAGTTGCAGGGAACAGATTTTTCCGGTCACTGGCATTGAAGAAGATGGTGATGATAGAAAGACACAAAGTGTAAAAGAGGCAAAGGAGGGAAAAGAGAAAATAGGGTAGATTGGGAGCAATGTAATGCCATGCACATCGAATTCCCCTTAATATGATTTAGTGTTCTGTGCCTATTCAAGTCGGTCCTGATTTGGTTGTGTGTCATAATCGCATCAGAGCAAGGGATTTGTACACTGGCTTTTCACTGCTACTGCGACTGCTGGGAGTGTTTTTTTTTTATTTTTTATTCCTCCTTGGTGTTGGCATGAGCTGTCGTGACATAAATCCCCCCCTGATAAATTAAAAATGATTGATTCAGAGTCACTGATAGAAAGTGTTGAGTGAGCAACTGCCCCCACCTACTATGTCCATACAGTGCATGTGCAGGTTTAAGTGCTCTGAGTGCACCAGCCACATCAGAAGGATTACACAGGTAATACTTTGCGTTTGTAGCATAGTATTAGCATGTTTTGTCTGATTCTGATACTGGCTGCATATTTAGTGTTACAAAATAACCCTCAAACAAGAGTAACTGACTGAGGTAAATCAAATCAAATCAAATCAAATCAAATCAATTTATTTTTATAATGCCCAAAATCACAACAACAGTTGCCTCGATGGGCCACAGGTAAAAGCAGTTCAGATAACTGTCCCAGAATGCCCCTGTCCTTTGACCCTCCTTCGCGGCGAGGAAAAACTACAAAAAACCCCATGGGAAAAAGTAGAAACCTCAGGGAGATCCACAGTGAAGGAGAGATCCTACTCCCACGGACGGACAGGCTGCAGATGAACTAGGACTGATGCATCCACTTGGACTGTGGAGCCAGAACCACTCAAGAGGGAGGCTGTGGAAGAGTTCCTCCAGGCGGACGAGGAACAGTCCACCCAGTACAGAGAGAGCTCCTCCAGCAGCAGATGAGGAACAGTTCATCTAAAGTAGATGGAGTTCGTCCAGACAGACGAGGTATGGCTAATCCAGGGTTGAGGGAGTTCCTCCAGGCGGGTGGCGCATAGATCATCCAGTGTAAAGATCGAATGGTTTATCAATGTAAAACATTGTATACTGTATCTCACAATGGTAAAGAAATAAAATATCTAATCAAGGGTCACTGGGCTAATTACATATTTTGCCTATTCCTAAACAATTCTCGTATTTAATCTTACAGCATGAGTGGTTTATGCATAATCACAGGTCAACAATGTGTTAAAACATTGCTTCAGCTGCTTTCATTCATAAGTGTTGTATGCATGCCCCGGTCTGCTGTTGTTTTTCTGACTCTCACAATTGTGATCTATATTGACCGGTCTAGTGACACTCAACACTCAACAACACTTTTCAAGATGCACAGCAGGATATTTTGAGTGAAGTACTTTTTTATCCGCTGGACATGCGGACTAACCTGGCCTGACTGATATGTGTAGCACTTGAGTTCTACACATTTATCAATCTGGAAAAGCTCTTGCTGAAGGCGATTGGAAAGTTCAGACAAATAGCGTCACAACAACCGAACAAATTGAAAAATTCAACTTTTGTTAAATAGAGAGAAAAGGACATATTTCCTGTCCTCAGATCCTCAAAGTGCTTCCCTCTTTCTTCTGCTGTCACCATGGTTCGTTTGAACACTTCACCTTTGGCCTCTGCCCCAAACTTCAATTCTTCCCTGCTATTGGTCCAGCCTCAGCAGTGGAGCCTTTCAAGATGGATTCTCATGGGTTTCTAATCTCAAACTTCAAAGCAAAAATGTATCTTCTTGCAAATGTTTACATTTGGAGACCACTACAAAATGTGTAGGGATGTGTGGAAATTCAGACGCAGCAATAGTATTTATTTAGCAAAAAAAAAAAAAAAAAAAGTGGAACATTTCAGACAAAGCAATAACATATCCACAGAGACAAGGTGGCGGACACTCCACCAGAAAAGTTACATAGTGCACCTATTAATCTTATTAACAGAACTACCCAACCATTAAACGCACTTTACTTACACAAATGTATTCTCTATTCGACAGGTTGACTCTGCATATAACACCCATTGAATTGTAACTCCACTGAGCAGAGCCTGTAGATCCACGGCCGGACCGCATGTATTAGCGCACTATGCCACTTTGCATGTGCGTTTGCAGCGAGACGAAAGGGTGCGCTTCTAACATCAACACTTCTAAAGAGTGTGAGAAGATGGCAGATATGCGACGCGCCATCCTCAAAGCCACCGTCGTTCTTGTAATGCTCCAAAGCTGTGCCAACGTCGACTCAAAAGCGCGAAATTCTGGACGAGCAAAGTGTGAAAAGCCAGATAGAAAGAACACAAAGTGAGCTGTGATTACCTAGCGTTGTTACATATATCCATACTCACGGCTGTAATTAAGTGAATACATATACTTTGTCTTACACTCCTAAAACAGACACTGGCAGTCACTTGTGCTCTTCCCAATTAAGCCAAAGGAGTGTTGTGGAGCATCGGTGTCGGGGGATTGTGCTTTCTTCTCTGTCAGGCCCCATCACAAAGGCTCCTCATTAGTGTCAACCTCAGCTGTGCCACCACCACTTCCTCCTATCCTCTCCCTTCTCCCGAGTCGCTTTGACTTTTCCCTCTCTCCTCGCTCCACATCTCAATGTCTTTTCCACCTTTTTGACTTATGCACATCCCATTTACACAGCCTTCCCTGGAAAGACACAGCTGATCATTGTCGTGTTGTCAGCGGCCAGAGACACTCGCTAAAGTGATTTTTATTTTATTTCTCAGACGTCCCTGGTGAGCAGCGGTTCCTACAATGTGGGGGTAATTTGCCAATAGACCAGGGACAATTTCCCTTTCAAACACATTCAATAATCTTATTTATCTACATCATTTAACACAAAATAATTGTCTAAAAATTGTCTAAATTAACATCATCGATATAATTGACAACTGCAAATGACTTTCTACTGATCAGTTTAAATCACTCTCATCACCAATGTTTGTAGTCTCTAACTCTGGGATACACAATATGTCCTTTAACATAAACTTTTTTATTATTATTATTTAGGCCTGTATTTAGGTCTGTATACAAATAAACTATTAGTTATAAGTTAAAAAAAAAACAATGAATCCCACAGAAATGAACTAGTACAAAGTTAAGGTAATAATACTGAAGGTGTTGCGCTGTACATCGTTGAATCATATCCAAAGGAGCATTACAGATGTAAAATATACTCCAAAATAACAAACAAAAAGCAGACAGCGTGTTTTTGTGAACGTGTAGCACGTTGAACAAAAAACCCAAAGTTTGTGAGATCATTAGGTTGATTGTGTGACTCGACGTGGCAGTATCACAGTGGCGTAATGATACTAATGATCAGCCTGCTCAGTTCACAGCGGTGCGTGCGAACATGTAAACAAGGCGACAGGGGAGTTAGTGGGTTCAGAGATCACTCGATGCGCGCAGAGGACGAGCCATGGAGGAGCGGGAGGCAGAGGAGATAAAACAAGCCAATTGTTGTTTGTTTGTTGGTGCCGTTTTTCCCCAGAGCACCAGTGCCTTCTGTGGGCTCACCCCCCGCTGTTCCCCGTTCTACCACTGCTTTCATTCCCACACAACCTTTCCCCTGTCCCCCCCCCTCTCTCTCTTTGTATTCACTATATAATTAAGAAAGTGAGCTTTGATTTCCAGGAAGGGTTAAGGGTGCTGTGTTGCAAAGTTCTTGTATTTCTATAGTCGTAAGTCTGAGTCTACGTCTGCTCTTCTCTTTAGTTCCCACATTTCTGCACAATTTGGTATCAAAGACATGATAATTAGGCTCAACACAAGTTCATCTTCCGTCTATTATTCCTCTTTAATTAATACTGTATAATAATGACAGTATAACTCCAGTGCTCTCCGCAGCATGTGTGTTCGCGGTTATCACTACGAGTTTTAAACAAACCCTGAGAGACGGCGCGGATAAAAGGCGCAAAGTGTCAAAAGCTTGCAAACTTTTTTTTTCCACCTCTTTCCTTGCCTCCTTTCCTCGCTACCTCTCCTTACCTCACTGCTCTCTCCTCCCTGTATATCTGCGGCACAGCATTTGTGGAGCCCCTATAATGAGGACATTTCTGTCACTCGCCTCAATCACACGCGCAGCTGCCAGCCCGGGCTTTGGCTCCCGCGTCCCAGGTATCTAAAGACTTTGGTTCTTTCTTGCCCCGCGCTCCCCACCTCAGATGAAACAGAACAAAAAAATAAACAAATAAAAGCACAGTTAATGCAGTGCGATGTTGTGTGGAAAAATGGGGGAGTTTGAGAGGAGAGACTTAAAAGGGAACACAGCGAGAACAGAACGGGGCTGAATCCACTAATCTCCGAAGAGGCATAAAGTGAACATGCCAACCACCTTCGGCTGAAAGGGAAAAATTTCATTGGTTTGGTGATAAATAGGATTTAAGTTGGGGTGACAGCTCCTCTGTATGTCGCTGTGCGCGTATGTTTTTGTAAGCATAAGCACATTCAAGTGATCCGCGGCAGTGGGCATCTTTCCAGCGAGCCCCGGATGCGTTTGCACGGCGCTTGTTGTGACTTATCTCTCCGAAACAAAGATGGAAGTGTCAGTGCGCTTATTAAAACATGCTTTTAGCCCCGGCCGCCACTCTACAGGAGGAAATCGCTTTCTGGACCAGATTGACAGAGGAGAAAAGAGAAAACAACATCCTCATTTAGGCCCAACATCTTGGACATGATTGCCCGCTTTAAGCCTGGTGTTCCTATTGAGGTTTTTAATTGTTGTTTGCTTCTTGCGCTCATAGCCGCATATTCACCAGCAAGCGTCGCGGTCTCCATCTATAATTACCTTCTATACTTGTCCCCCTATTTCAAACAATTGCATGATTAAATGCCGCACTGTTTTTCCTTTGCATCGCGCATCCTCAAAAACAACACGGTTAAGTCAACATTTTCTGTTGCGGCTTGTTTGTTAAACTGTGCTTTTTAACCCACGGAGCAAGAACCCACAAAAGCTGCACAGCAGAGGAGCGGCAGAGGCAGACTAAAAGAGTTTTTTTAACACGCCCCACTCACTATCAATGTGGCGTTGCCTCTATCACATTATCGCTCAGACACGATGGTGTCAGCTTACAGAGGAAATGAAAAGATTGTTGTTGACAAATCAATGCTGACAAGAGTGGCTGAAGAGATCCCTCCAGCTTCACACAGGATTAGCCGTGTGCCATCTTTGAGACAAAGACAGTGGCCCATGTGTTGCTATTTCCATCATAGACGCTGCAGAGGCGGGGGAGACGAGTGTTGTAAATGTTGGCGTGATGATGGGCTGTTTCATTCTGTATTAACAGATTAGACTCCTTTATAAGCCAATCACTACAGTTAATGTGCAAGTGCCAGAGCGCAGCAGCAGGCCCACAGTATGAAAGTTTGCTTTACTTGTACATCTATAATTCATGACTAAGAACAATATAGAAATGCTGTCATCTTCTGTGATGCGCTGTACAATAATGCAGCTCGTCTTGTGTGAGCCTTTGAAGAAGCTGTCAGCAGAATTGAAGTTTGCTGTTCGTTTGATCTTAAATTGATTCTTTATTCATGTGCACGAGGCTAAACTGCCATTTGCGTACATACAGCTGTCATGGCTGTTCTCTATCACAATGCTCCAAAAGTGCCTTTATTCTGTGACCAAACTCTTTTTTTGTGTTGCGGATAGTTTGAGCTTAAGCACAGCTCTTAAGTAATTCGTAATGCACATCAAATTTCCAGGTACCCACAGGACTACAGGAACAACAGCCATTGAAAAAACAAACAAACACAAATGTATTTAATCCTGAAAAATCTCATTAAATCAACATACATTACCAATGACAAAAGAGAGCAAGTTTATCAAATGCTAATTGTACTTTAAAAATCAAAAAGTATCCATTACTCAAATATCATAGTGAGACACAAAAAGTGGAGATGAACTTGTGCACATCAGGTTTACACAGTTTAAATGCAGACCCTTGGGCCGCAGCTTGGGGTAAAGTTGTTCAGCTAAAAAATGACTCTGTCTCTGAGGATTCAATTGAAATTAATTGTATTGAATTGTACTGTGATATCACTGTGTATTAACACTATTATCCACTGTCTTTCCAAATGTTATCACCCATCAAAATCCCCTTTTCAATGTTAATAAGATTATATATGAACATAAATTCAAACTGATCAGGTTAGCTTCTAATTATTTCATCATCTAGTTTGAGAGAAGGATCTCAGAGTTAGGAGCTGTGTCTGCTGGCTGCCACGTCCACGGGCGACACAGGGACGAGCCGGCCCTGCCCCATGCCCTCATATGCCATGCTGCCTACTCGTGTGGACATCTGCCATTCTGACTGGTGTCAGCGCCTGTTGCCTCTGTTTGGCTAACGGCTTGTGACATGGTTGCACCCCTGGGCGCTGTGCAGCTCTGAGTGGTAGGCATCTCGTTTGTGTGGCGAATCTCCGAACCAGCAGACACATTGACCTATTCTTTTGGCTTTAGCATCAATGTCAGAGAGTGGCCTGGTGCCTGCCGTCTGCACACACCTCTGCATAGAGCGCCGTGCCAGATAACCCTTCACCAAACATCAAAGAGACACAACCTGCCGATCACGAGCCGAATTAACCCGCAACCAAAGCATCACAGGGGCGACTCCTAATGATGCCCAACCGCAGCCATTACCACAGCAACAGCCTGCAGGGGTTGCTATAGAGACAGGTTAAAGAAAGTCTAGAATAACTTTGATCTGCTCAGACACCAAATATAAACTTTAGGAGAAGTCCGATCAGCAGAAGCTTGTGGAAAAACTGTGGGATGCAGATGCGCATCAGCACATCAAGCTCCTGCCGGCCCTTTTATATGACTCTATTGTTGACCAATATCAGCATGGATCCTCTGTGAGCTATAGATCCCAGACATATTATTATATAAGTGTTAGCTGGGGGGCAGCTCTGCTGCGCTCAGTCTGCCGTCCTGCTTTCACCCTGACCCCGAGCACACATCAGCTATCAAACGACATAGTGCTTCTATTTCTGTTCTCGCGGCTATAAAGACATTGTTTTAATGCTTCTGTGCTTTGCTGGCGTCCCTCAGTGTAAACACACATAAAAGTGAAAATATGCTGCAGCAGCACAGGTCGACCTGCACAGTGAGTCTGCTACAGAAGTGACAAGAGTCAGGAGACTGAGCGGAGAAGAGCGGGTGCATACTACCTCCAATATCAGGAACAACGCACCTCTATATTAGATCACTGTATACACATTAGAAGAGAAAGGGGCCAGCGAGTGTTTGTATTAGTCCCAGGTATAGCGGAGTGTGATTACCTATGGTGGGTAAACTCTCAGCTTCATAAAGACTCAGAGAGATGTGTTTGAACTGGGATCGTCAGAGTGTAGCTGCAAATGAATGCATCACTGTATATATGAATGGGGAAAACGCAATTTCAAAAATATTTTTAATACTATTTATTAATGTTTCCAAAAGGTGATGTGAAGAGAGTGAGGGCTGTGGGCTGTTAGGAGATTAGTGTGTTATTGCTTTGAGACCAACTGATCGGACATCAGCTGGACAGCTCAGGCCAGCTGACCAATCAAACACACACACATAGACACACAACACACACAGGTTATAGGGACACTGCATGAAACCCACAGGCAATAAACGGTGTTCAATTAACCTTAAGTTTCAGCTGTCTGTACTCAACATCTAAATGTCTGTTAAATGCTTGGACATACAAATATGATGGACAATAGCTCTGACTCAAACTGAAAGCTTCTACATGTACTATGGTCATGAGCTTTGGGTAATGACCAAAAGGACAGCCTAGCTACCCAGAGTTTCCTCCATAGGGTGGCTGAGTGCTCCTTTAGAGACAGGGTGAGGAGCTCAGTCAAACAGGATGAGCTCAAAGAAGAGCTGCTGCTCCTCATGTCGAGAGGAGCCAGATGAATCAGTTCGGGCATCTGTTCCGGAGGCTCCTGGACGCTTCCCTGGGGAGGTGCTATGGGTCCCGGCAAAGACCAAGGACATGATGGAGGGACGTTCGTCTCTCTGTGGTTTGGGAATGCCTTGGTATCTCCCAGGAAGAGCTGGAGGAAGTGTGTATGGAAAGGGAAGACAGTGGATGGATTTACATGTACTTCTATATGTCTTATGTATAAGTTTGAGCTGGGATCAAAACAGCCGCTCTACCACCTGAAACTGTCAACATCTGCTGTTGCTCCCAGACCTTGATTATTTAACATATCTAAGAGTTGAAGATAACAAAGAAAGACTTTCCATATTATACGTTTAAGATTTCATAAGACTGCTTATCGCTCACAGGAGATTACTACACCCCACACACATATAAAAGGGCACAGTTACAGAAGCAACATTGTGTGTTTATAAATAGGCCCAAGGCTGCAGCCACACAAGAGCTGTGAAAAGTTTGAAGATATGAACGGAAACACTTGGCCTTTATACAGTATGTTCTGTTGAGAGCCTGAGTACAAGTCTTAAAAGGATGGACAAAGAAAGTGAACAGAAATGGACAAGAGGGTGCCTGAGGCAGGTGGGTGGAGGAAAGGTCTTTCCTCGGACCACTGCAGAGTTTGGAAACCTCCTCTAAAACTAGGAGGCAGCGGGCGGCCGTGGGAGTGCAGAAAACCAATAACAGAGAGGTAGGGGACAGATTCAGATAATGTGAAGGGCTGTAGGAGGGAGAGCAAGAACAGGACCAGCACCAGAAGCCAACATGGTGATGGGAGAGAGGAAGCCCCCTCACCTCAGTGACGAGAAGAGAGACTCCTGCCTCCCACAGAGGAACCACAACACTTTTCCTGCTGCTTTTACCACCACTAAAGCCGTTATTCCAATTACCACAAGTAAAGAGCGGACACACAAACAAACAGCTGCCCTAAAATCAGATATGATGAAAGACAGGTGTCTCAGAGAACAGTGTTTTCCTTAAAATGTGATGTGATCTGGAGTTTTGGTGAGTAGAGCACAAGGCCAACATGAGAGCCCTCTTCCCATGTTCAGTTCGCCATGGGCTCGGCAGATGATTTTTGGCCTGGGTTCTGCACAGCTTTTCCTGGAACTGAACTATATATATATATATATTTTATAATAGAAGTACTTAATAAGCAGTTACTACAAGTTTTCCTTTTCCATGATTTATGTGAAGCCAAAATCTCCATTAACATAAGACACATAAATCTATATCAGGAGTGTAGGGGTGCAGTTAGCACTAGTGCAGGGCAGACAGAGTTGGCACAGGAAGCGGGCAAATGAGAAAGCTGAGAGAGGTAGTCCCTGTCCGCAGGTCGCCCCCTCAGCCCAGAGTCATGACGAGAGGAGAGCCTGCTGCCACCCACAGAGCAACAGTATCCAGGGGCAACCAAGGGAGTCCTGCTCCTGCTGCACCATCGCCCACTGCACATCGAATACGAGCCGGTGCCTCTCCACCCACCGCCCAGCAATAAACTGACACAGCCTGATTACCTCTCCCACACAAACACATAACACCGGCAGAAGGCTGATTAGTCAATAATGTGGGACAAGATTCACTGAGAAAGATGTGATGCGGAGGTGTGCATCCGGGGTTTCCTCTGGCATTTCACACACTCACGGTGACAAGCTCATTTGTGCTTTGTCAAGCTGGTACCACAAAAGATTCAGATCTGTGGAGCTGAATAGTTATGTTACAAGAATCTAACTGCTAAAACAATACAGCTATACTTTTGTTTTACAATTACGAAAGTTGCCATTGGTTGAGACGTTACTATGACTCACCTTTGTGTGCCTTTTCAGTTCTTGTGTAGCTTCATATCAATCTGACCAATCAAGTGTGCATAGTTACAACTACATCATTAAACATTTATTCATTTTCTTTAGTCCTCTAGCGTTGATTGGAACGCTTGCAGACACCCACAACTGTGTGCAATAACACTCCACAGGAAGCGGAGCCTTTGGCCTTGACAAAAGCAACTGCAGTAAAAGGCGTAAATGGCTTAGTTCAGACTCATTCAGACATAAAGGGAGTCAGATGTGAGAAAATCTAAAGTGCATGTGCCCGAACAGCGGTGTCTGAGAGAGGACTCAGCACTGCTCCTGAGGTCTGTCCGGACAGGCTGAGTGGGCGGAGGTGCGCCCTTGGGCTTTCCCCACAAACAGCAACTCATTACAAAAGTAAACACACACAGAGCTGCACAAAGGGCTTCCCCGGACCACAGCTGTATCAGAGCTCACCTACAGAGGCAGTGGGACATCTATTATTCACTCAGGCAAACACACTTCTTATAACTCACATAAGCACACATTTACTTTTCTGTGACGATGTTTTTCTTTAGCTACAGTACCTATAGAGTGCATTAGGTGTCAGCAGGAAATCAGAACCTGTACTAGACTTATTTGAGAAATGTTCAAATAAAATATTATAGAAAACACACACCATTAACAATGCACATTTCTACAACAATTATAACCGTTTCTTTCAATTAATTGCAAAATTGCAAAGACTTCAAAAAGCTTCAGTTGCTATTACTACTTCAGAGTAAAAAGATACATACTAGTTTTACATATAAATTCACGCTAATAAGTTCATAAAAGTGGCTTAATATTTCCTAAGAAAATTTATGGCCGTAAATAACTCAATGAAGTTCAGTAACATTAGGTGTGACTCCTTGCTTTCCAGGAGTTTGTCATTATGTCGGTCTCAGACAAATAAGAAAGCAGGATTACATGAAGGGAAAACCCATTAACGTCAGAATATTGATGTAATATTTATAAAGCCATATCAATGTTTCATTATCCACCGCAGCAGCAGCTCACACTTGTGGATGGGGCTCTCCTTTAACAGACTGGAAGTTGTGGGTGGAGAAGGGCTTTCCCGATGCTCTTATGTAAACTCCATACACCTACTCACTGAGTGATGCATGATGGGAGAGCCAGGCCACGGTTACATAAAGACAAATAATAATGTCCTTTCAATAATGCATCTGTTCACACTCGTATATGAGCTAAATGAGTCGAGGCGTTGTGTACCCGTACCGAGGCACAAGCAGGCGATGTGAAGAATGGTATTGGGAAGTTGTGAAGTCACTGAGGACAGAAGAAAATGGAAACAGTTTTTCAGGCATCAAAACTAATTTCTAGGCCTTTAAAAAAGTCACACCAAAGGCTGTATTTTAACTGACAGAAATAAAACCAAAAAAATGCTTACGTTTTATTTATTTATTTTTTAAAGATAATCAAGTATGTTATAAAAGAGTGGCATATTTTGTAATGTTTTGATCCAGCTGTTTATTGGAGAAATTTAAATAATGGCCTTGGTGACCACACATTTTAAATTTTAGCATAACCTAAAATCCATTTTTGTCACGGGGAGTGTGAAAGTAAATGGTCTTGATTTGCTATAGCTTTAAGATGAAAATGGCCTGGAAAGATAGCAGAGTTTCAGAAGACTACCCCTGCTGCCTCACCTGCACAACCCTCACAGTCCTGCTCAGCTATGATAGGCCGCGCCGAGTCTATTATCACTCAGCCTACTTATTTTACTCTGTTCTTTGTATACAGATATATGATATTTGTCTGGCCACCTTTTTCATCACCGCAAGTTCAGATGGGAGTGACTGACAGGTGGATCAGCCAATCAGGGACCTGAATGGTCCGTTTATATCAAAACAAACGTGGCTACTTACGAGGAAAAACTCAAAGGGGAATGCAAAACATCACAGATTTCATTGTGAAATGCACAAAACTCTATTCATTTCAGGTGATAGAAGAATTATTTTGTTGTCACTGATAGATGTGCTCCTCTGTTTCACATGCATCACTGAAATAAACAAACCTGACTGCATGTTTCTGTTTGAGTTAGGCTGGAGGTGCTCTTCGTAAAGAAAGTGTGTATTCAGTGGCACTTGGTGATCAAGTGACAGCACGCCTGTCCTGTGGAGAGGCCGCAGCGTCATGAGTTCGAATTTGGCAATTTTCTGAATGTCCTCCTCCAGTCTTATCCCCTTTTCACTGCACTGTCCTGTCTGATAAAAAAAAAAAAAGTGTATTCTGGATCCCAAACGAATGAAAATGTCTCGTATTGATGCAAATATAAATAATACTGTCTGCTTTTAGTAAATGTGCTTTTAAGGATAATGAACCACTTCCACTCAGACACATCTTCATCTCGACCTTGTTAGCACTCGCAGTTCAAGATTAATTAACTTGTGGCAGCTTATCTGTCTCTCTCTTCATCTTGATTGGCACAGTTTCTATTGACTATATTTATTGCATTCACCATTTAGTAAGTATTCATTAATCACAACTCAAATTTTCTACACATTTTTATACAATTAATAATGATCCTCCAAATTCTCTTTTTAAATTATTAATGAACATCGCAGCACTTTCGAGGCACACGTTACAATAAGCCGTGTGTGCGCTACATGCAAATTAAATGTCCCCATAGTAATGACTGCCTTATTAAAGTGAAGATTATTTGAATGTTAATTAAATTCTGTTTTAAGTTACATTATTATGCATTCATGCTATGATCAAACTCGATATATCTGCACCTCGCCAACCTGATCTTTCTCTGTAGTTTTTCTTTATCTTAACCTTAGCTTGTTTTAGAACTGAAGACGGAATGTCTTCAGTTCTTGTTGACCACCCTCCTTTATAAGTTTATGGAATATTCTGTGTATTATTTTGTGTACTTATTAGGATAAGCAAAAGTATCTAATTGAAATTAGAACTAGTATCGAAACTATAAACTATAACTATAAACAGGAAAAGATGTGTTTTTTATGATCATTGTGGTATAAACATAAACATAAATATCAAAATTTTTTCTTAATGTCGAAATATAGTTTGACATTTTTTTATTGTGTCTATATATATATATATATATATATATATATATATATATATATATATATATATATATAAAATAGTTTTCACTTCTATGCTCTTTCACTCGGGGCAGGGTTCCCTCTTTCTTGTCTTCATGTGTATAGTGTGCAGGGTGTGTTACAAGTGTGAACAATACGGAGAAAGAATGTATTATCATGTAAAATGTGCTTTGAGGAAAATACTGCATAAAAGTTTGCTCAATCATTTAAATGTAAGTAGCAGCTTTTGTTTTTACAAGAACTTTGAATCTAACGCATCTAAACATCTAAAGCAGCACTATCCAACTTTTACCTGCCACCTGCTTGTCTCCGTAAAGATGTTATTGCATTTCTTGGGATGTTCCACAGTATGGCATTTATATATCTAGACAAGCAAGTGATCGCAACCAGGCCAAGTTACAGGTCAGTTCTGTGGAAAGGTGACCCTCACTCACACACAGTTTTTGTTGTTTTGGCAGTAATCAGTAACTCCTGGAGCAAGATGGATACATTTAATGCCATATACTGAAACATTCCAGGCAAAGCAGTAACATCTCCATAGAGACAAGAAGGTGGCGGACTCGACAAAGAAAACCTTATTTTGTTAAATGAGGTATATATTAATAGCTAATATTGGAGTAAACTGGAAAAAGCTGGAAAAATAAAACTACTTTTTTAACATGGATATACAAGAGATACACATTGAGTACATGTTTCAAATATATTTGTGCGTTTCTTCCTATTTTATTCATTGACCCCATACAACTACTTACAGCGCCTCTTAAGTGAAGGTAATATGTCATGCTAAGATGAGATTTATCAGGTACTGTATGTAAAGCATGCAAAGGTACATGCAGTTTTTCACCATTATAGAAGCTATAAAGCACCGTTCCTTGTGTAAAATAAAGCTCTGAGATAGATTTTGTTCCATAAGTTCCTGGCTGTTGGTTTGTAAACACGGTACAAATGGAGTAAAATGATCAACTGGGAAATACATCAGTGCCTCTAATGAACACATCACTTTCTGAATTTTAACCGTTTTAACAGCACGGGAAAAGACATTAGGCATTTCTCAGTGGCACAAAACAAGAATGAATAGACTATCACAGCACTCCACTGTAATAGGAACCAACTTCATTTTAAAATCTGCTGATAGATCTGTCAGCATGAAGTTATTTTTCTATTAGAGACTTTCAAATGCGGCTTCTCGCTCCAAACATCACATAAGAGTCGAACCTTGGGGTGCCCTCTTGTTAAATCTCCCCGTGTGCACACCGCCTCGCCCCAGGGAAGGAAGAGAGAGAGAGGGGGGTATCCTGCAGTATACATTCACCCACGACTAACTGCCCCGGTCCTCCCCCACCAAAAATATGTCAGTTATGTAAAACCATGATGAGGTAGAGGTCCCGCGGGGGCTAAACATTGTCATCATACATTAAACAGCACCCCAGGTCTGACTAAACACCAGCTCATTAATAAACAATGAAGAGGTTAAAAATAGCTTTCTTACCCCCACGCGAGAACTTATGGGAGATTCTCCAAGCGAGAGGGGGGTTTGTGATGGGCCGAGGTGGTAAATGGACACACAAAAAAAGAGACAGAGTGAAAATGAGAACAGGGTAAAGAAGAAAAGAAAGAAACTCAATAACAAGTACTTTTGACTTGAGTAGACAATGTGGGTGAAGAAGTGTCTAGTCCAAATTCATATCAAGTGTATTTGAGGGGTTAAAATAAGACAAAATGAAAGAGAATCAGGAATAAAGTGATAAAATGAGTCCAGAAACTGCTCTACCAAGAAATGTATATAGCAGATTAGAGGTGGGTAATATATTGAAATTTGTATAATATTGTGAATGTTGTTTGTTTTTTTTAGATTTGCAAAATCTGAATATTGAGTATGTACTTTTATAGTAAAAAAAATGTAAAACTACTAACTAATGAATATAGTGATGTAAACTTAAAATAAGGGCATAAGAATCAGAATCAGAACAGACTTATTGCCATTGTATGTGAGCAAAATTCACAAACTAACAAGTTGCTTTAGAGATATGGTTCAATATGAAACAATGAATAATAATAGCAAAATGTAAACTTAAGGTATTATTTCTGCACATTTATGATACATTTTACATTTGTCTGATCATTAAACATCAACTAACATGTTTAAAGACGTGTTTTAACACATTTAAGTTGGACTAACCTTAATTTTGGAATACTCAAAAAAATAACTATAGATGTTTATTTTTCTCATGATCACCCACCCCTATGACAATGTATATGGCTTTAATAATACACAATAATAAAAGAGTGTTCTTAAATGCTACTTTTAGCTACAAATTACATTAAACATTATCTCAGTGACAGTTGTTGGAGTATTTGTAATTTGTTACTTGTAATACTTGTAATGTTACTTGTAGAGCCTTCTTTAGGTTGGTTCAGCACCACGGAGAGCGCCCCGTGTCGCCTCCTACATTGTTCGATATTAAAGTGTTTATGTGCTGGTTTATGCGTGCATACATAAGTCCATATTCGTGGTGTGTCGCTGGTGTGTTGACAGCTCTCCAGGTGTCCTCTCAGTGTGAGGCCCTCGGTAAACAGGAGCCGAGCGGTAAACAGAATAGACTGAAGCTAATGATGTCAAAACCACGTCTAACGTGCTCCATCAACCACTCCCAATTCATCTGTCAACTTTTGTGGGATTTACTCAAGACTTCTTTCCCTCAGAGCAAGAGTTGCATAAAAAACATAACTGTGAAAAATTAAGAAGGGAATTCATGGAAAGACTTTACTGTAAATGACAATATTATTAGAGGATTTAAATTCTGCTTCAGTCTTGTTACCTGAAGACCTTATTCACTGACTAATACATGTCTACAATTAGCTCTGCTATTTCAACATTCCATCCATCTAATCTTTATATTTGGATCACGTTTAAATGCATCTGTGTTAAAAATCAAGGAACAAATTAACTTTATAATCATGTAAGGTAAAGTCTCTAGATGAGCAAAACATATCTTTTTTCCTACTTGCTGTGAAACTCTACTGCAGGAGATGAGTGAGCAGTTGTGAGTTTTGTTTGCAATTAAGGCATATTTAGTCATTTAGGCCACATTATTCACTGTGTAATAACGCTGGTGGGTACTTTATTATGTATGTATCGGCAGGGTCGATATTTAATCTTTTTTAAAAGGTGCACTCTGTACATTTTCTGTTAGAGTGTACACCATCTGCTTGTCTCGTGATGATGTATTTCTTTGCCTGGAATGTTCCACAATATGGCATTAAACCATATCTTGCGTCAATTACAGCTGTTTTTATCTCTCAAAAATACAAACATTGTCAAGCCTCTCAACAGATGACGTGTCTTACAACACCAGCGCAGGCAAGCCACTATTTCTCCATCTATGTTTGTGTCGGATTTAAGCTGAAGAACAATTTTTTAGTCTTTCTCCAAAGGGCAGGCAGATTTCAGAAAGAAAGAAAGATGAGCGGAAAGAGAAGCCCCAAGGAGTGATCGAGGAGATGGGCTCCAAGAAGTGCATGAACAGGCTTTTCTGTAACCTTCTCTTGCTGCCAAAAAAAGGGAAAATTTTTATAAACTGGAAAATATAGAAAGGAGGTGGTCAGAAATCAAAAGACAAAGGACAAGGATCCGAGTTTTTAAACATCTATAAGTACTGCAGTTACTTTGGTGAAGGAGAGCCAGTGTCAGATGTATGGGCGAGGGGAAAAATTGATAGTTTGTTCCCAAGAGTGACAAATTATGAAGACCTAGAAATTATGAAATACACACAAAACAGTCAAATTTTCTGTATCAGATTCTCTGGAGTACACATTTCAAATTAACTTTAATTACTCTAAACTGTCAAAGCGGTCCATGGTAATCAGCGAGTTTGATGTTGTCACTTTAATTACTCCTAATAAAAAAACAAAGTAATATGGACTATTTGTCAATTCATCAAGCAAAAGCAATAATATAATTTTAATCGAGATTTAATCATTTGTAATCATCGATGATCTGCTTGGGTATTTAAAAGTGGTCAGTGATAAATGAATATATCGTTTCACATTGAAAGACATTCTATCAGTTTTTAATAGGACAAAATAAATCAAACAAAATGGTGATAGATCAATATGAGGGAAAAAACTCACAGAGCCTTAATAAAAGCTTGTATCATCCATCTGTGATTTCCACTTGCCATGTTTATTAATACATCTTACTCCAAAGTGTTGTTGTTGAATGCCTACCAAACCAATTGTGTGTGTGGGAATGCTTATCTGAAGTGTGAGCTGGTCTGGAGCAGCCTCGGACTCCCGGAGGCTGTGAAGGTCAAAAGCTCCACCTCTGGTCAGGAGCCAGCTGTCCGTCTGCCCAACGCACTGGGGCTGGCACCGGAGAGGCAGGTGAAGAGTCTTGTATTCAAGCACTGGGGTGGTTTCTGCAGAGATCGGAAATACTCAGTTACATTTACACAGCTACATTTACATGTGTAACTTTCTGAAGAAACTATACTTTTGAAGCAGCAGATTTTTGAGTAATGTTTAGTTCGAAGTCAGAGCACTTTTAAAAATTGGTTATTCTTCCCAATGTAAGTCTATAGTCACAAAGGCACCATTTGCACTTCTTACAGTATGATTTGTAATGTTTTGGTCTATTCTTTGGAAATGCCAGAATCTGTGCATTATTTAATGTTTTGTCCTTCCGATTATACTAACTCTGAGAATATTTTAAATACGTTTTTAGGTTCAATTTGTTTCTTAGTCAAGTTTCTCCACTTTATTTGGGTTACTACTTTTACTTGACTACAAATTTTGGCTACTCTACCTGCCTCCTCTAGATTTCTGAAATGAACCCAAATAAACACAAGTTTGTTTGGAAGTCTAATGAATTGTGTAGAGAAAATGGGATATGGCGGGGCAAAGGTGAAGTAGAAAAGTTGTCACGAGGAGCAGAGATGGCAGCTGCGGCTGTGAGAGCGCAAAGGTGGGCGATCGGAGGGTGAGCCAATCGTCCCGCTCACTTGACCCTTCCAATTACCACGGCGACGGTTAATTAGCACCGGGGTAAGCTTCGGCAATTACCGCATTGTGTCTCGGACAAGAGGCTGCGGACGCACGTCGGAGCGTCTCATCCACAGGCAGGAAAAATGTTGCTATGGATACCTGCAATCCTTTCTGTCAATGTAGTGGAAAGATGAAGATAGAAATAGATGAAAAGAGGAAAGAGGAGGTCGAAAATAACAGAAACATTGACAAGAAACGGAGGGAAAGCAAACAAAAGCAGTGTATCGCGCGGACACGTGTCAGAGACGCACTTTAACAGTTTGCGCAGTTCAAGAACAACAACTTGAGAGGAAACATGCAACATCTGACACCAAGATTAAAATGAAAAACTATCGATTATTTAGATGGGCTATGAAACACTTAATGTAGAATAAATGTGTAATTACGCACCAATCTAACAGTGCCAATTTGCTCAAGGAAGTGTGCAGTAGCTCAAACTTGCACCTGCGTTGGACCTGCAGACACTCTGACCCGGATGTTTGCCCCTGCCAGCACCACCGGCCCCACTAATGGCGCATGTCCCGCAACACACGTGCGCCATGTGGACGTGCGCGCACAAATGTCTCCCCAGTTTAGCGGACATGTTACATAAGCTGTCGCGCGCGATCTTTCACACAGGTAGAGCGCAGTGGGACTAGTAGCCTTCAGACAAGTGGCCAAGTACCTTCTGACACCGAGGCACACTGGGCTAAATGTGTCCTTTTTCATGCGCGCCGTATCCAAAAACATAAAAAGTAACAGGATCGTTTTAGTAATAAGGTTATTTGGTGAGTTGTTCTTACTAACCACAAACCTGTCGATGCGGAGTTCAAACTAAATCTTGGAAAAACAGCACAAAGCGTGACTGCCACCTACAGGTAATATGCGTCTCCTCGTGCACGTTTCTTCACACAACAAAACGACGTTGCCACATCGTACCGACACTTATGATACATGCAGATAGCGCCATCGTGTGTGAGGTATGCGCTGCTACGTTCTTAAAAAACATTTAAGGCTGAAAATAAGTTTAGATCTGATCTGGTGTAGACCCTTTTCCCTTTCACAATGTGTTGTGTTTCATTGTAACTTATATATATATATATATATATATATATATATATATATATATATATATATATATATATATATATATATATATATATATATATATGTATGTATAAAACATACCTTCTCCAGCCAGACCATTGTGTTCGTATTCCTTATTTCTGTTGAAATCAGTGATTCAGTCATAGCGTTTGCAGTAGAAGTATAGGGGTAGATGTAGGCGATTGTGCATAAACCTGTCTCAGTAACTCAACTTTTTTTTTTCCCAGTGTGGATTATTGACATATTCGAAACCCTAAAAATATAGTTTAACACTTTAAAATGTGTCATGTTTAGGTATAGCTTACATTTTAATTTTTTGCAAAATTACCTAATACAAATATGCAATGTATATAAAGGCAGCAAATGTATGGGTGGATTAGAAGTAGAGTTTTGAAAGTGGAAAAAAGGGTCCCGAAGGTGACTAAAATCATCACAATTTTTCCTGTGGATTAATTTGATAAAGGAATGGTGGTGGGAGCAGAATGTTTAATTTCAGACTTTTTAGGTTTGTCTTAAATGTAGTATGACATATTCTTATGATATTCTAATTATGACTTAGTTTGGTGGGGGGGCACCTGTGAAAAATATTATAGTTTTACATTTGTGAAGTTGCAGCTTGTGAAGACATTTTTTAAAATAAAGGTTTAAAATTACAGGAAGTAGAGCTGAGTTCTAAAGCAAAATCCGTCTATCTATGTCATCAAAAAGCGAGGTACCATTATTTACAAAGACAATTTACAGACAACGGACACATTTTTCTGACAGTCATTCAACAAAATACAGATGTTGTCAGGTATTAGTATTTGTCAAATCATAACTATTATGTAACTGAAATGGATTTTGGCCGGTTTTCAAAATGAACGCTAGTTAAGAGTGGAATAACTGCTGTCATATTTGCTGCCCATATAACATTATAAACTTTATGAAAACTGGCAAACTGGGGACAAATTGGCAAAATGTTGAGTAAAATCTAAAATATAATCATGTTTGTTATGTTTTAGTGAAATGTGTAGTCTAACCTGTCATATAGACTTTAAAAGGGTGAATTCTATTGTAACTGATAATATATATATATTTTTGGTTAATTGAGACATGTCTGGTTACGCGATAGTTAAAGGTGCACTATGTATTGTCTTTTTTGACAGTGTCTGCCACCTGCTTGTCTCCATGGAGATGTTGTTGCTTTTTTTCCCCTTTTTGGTCTAGAATTTTTTATCTCAACAGAGACAAGCAGGTGGCAGGTCAGATTAATGAGAGCAGGCCACACACACAGTACTAAAGCATCAAAGTATTATGATTATTTATTTTTTTTCAGTAATAAAAACACTTGTGTGGAAAGATATGTTTAAGGCTAAGCAAAGCAATAACATCTCCAAAGAGAGAAGCTACGGAAAGTTAACAGAAAAGTTACATAGTGCACCTGTAAAACTAAATACATGATGTAATTTAGGATATTTAATGTTTCAAGGATCATGATGATGCAGTGAAATCAACATTTCAGACTGGCCATTCTTTATTAGTAGTTTTAATACTGTCACATGGCATTGTTAATATTGTCCCAGCACACATATGAGTAGATGGAAGATTTGAAAAGTTGGCACAAACAATATTTAAAATTCAATGGTACACAATTTGTAAAATAAAGAGATAAATATTAAAAACTCATAAGAGAAGATAAAAAGTAAAAACATTTGGCAAGACAAGACTTAAGTGTGCTAGTTTTGTTTAGTGCAAATGATTCAAATAATTGGACTGGATTTGAGCCTTGGTCTTCCTCCTGTGACCAGTCGTAGTAAACATCAAGTTCCTGTTTTGAGGTTAAAATATCTAGGGACCCAAAAAGCCCAATGAAATCCGACCCTAGAAATATAATACTTGCAACTAATTACAAAACTAAATGATTTAAGCCTAAAAGTTGAGTAAGGCAAGCAAGCTTGTATTTCTGTATGTACAGTTACTATTTACATTATATTCACATTATACAGAGCCAACAGTTGAGATGTGGTTTGTCGCCCTCTAGTGTTTCGGACCAGTTCGACCCTGCAAACAACAATGCCTCATGCAAAAAATACGTTTGCTGAAGCTCTCACGTGTTCCTATCAAATTTATATTGCTTTAACGAATGAAAGTGGATTCAGCAGTGTCATTGGATTACTTAGCATAAAAAACAAATTCTTAAATATTAAACCATACACATTACTTCATTAAACTGCTAAATCATTTAGAACTATAGTACGCCTTGAACTATCAATCCAAGTAAGCACAACTCATTATAGTAAATATCAATACTGACTATTCCTACCAAATAAACAGTGTCACATGAGGACAACCTAAGAGGGTTGTCTAGGTGAAGGGTAACAAAACCAACACAAAAACAAAGCACTCTTCACAAATATTGACCAACTTATTCAATTAAATGAGAAAATAAAAAGAATCTTAACTTATCAGAGCTAGATTCAGTCATAGACCAAAGACAAATTGATTTCTAAAATGAATGTGCTAAAAGTGTACTTGAAAGGAAGGGTGAGCTTTTAAGTTGATGGTGTAACTTCTTGTGATATAGAGTGATATGTAATTTTGAGCAAGTATTTTAAACGGGCCAGCGGACAGAGGCAGCCATATGTACAGATTTTAAAGAGAAGAAGAGATGCTCTATTGACCAACAAAGCATCACCTGAAAAGTCCATAAGCGCCTTAAGACAAACAATATTCTTTGGGTAAAAAAAAAAAAAAAAAAAAAGGTTAAAATGAACACTAATGGAGCAGTTGGCAAGCCATCAAGTAGACCAACAAACTTCCGTGAAACGACCATACTGTTAGTTTTGGTGAAGTAGAGATGAGCCTGTGTTTGATGTGACTGAGGCCAAACCGAGGAGAGGCCTGAAGGCTGAGGGCTCTGAGAGCACAGGCATCATGGTGTCTCTGCGGCCGGTGTCTTCT
The DNA here is from genome assembly GCA_019453435.1 of Rhinogobius similis. NCBI lineage: Eukaryota > Metazoa > Chordata > Actinopteri > Gobiiformes > Gobiidae > Rhinogobius > Rhinogobius similis. Next base: position 21,928,772 of record CM033630.1, on the reverse strand, counting down.
TCTTTGTTGTGGTTTTCTTCACCGTCTTTGCTTGAGTCTGACAGAGAAAAGAAGTTATTCTTTCTATTTAGTGCAGTGTGCTCTGCTTACAACATTTCAATTCAGACAAATAGAAAAATAAGTATTGCACCTGAAGCGCAAATGTGATTCGTGTCCCTACAATGGTCTTTATAAAGCAATGCAATGCCGCAATTTTAATGGTTTATAAAAAACAAGTTCTGAAAATGTAGATAAATGCAAGTTTAGAGGAAGAATTACACACAAAAAAATCTGTTAATGCTCCAACTCCTGGAGACACTATACTCTGTACCCAAGAGCTGAAAAGAGCTGCCTCCTTTCGATATATACTAATCCAGCTAAAAAATGAAGAGGGATGCGTGCATCTAAATCAACAATATCATATTTGTCCTGTTTAGCCTAAACAAGCCTAGCCAGCTGAGACAACACTCTTTTCCTATTCTACACAAAAAGACGTGTAATGAGGTGTTCCAGTTGGAGGTCGGAACTCGGACCTTTGAGACACGTTTTCTCTTCCTTTCTTTGTGTTAAAGTTGGGCATTAAAAATATGAGTAGTATATTATAGGTTATGTACTATAATGACAAAACCAGCAGAGCACAAATAAAAAAAACATTGGATTAAATTAATTTAATTTATTAACCCAGACAGTGTTATTACATCTGTTAGTTATAAATAAATAACTAAAAGTGAATTTCTGCTTTGGTTGTCACTAGCTCCGTGTAGACCTTAGCATCTTTAGCAATACATTTATAACAGCAGACGCTCAAAGACAGAGCAGGTTCATAGAAGTAGCTGGACAAAAGAGAGCAACTAAAGAGAAAATAACACAAGAACTATCAATATTTTAACTGTCGAATGTTAAACTTTCACCTTAACACAGAGCGCAGCCATGTTGGATGGGCTAACTCTGATTAACTCTGGGTTCTGAAATGTTCAGAGTGAATTAACATGTTGGAAGTCAGAAAACCTGACTTTCGAGGACAACTGGAAGGCAGCATTAAGTGGAGTTGCCCATCAGAGAAACACATGGTTCGATCATATCAAAACAACATGGCGGCTTAAAAGATAAAAAACATTTCGAAAAACTATGGACATCAGCAGAATGAATGGGCGAAGTACTGTTAAATCAGAGATGTTTAGTGTTTGCCAATCATTACTTAATCAATGAGCTTGTTAGTTAGTTTCTCATGAGTCACAGAAACAAATAAACCTTGATTGCACGGCTTGTCTAAGTTTGGCCTGAGACATAAGAGAGGGAGTGAAGACCAGAAGATCTAGTCTAGATGAGCCAAACAAGAATAATGCAGCAAATATTAGAAATAATCCAGGTAGTCTATAGTGGACATATTATGCATTAATTGTATTGTTATTGCTCTTTGAACATGCTTTTTAGAGCTCGGAGGCATTACATTGGTAATTCACATGAATGATAGAATCTCAAATAAGGTCCATTTAGAAAAAAACACATCATTTGCATCAGCAGTGCTTCTGTCCACTTGTTTAAGTGTTATTATGCCATCTACTGGCAGCAGTGGGAATGGACAATGGAGAAAATACAAAAAAGCCATTCACGCATGCTATTATATCCACACAGTTGTAATTGATAGCAGAAAAGCTCAGAATAAGTCTGGTGATGGATTATGTACATAAAATAAACCGTAAGTCTCATGCGCAGTTTTGTGTTACCAACCTAACTTTAGGTTTAAACAGTCATTTCTGACTGCTCAAGATGACAGAACCTAATAAACAGGAATACTGAAGACACACGATATGTGTCTGTTAAGATAATTAGATTTTTCGCAGAACCTCAACCATTCAGCCTGGACACAGTGAAAAAAAACACTACCTCCGTCTTTGCAGCAGCAGGTTTCTTGGTTGTTTTAACTGCAGCGCTGGTTCTTTTTGTGGCCCTTTCTCCCAAGTCATCGTCTGAGTGTTCAGTCCTGGTGTCCGACATGTCTGAGCTGTGTTGGGACGACGCATCATCATTGAGGGACCCCATAGAGCGAGCTGCAAGTGTCACACACCACACTAAATATTGATATCAATAAAACATATTCACATGTTAGTATATCTAGGCTCTACAGAACAAAATTACATAATGAAATGAAATAAATGTGGTTCTCAAGGCCTTAACACCCCAGTTCATCTGTGTTTAGCCCCACCTACAAGACAGAGGTCCATCTGAATTGAGCATTTCTGCTCAATGTTGGTTGACGGCTAAGTTAACTAGATTGTGTGAGTGCTAGGCGCCATCTAGTGGCTGGGTGTAGTCAGTAAGTGTCTTTTGACAAAGGCTGATAAAGCCTGTAATTTAAAGAATAAAAAAAAAATCAAAACATGAGAAGGCAAATTTCAAACACAAACTTAATAACATGTTTAAAGGTTAATAACAATATGAAAAATGCAGAATATTTTTCCTTTAACTAGGTAAATTTTAAGAATTGGAATCCATTTAAATTTGTTTTATTTATTTACTTTTTATTTAACCAGGTAAGAACCCATTGAGATCAAAACCTCTTTTTTAAGGGTGACCTGGCCCCAGAGGGAGGGAGCCTATTGTACATGTTTTTGGACATCTGGCAAACTCAGACTACAGTAGGAACAAGCAGTGGGGGCTGCTTCTTTGAAAAATGGATGTGTTTTGTTTTACTCATAACAAATAATTACAATGACTAGGTAAAATAAAGAGCAGCTAGATTTCATTGTTGATCTAAATTTAAGTCAGGCCTTATTGATGCAACCCTCTCCTCTCTCTCCTCCCTCTCTCCCTCCCTCCCTCCTCTTGTTCTCCTTTCTCTGAGGTCACGTGCTCCCTCCTCCTCCACTCGAACATCTTTACACTGTCCCATTGCATTTGAAATCACATGAATCCACTCTACATGTCTTTATGTAAATGAGTTAGTTCTGGCGCATTAGGCAGCCTCGTGCTGGGGCATGTGTGACCTTACTCTGGCGTGCAGAGGCGCTCCTGGCCCGGGGCAGCGTGCTCGCCCCTGTGCCCATGTCGTCAACAGTGTCCCGTCTGGAGCGGCCCCTCTCTGATGGGTGCAAGGCCAGATCATCCTCGGTGTTGATCAGGGTCAGGTCCTGCATGCTGAAGCTGCGCAGCTTGTCCGACAGCACACCCTGCCCCTGAACACAGCATATGAAACAAATCGGAAGGGAATACTGGACAAGTCTTTATTTTTAATGATCATTCATGCTAAATCATTACACTCACACAGGAAACCAATGAGTCACTATTATTTAATATATTTTCAACTTGTTTCCAGAATCACTTAATATCTTGAGATTAAATAAATAAAATCAACTAATGCGTGTTAAGACATTGAGAGGGAGAAAGAGGACGCACAATCTCACAAGGAAACCTCACTCTATAAGTTTGATGCAAAGAAAACAACCAGGGACACGAGTGCTAAACATTCACCACTGGCCTCCTCCAGAAATAATTAAACATTTACTGTTATTTTTATTTTTTTATTATGTGGCAGACAGTCAATATAACCTCCAATAATTTGTATCAATTGTATCAATTTGTATCATATCAATGTAGTAAAGACCACTTGAATGATTGAATGCTATTGGATGTTAGATAATTTGATATTAAATAATTGTTTAAACGCGAAAACATTTCGTAAACATTGATTAAATGCACTATGTTTAGCAAACACATTTTCCTCACTAGAAAATAAACCTGTGTTTGTGCACGTGCTGAACCAGTTGAAATAACTGTTATATAACCCCATTAAAACATGCCTTGAGGAATTTGTGTCACATTTGCAGCTGCTAAAAAGGCCAGGGGTAAACGCAGAGAAATCACACTCACCTTAGCGGCGGCTGTGACTGCAGCGTTCGCAGCTAGATTCAACCCTCTTTTTCCAAACTTCATCATGGTCTCATAGCTCCTGTCTTTGGCCTGTGCAATGTAGTCATCGATCTCCTACAGCGCCACAGGAGAACGCAGAAAGTGTTTAAGACAGAGTACACAGTGTTGTGATAAACATTTAAGTGCTCATCATGATTAGGTCATTAGAGACTGGGTCTGTACCTTCTCCTTGTTGGACAGAGTTGGATGGACAAACTTTCGGTAAAGGACACTTGAGCCTTTAGTGTACGGTGAAAGGAGCCAGATCACAAACGCAATCTTCAGTTCAAAATAAAAAGGAAACCTAGGAAACCAATGGCACAAGAAAGAAAAAAGAAAAAATGGCTCGAAGAGTCATTGGTGGCAAGATGGTGGCAAAATAACACATATTTTTAGAAATGCAAAAATTCTTAAGAATTTGAAAACATACATTATATATATTTTTCCAGGTAAACGTTCTTTCATGTTTTTTTATTGTCATTATAGGGGCCTCAAACAAAGAATAAAGTAAAAGTGAATATGTTCTGCACTCTGTCACACTTTAAGCAAACAAGAAAATTACAGACAAAAGCCGCTAAAAATACAAAGCACGAGACAGCTCACACTGATATTACATAAGCTGCTCTTTATGAATTGTTGGTTAAGCACAAGGGCAATGATTGTCAGCACTCACCACGACAGAAGCATGTCTGTGATGGTCTCCGCAGTAGTGAACAATGCAAACACTATCCAGTACATCATCCATTTCACCTGCAGACACAAACACAGAGGTGAGGAGAAAAACACTTCTGAAAAAACATTCATGACTCTGAGCGGCCACAGCACATGGCGCTGCAGCACGTGGAGCTCCACTGACGTGCCAACACTGAACACAACATATGCTACAGTCACATCACATCAGTCAGAGCGCCTGGGCACAGACAATAGAGACAAACGCTACTTGAACATTGACATAAGCCCAAAATCATAATGGACTGTATACAATTATTAATAATGAGTTGTATTTGTATGTCATCTCTTATTGTCAATAATCAGCTTGGGTCTTGAGCGGTTCACTCACTGTAAAAGTCAGTAAAAGCATGTGGTTTAGAGCACATTTCTTGGACAAAGAAATTGTATTATTTTTTGTGCTAAAATTATTAGAAGAAGCCTTGTTGTTTCAGAAGGATAAAACTCTTGTGCCACCATCAAAGCAAATGACCATTCAAAATAAAATAAAATAATACAATTTTAAAAAATCCTGATGAATCATTATGAGGGGGAAAAAATATCAGTATCAGCCCTATGACTTGGTTTCCCCTCCTTATTCGTTAGTAAATTAACCCATTGCATGATATACTCAGGCACAAAGCCTACATTGGTTTTGGATAACTCTATTATTTTAATAAATAAAAAGTCAATTTTATATGATTTAATTTGGTAAATATTAAAGGCTGTTTCAAGATAGGCCCTAAACTGTGATAAAAATGAAAAATAAACGAAGAAATACAAGGAACTGCCGCAGTTGCACTTATTGTGGCTAAATTAGATGTCCATGATCATATTTCATGTCAGGTCTTTAAAGTCAAAATGAGGTAAACACAGAGGCGCTAAAAATGGCGCCCTCTCTTCCTCCTCTGCTTGAGTAGCTTTTGAGAGCAGGGCGTTGCTATAGTAACATGCCAGGAGGAGAGTCTGTCGGCCAGCGCTCATAATCTCCTCCTATTGGTCAACCTCATCCCCTGAAGTAATAAGAAAACAAGGCAAGACATTTCAAGTGCTTTTTATTAAAGCTTTTATTATCTGATGGTTAAACAGGAGACTGTCTCAGTCTAAGGCTATTGCTTTAAGACTATGACGTTGCACTCACAGATGCCCCAGTGGTGCCAACAATGTCCACTGAAATCATCTGCTGACTCACTGTTTTTTTTAATTCAATCTTCACAAATCAACAAAACAATCAGAAGATAAGACAGGAAGTCAGTAGTCGTTATACAATGATGTTTCTTCACACAAATATCACTGACAATAAAATTTGATATTGTGACATTCCTTAGTAAAAAATGATTCAGTTTAAGGTAATGAGCATTTTGACTGCTTAAAACAAGTCAATTTTCTTCTTGGTTTCTTTGTTTTCAGACACAGGGGGCAGATATGTTAAGATGAAAAGAAACTTCAAGACCTCTGTGGCTTTTCCTCGCCTACAAAATTAGCATAATAGTTTAATCTGTCTCCATAGAGATTATAAACAGGTGACGTCACCAGGACAAGTAACAGGTAAGATCTGGCAACTGGCAAGTCTTGTCAAAATGCTTATCAATACATTATAAAGCAATCAAAACACTCAAAGTGAAATTAATGCTGTACTGTGGAACATTCCAGTTATATGTAATTAAATATGTCATCATTGTAGACAAGACAGTAAGGCTGGAGATTAAGCAAAAGCCATGCTTTCAATGACAGAATAGACAGCCCAATAAAAAGACCATTTGAAACTACTGGATTTTGATTGAATTAAAGTTTGCTGAATTGCACTTTCCTTTTCTTAAGTTTGCCAGTTGGATTCTCACTGTAATCTATGAAAGCTGTTGTGTCCTTTGTTTGCTTTCAGGACATTAACAAACCATTATCCTTTAAGTAAGAGTTCACACTCACGTATTCCTTCACATTCTTCGTTTTCACAGCTTTATAGGACGCGTATGCCGGGTACAGTGTCCCAAAGGCGAGGCTGAAAAAAGCAGAGCAGGAGATTGTTATCCATCTTTTGAAAAAGGCCTGTGGGGTGGTGTGACAGTTAGACTTGCACATATGTTCTTGTTCTGAGAACAGGTTTGTCATGATGATTTTTTTCTGGAAAATATCTACTCGTGTTACAGTTAGACCTGCAAATATGTTTCAATCTAAAGATTCAGTACACTGAGCACATTTTAGAACATGGCTGAAATATGACCAACTACACATATATAAGAATCACCTGCATTTTAGAATACAATATCTAGCCAGTTTTACACACATTTTGGCACTTGCAGTTTTTGTTTTGATGGGATATGGGACAGGGCTGAGACGTTGTTTTTCAATGGCCGTGGGAAAACCTAACAGGCAGCGACTTGTTATGGCTCTGATAGTAGATTCAGGAAGGCTGCAGTTCAGATAAAATGGAAATGCACGGATATTTAAGAGAAAGGGGTCATCCCCACATGCTGACGGGACAGTGCTGCTCTTTTGGTGTGTTTTCAGTGGTATCCGGTGCCACTCAGTGATTTGTGCTGATGTGACAGGACATGGACTGCTGACAGCGGGCGGCAGAATCCCTCTGATGTCAGTCATAGTCAAGATTTAGGGTCTATTTTTAAACAGCAGTTTGTCATATATATGACAGAAATCTATAGCTTTCTGATCAAATGAGAAATAACACCAACTATTTTCTCAGCGTTTAAGTCAATCTTCTGGATGACTTACTCTAATTTGCCTGGTCAAATCAACTGTGCACTGCCTTGGAGCTTAAGTTGTGATGTTGCCGCACTTCTTTGGAGTTTGAAAGGGGTATAACAGGGTGTGATTTTCAAAGTACAATGTTTATAATGTTTCTAGACTCATGTGAATAGAAACTTGTCCATCTTGCACTGAATTGAGTTGACATATCCCAAGCCTTTCACCAGTACAACTCATGCTATGTTTGAGCAACCTGACACTAGCCTTTACAATTATGCATTACTCTGTAAAATAGTCCAATTAACACCACACTTGATTCATCTTAAATAGGTTGTAGCGAAATTTTACAGGCGCATTAGAATTAAGCATCTGAAAATGGGGTGACTGTCTGCTCTCGGTGAGTGAGTCACTCGCGGTTCACCGCCTGAACAGGTGAACAAGGCCTTTGAAGGCTCCTTTATGGTAATAAACACCACAATGTCATGCACCAATCTGCCAGATACACCATGGACCATGGAAGCAAAGGCTGATTGTTTCAACATGGCGACATAGATGCCGTCACTGAAAATTACAGTTAGTTATGTTATAAAAGACATGATGGTGGTTAAGTCAACACAGATTCAGACAGTTTTAAGAGCCAGGGCTGGAGTTTGAAGTCTTGTCTGGCATGTTAAGTAGGCGACAATAATGGCCCTCTAAACAAGAGCTTTCTCTGCCAGCAGCACATTTATGTGTCAGGTGGTTACGAGCGCTAGCCAACATATGTTAGCAACCAAATGCTAACAAGCGCAGCTCCGTTATGCTTCATCATTGTGTTAATTACATACTTGACGAAGTGATAAGTACAATCTAAAATGTGGATGTAAACATAATAGTTGACCCAAAGACTGGCCTCTCTCTGGACTGAAGACAGAGACAGTTGTCCCGCCGCTTGCTCAGCATCATGCAGCTGATGAATGAGGAGCTAAAGCGACACAAAACAGATGTGCCCAGCCCATACTCACACAACCATCCTCGAAATCATCCACGACACCATCCTGTCGGTCCTCCGTTTGACCGGGAGTGGTCCTCTCTTCAAGTAAATGCTCCTCCGCGGCTCAAGCGGGCTATGTGCCCCCCATCCCCCTGCAGGACGCGAGCTCAGATGTGGACAACAGTGCTGCTGCTCTGACTGTGAGGAGCTCAGGTATCATCTGCTGCTGCTGCTGCTGCAGTGTGTGCTACTGTGCTCCTCTCTCTGATCCTGAAAAACAGGACTCTTAAAGGGCCCGTCTCTGCCAAGTCTGTTAAAAACTTCCGAAATAACAGGCTATCGCCATGTGACTGAGAGACACATGATTAAAAGAACTAATTATAGTATGGGTGACTGAAGAGAACCACTGTCAAGAAACCTATAGGCCTGTGTTTGCACAGGTTTAAGTTTTACAGAAGCCTATAAATATCCAGACCTTCACTTTACTCTGGTGGTCATCAATGTCTCCTTTAATACAAACAAGCATTGAAACGACAATGATGAGAGCATAAAATGATTACTGGATGTGAATGATCAAAATAACATTGACATAATTTAATGGTTAATTAAATCGGATGTCATTAAGGTGCTGCCTTTAGTCACTCACTAAACCTCAACATGAAAATAAACTCACAGAACTCTGAACTGAAGTGATGAACTAATGAGTGTTGCATGAGGGTCATTTAGTGATAGTGTTTTAAATACTAGGTTACTTATCTATTTGATATTGTTAAGCACTGGTTTTCCTGATAAGATACGGCATTTCATTGATTTGTGGGTCCAAGCTCATATTGAAATAACAATAAAGTTCAAAGTTCACAAAACAAGTAATCCGCTTCAGACACAGCAGGGTAGATAACATTGTATGAATAACCACAGGCAATTTACCGTTTTTGTAAACTTTATTGTGAAAAATCAAAGAGACTGCTAAGATCAATATATATATTGATACAATGTCAATGGCCAGTCGTTCTGTTCAGCTGAAATTGTGTTTTGATTTAATTGAAAGTCTGTAGATCGTTCAGCCCATGTGAAGAAAAGAAATGGTTAATTTAAACCATTACATAAATGTTTGCCCCGTTTATAATCTTGTGATCACTCATGTCAAGCGTATAAAAAGTGAAATAAGAAAACTCAAAATACAAAACTTTGGTCTGAGTCCCTTCGTCTCTCATTTTCATTTAGGCCACACTGGGCAGAAGCAATCAGCCATGTAAAACTCAACAAAAGTCTACAAAAAGGAGTTAGCCTTGATCCTACATAGACGATAAACTCATGTTAGTCCAGTACGTGCTTTATCCCGGTCTCCTGTGTGGTTGCAATGTTCTCTTACATCCCTTCACATCTTACATACACAATAACAACAGAACAAACACACTGACCTTAAATACCGAGTTAACAAAAACAAATTAAAAAACAACTAGACGAGTAAGAGCATATACTTTAATGTTGATAAAGGATTGCCTTCATCCAAGAGCTGAGCCAAAAACAAATATTATGCTCTTTATTCCACCCCAGTCTTTATAGCCCCACAAAAACCTACATTCTAGTCCTGTAGTCTGTAGCTTGTATGTGTCACTGTGATACTGTCAGTATGAACGGTGCAGGAGTTGATCGTCCTGGGACCTAGGGGCGAGTTAGTTTAGATTCGTGGGCTTTTAATGTCCCCACAGCATCCTTCACTGCATGATAGATGATGTTCTTCACCTAAAAAGAGGATAAGAAAAGCTCATAACACACTTCTAAGTTTGAGGTATATTTCAAAATGTAAGACTTGGTGGTTGTCTTTTAAGAGCTACAATTAAAGTTTGAATTGAAATTGAAATTGAAAATTAAAGAAACGTTATGGTACCAACCTGTAGCTTGTCTTCGTGGTTTGTGTGAGTGGTTGACAGATGCCTGAACTCTTGTGTCAGTCTGAAACAGTGCCTCACGTGTTCAGGAGATACAAAGTCCTCCGCCACTTTAATACAGCTGTACAAATTGTGAACCTATAGTTTGACAAAGACAAATAGAGAATTTGAATAAACAATGTTGTTATTATAGAAGGACATGTGACTAGTGACTGAAGCTGAGTGACCTGGTGAGGAGCGCCCGCAGGGATGAACACGGCATCTCCCAAAAACTGTACAATCGCCCATCCCTGAACTCCATACTCCTCATAGAGTCTGCGTCGGAGCACTTGGTCCAAGTACCAGCTCTGGTCATGAATGGGGTCATGGTCTGGTGGGTTCTCTTGACCTTGCTCGTCACCCACCTGAGGAAAAAAACAAGCAGTCATGTAGAAATCTGCCTCTTTTTTTGACATTTTCATTTTTAAAAAAGCATTTCTGTCTGATGGAGAACCTTGGTGCCATTGCAATGTATTTAGTTTGATGTAATAGTGATACTCCTTAGAAGCGAACTTTCTTTCAAATCTGGCATCAATTTAAAAAAAAGGTAAGGTAAAAAGTAGGGAGAACATATGTTTGGTTGTGCCCCACTTTTGGCAACACAACAACGACAACAAAAGCTGCTGATTTATGCCCAAATTGAAACAGGAAACAGGCCCTTTAATGACACTTATTTCAAACATGCAAATGGTAACCTTGCGGAGCAGCTCTCGGATCTTCTCAGCGTCTTTAGCAGCGTAGATGTGCCACAGAGCTCCAGGTTTGTCCTTCCCCTCGTACACCCTCCTCTTAGTCATCTCATCCACGTCTCCCTCTTCAATGGTGGCAATGACCTCTGCAGGAAGAGGCATGAGCCAAACACACACAGGAACCAAGGGTTATTTTAATGGTGCCACAAGGATCCCAACCAGAAACCTTGTCTGAACTCTGCATATTATAGTATAAAATATGATCTCATTGTTCATAAATAACTTTTTCTCAGTGCATATCTTGGAGTGTTTAGTTCTGAACTGGTGGCTCAAGACCAAAAGTGTTTAAGAATTTAAGTGGTTATTTTAAGTCAGTGCTTTGTCACACGCTTGTTACAGCACAAACAAACTATTGATACCACGCATTTAACAAACAAGTGTTTAATAAACAAATTGTTTCTTACAACTTAACTGCGGCTCATTGAGACAGACCAATTCAGAACTACTTTGGCCAGAAAAGGTACAAGTCACAAACAACACAATCACATTTGACAACATTCACAACATGAGCTTTGACCTAAACTACACAAAAAAACACTGCTACATCTGAGCACTGTAGGTGATCATTCAGTAACTGATCTGTATTACTTTTTACTGTTGCAGACAATATCGGTGTGAAATTATCTAAATTCATTGTTAAATCTAATTCAATTTGATGCATGTTTACACATCACATATAATATAGTCAGTCATCACGGTCATTTCGTCATTACTGAGAGGAAGCCCATAAGAGATACAGAGGCCAGTCGGAGATGCCCTTCATTCAAACTTTTCTCCCACAAAAACAAGAGCCAGAGCACAGTTCACCCAACACTTGAACAACTATGGACATTATACATTAAGTCAAATGTTTCATGTTTGTACATGAAAATAAGGACTGAAATATAGCCGCAAGCGGCAATGATCGCCCTTTCGCTTCACGCCGCACGCCGCCGCCCATAGCGCCAGAGAGGCGCTTACGCGCCCCAATTTCCCTCCTCATAAAATACCTGCTGCCGAATCCGTGGCGCTACCGCGTGTCCTACTGCTCATGTTTCACTGAAAGTGTGTAAAAATTGGTCAAAGTTTGCGGCCGCCTTTAAAGACTGTAATACTTGTGCTAAAAATCCTGGATAACTTTAGATGGCCCACTCCTCAAGATCATTTTCACCAAATTTCAGGATGGTCGGCTTTACTGAGAAGGAGTTCAAGTTAAAATACAAAGTTTCATTGGAGTGATTTTGCATTTTCCCATAGGAATAACATAGGGCGTTTCTGTCATTTGTACAAGTTTGCGGGCACTTTGCTTGACCGCCACGCACAGAGACCGTAGAATACCTATCCATAAAATGTGGATAACTTTTGGTGTCCCACTCCTCAAGATGATTGTTACCAAGTTTCAGGTTGACGGACTTACGCCCGAGGAGGGATCGTTAAAGTACAAAAGTTTAATTTGAGCGATTTTGAGATTTTCCAATAGGAATAACATGGGTTTTTTCGGTCTATTCAAAAATGTTGCGAAATTTGGGAGGCTTCGCCACACTGGAGACCGTAATACTTATCCCAACAATTTGGATAACTTTTGGTGCCCCACTCCTCAGGAAGATGTTCACCAAATTTCAGGTTGGTTGGGCTTACGCCTGAGGAGGAGTTCGTTAAAATGCGTAGTAGAAAAATATACAAATATGAGACATTTTTCAATTTTCCCATAGGAATAACATGGGATGTTTTGGTCATTGGTACGGCTTCGCCGTACAAAGTATGACATGGGTCTGATTGGCTTTTTTGATCGGTAGGCCAAAATGGAATTTTGTGCAAAATTTCAAAAAATTCTAAAAAACAAAATGTTTTGCTCCCCATATAAAAGTTTGCTTTAATCTGTAGGGGGCGCTAACGCACGGAATTTAATTCTTTCACCTCTAGTAGGTTTCAGGCAGGGAGTTTAACAACTGATTCAAATTTGATACAATTCGGACTTTATATGTGGAAATGGGAGCAAAATAAAAAATTTGAAAATTGTAGAAATTCTGGACAAATTTTGCGCTTTGCCGCACAGAGACAATAAAAACGAGGTTCCTGATTTGGATAACTTTTAATTCCACACTCCTCAATTTCATTTTCACCAAATTTCAGCTCGTTCGGGCAAACGCCCTAGGAGGAGTTCGTAAAAGTACGAAGTTTAAAAAAAACGCTGAGTCAGGTTTAGCGAATTTTCATCCAATATGGCCGACAATTGGTTGGGCGGACGGCGTTGCCGTAATAATATTTTTTGCTTCTCTTGTCACTATCTACCTCTCTGCCAAGTTTCATGATTCTACAATAAAAATTTTTTTTGGCACTTTCCTATCCCGCAATGCATTTTTTTGTACATTGAGGCGCTGACGCGCCATATTTTTGAATTTTGTAAATCGGAAATAGCCAGAATGTACAGAGGCACGATTTTTAGAGGTGTGCAAATTTTCCTGACTTTTCGTCAATGTTCACTGGGTGAAAAATAGGGGGGTTGGTCACAAGAAGAAGAAAGAAAGAATAATATTCCGATGCGAAAACAATGTTTCCCTTTTTTAAAATTTAACAAACTATACATTTTCGGAAAGCGCACGCGCTTTCCTACGTTTTGGTATGGGTCCCTGGTCACTGGCGGACACTTTCGAGATTTTTGAGTGGGCTCCGCCCACTTTCTGTTATTGGCCCTATTTACAATAGTAATGTTCCATTTTTACATTACATTGTTATATGAACGGAACGTGCATGAGTCAGGGAACGCATTACTGGGCGACTCAGCGCACACGAGCGCACGTAAAGCGCTCGTTTAGTGCGCACCTGCGTCGCTTTTCGCGACGGCTTCGCCTCGTTTACAACGATAATGTTCAATTTTCCCACTACTAATTGGTATGCACGGGAACGTGCATGAGTCGGGAATGCGTTAGTGAGTGTTAGAGCGAAGGGCGGCGCTTATTCGCGATTTCGTGCGCTGCAAGATTTGCAAAGCCGCCGCACGGCACTGCGAAACTAATAGGCCTCTCGCCAGCTTGTGGCGCTCGGGCCTAACTAGAAACCACTGATTTGCGCAGCACATCCTTGGGTATTTCAAGAAGTCTTGAAATATTCTGAGGGATTAATAATAGTTGCATGTGCAGTAATACATGATGATGCTTAAAGAGAGACAGTTGGGTTGCAGTGCCCTGGCCCCTGATGAGGAACAACATAATGGGAATGAGGCATGAAGAGGGAGTTAGTCAAGAAGAAGGGCATGCTACTGAAGTAATACAATGATTAAAAGTAAAACAGACCTTGGCGTCCAGACAAATCAGCCTCTGTGAATGAGAAATTTTGCCACATTGTAAATGTTGGAGACCCACTGAAGGGTTTCTTTGCGCCAATGATGATTGGAATGGAGAACAAGTAACAGACACACAAGACGGCAGATCTAGTCTACCAGAATCTGTTCTAGTATAATGTCAACTCAGTAAATCAAAATCTCTATAGATAATAATAATAATACTCATAATTACATTTACATTAACATTATAAAATATAATGTTTTACATATTATTATAATACACTTATCTGTGGCAATTTGGAATATAAGTTATACAAACAGAATGTTTTTTTAATCAATACATTTTCCAAAAATGACATTGTTGTGTTGGTCCAAAAGAAAAGAAAAACAAAATTATAATAAACTCACCTTGCTCTGACTCCTTGTCCCCTTGAGGGATGCCCACATATACCATGACATTGACAGCATCTGACACATCCAGATGGAGGTTAGTGGTGCCCACTTTCCGATCCTCTGTTGATGTCAAGCCTAACAAAAAAAATGAACAGTAAATCAGAATGTAGAAAAAAGTGAAATATCTTTCAGGAAATGCCTGAGCTCTCAGAACTCACCATAGGCGTTGTACATTTTGGGTCCAAGGTCAGGGCGAACAAAAAAGTTGGGCAGGCGGGCAGCCAAGTTAAGACGACCATCTCTTTTTGTGTATTCAGGTAAGGGAAGGTTATCCATCAAATCATCGAATCTAGGACAAACATTTTTACACCAATAATCAGTAATATTTAGCACAGTCAAACAGATCACTTTAATAAGATTCCTACCGTGTTGGCATCATATCTCTGAAGTCCTCTCCAGGAGGCCAATCTTTTAATTTCAGCACCATTGGATTGCCATCATTATCCTGCAGACGCTCTGCAGTAACAAACCAAAATATATTCAACAAGGACACAACGCAGAAACATAGCAACTGTTAGCTGTGTATACTCACTGCTGAGGACTTGGAACCCGTCCCAGAAGTCCCGCACCTTCACGTCAGAGATTATAGCGCAGTTTCTGCAGTTGACCAGGTCTACATCCTGGTCTCCAAACTCCTCACTGAAGGCCTCTGGTCGCCACAGCTGAGATTTTAGACGTTTGTGTATTCCAGATACCAACACAGGCTGGAGAGAAAGGGGAAATCAGTATAACAAACTAAATAAATAAATAAAAATGAATAGGGTACTTACTTGACCCTGTTTCCAGCACTCTCTGAAGATCTTCCAGTTGTTGCCGTTACCAGGATCTTGTAAGCAAAGAAGGCGGCCGTCGCAAAGCCACGAGTGTGAGGTGTGTGGCTCCAAAACACTGAGTCCAATCACTCCGTCCTTGCGCCCCCCTAACACACTCATCTCTCCTCCCTCAGAGCTCCCACTCCGGCGACCTTCAGCCTTCTTGGTCTCGACAACTGAGGCAATAATGTGGTCCAGAAAGTTTGGCAAGCTACTCTTCTTTTTATCAGTCTGGAACACACAAACAATCATCTACTAAACAAACACAGTGTAAACAAGCAGTGTGTTTAAGGCGCTGTATCTGATTTTTGTCAGAACTAGTTCATTTTAAATGGTTTGTAGCAATCTAAACTTAAGAAAGTGAGGACATTTCTGACATCCTTAACAATTATTCACTGTGATGCGTTATACATGTTTCAAAACATGCAGAGGTCTGAGCAGAATATTGTCATCACGCCAACGCTAATAACTACTAGCATTCTAACAGCACAAGTGTTACTTCCTGATTCAAGGCCAATAAAAAGGTTTTAGAACTACATGCAGACAGCACACACTGCTCTTATTTTTACCTGCATTTATTATAAATCTGTACTAGGACAAAACAAATTGACTTTATTACACAGGGTACAGCCCCTTTAATACAATAAATGAAATGGTATTTACCCCCGCTGAGGTAAAGACAGAGGGGAAGGGCACGCCACTGTCCCCTGGCCCCTGCTGGAGTTTGCCTGGTCCAGAATTGAGAAGGTCCCTCAGACTGGAGCCCTCAGGTTTGGACTGCGATGCACTGGAGCCCAGCAACAAACTGTTGAACAGCTTGGGACTGGACGCAGAAGGCTTCGACAGGGCACTGAGTGAGTCCAGACCAAAAGGAGGCCGACTTTCTCGACTCATCATCGAGCGCAGCGAACCAGATTCTGTAAATAACATACATTCAGGCAAACAACTTATTTTCATAGTCATAATACTTGAAGTATTTGGACTAACCCTTGGTGTCATCCTTGGACTTCTGTGCAGCCAAATCTGCAAGCCAGTGCAGAGCGGAGCTGTTGCCCTCTGCTGGGCGAGGGTCTTTAGGGGAGACCTGGGCGTGTGCAGGAGGTGTGGAGGTGCTACTGGAGGAGTTAATGCTGCTCAGAGTCTCTGCTGAGAAACTCTCTGAAGAGGCCGGTACAGGATCTGGTTTGATGGCCGATACATCGACTTCTGCTTTTGGAGTTGCAGCTCCAGGGCTGCCACCACTGGGAACTGCAGACTGCACAAACAAAACCCCAGAGTCTTAGTAACATTGCCCCAAAAATACAAAACAAATAAAAAGCTAAATACCTGTGAAATCCCATTGGGGGCGCTGGGGCGCACTAGAGACTTTCCGTGTCGACTGGTACAAGGACAGTTAGCCTTAATACCCCATTTGCCTCTCGCTGAATGGACCATATCGCCAATGTTGTACAGAGCTAAGATGGAACAGGCCATAAGTGAAGTTGTTTTTAAACAGTGGACATACAAACCTTGGTGTGCATTACCTGCCCCGGGGATGATCTGTGTGGGCATGAGGTTCTGCGGCTCATGAGGCTGGCCTTTGGCACACTTTAACCAAGAAAATACCTCATCTTCTGGGTTTTCTTCTACATCTGTAAATAAATAAGTCAGGTTTAGCTACAGACTTTACAACCTAAATGCACATAGATTTAAGCATATTGAACACCTACCCTCATGTGGTTTGCTTCTGCGGAGCCTATAGCAGTCCAGACAGACCCCAAAACCGCACTTTCGACAAACCCAGTGGATGTTGAACAAAGTGGTTTCACAAACATCACACATTTCTCTTACTCCTCTCACTGCACGTTTCCATGCCACTTTTTCTACAATAAGAAAATTATCAAAAATGTTAGAACTACTCTACTCATTGGACTTAAAAATTAAAAGAAATAACTGTCAGTCACAGATACTCACGATGAGGTTCAACCATCATCACAGCCTCCTTCTCAGACATGACCAACTGACAAAACTGGTCTCCAACATTGGCCAAAATGTACTTTGATGTGTCCAAGTCCAGACCCTCCTGGACAGCAGGACTTGGCAACCAAAGGCCCATAGCCATAGCATCACTTTGCTGAGGACTGAGGAAACCCTCAACTCTGAGTATGCCTTTGCGAGTGAATGCCAATCTGTAAAAACAAGAAATATTTAACCAGTCTTAAACAAAAACAACGTATAATTGCTTAAACAATGTGTGAAACTTTTACCTTCGAAAATGAAAAAAACGACAGGCCACATTAGGATCATCCTCTTCATCGCTGTCTTCATCTCCATTCCGATATTTCCGGTATCTTTCCAGACGACACTCACGGCATTTGTGCAGATGAGGGGCCACATTAATGCAGGAGCCATCTTGAAGGAAGGATTCTCCGGACTGTTTTAGACGACGTACCTTGCTCTGGTCTTTAAGCACTGACTGGCCAACTGAAAACATATTTTAGAGTTTGTGATCATCATGTACACATACATCGATATGAATAAAAACACCGACACACCTTTAATAGACTTGTTCCGTGGGCGGCTTTTGGGAGCTGGCTTGCTCTTTTGCTGCGCCGCGCCAGATTCTGGTGGATGGTCTGGCCCTTGGCCCTTCTCTGGACCCTCCTCGTTCTCACTCAGGTCAGACAGATCACTGTTGTCGCTGGACTCAGAGTCTCGTTTGGACGACTGGCCTCTTTCTTCAAACTTCTGCGGCTGACTGTGGTCAAAAGACACGGGCTCGTCCGCCATGCCACTAGGGCCAGAGCTGTCAGGCCCAGGGCTCTCTGAAGACGACGAGGGGATGGCAGTGTCCTGCAATGGCTCCTTTGAGGCACTACTTTCACTCTGTGTACTCTGAGATGGGACAGGGGCTGAAGTGGATGCGGTATTGGGTAAAGATAAAGTAGCAGAAAACTGGGATGTGATAATGGCTTTAGGGGGTTCAGTCATAGTGAAGAGATTAGGATTGATGTCTGAAGACGTCTGAGGGCTGGTACCAGAAAGATCAGCAAATGCTGTGTGGGATGATGAAGCTAGAAAAGGGTTTGTGGACTCATTTGTACCTTGTAGAAAAAGGTTCTGGTGATTCTCTGAGGCATTAAATCCAGATTGTGACACAGCACCACCTACAGATCCATTACTGTCATTTTTCTTTGATGAAGCTTGAGCTGCAGAAGATGCAGCATTTCTGCTCAGCGCAGGAACAGTAAAGGCTACAGAAGTGTTGAGTACCCCATTTCCTGTTGAATGGTTCTCAGGCACTTTGGATTGCTCTTGCTTCTTCAGTCCATCGTTGCCAGGTTTGAACAGGGTCAGGGGGTCCTTGATAAGGCTCTCAGAGACTGCAGTGAAGTAATTGGTGTCCTTGGCTGGACCTGACATTAGACTTGAGGCCGAGCCGGAGTTCATACACTGCATGAACAGATTTTGATCTGGTTGAGTTCCATTTTTTGTTGTTCCAAAGCCAAACCCAAAGGGTCTGGATGGGTCCTGTGTGGTTGTGTGAGCGCCTCCATTTAGTTGAGAATTACTTTCTCCAAACGCACCTGAAGCTTGTTGTGGCACACGAAAACCTAGAGCCTTCGAACTCTAAACAGAAAAAAGCAAAAATGACATAATTGACTTGATTTCTTGCATTTTCACATTAACCAACCTACATATAATATAAATCCCTCTCATCTTTGACAATGACAGACTATTTTTAATTATAGTGACATAATTTAGAAAATTGTTTAATTGATAGAATAAAGCTATCCTCTCATCCTGGGAATGTGTGCAAATTGCAAAAGGCACATTAGTCAACTTAATAAGTGATTAACAAAGTTTTGGTAAAAGCAGAGAAGGAAAAAAAAAAAAAAATCACAAAGCCCATTACAATTGGGAATAAGGTTCAGGGTCATGGTATGGACCTTTCTCTGCAAAAACATACATAAATAAAATTAGGACAGGGACATCAACTGTGGATCTTTTCAGGAATGGTCACACTATCAACATTTCCACAGGAGATGTGCTCTTCAGGAAACAGCCCTTGTTCTGATGCTCCACAGAACAGCATCATGGGGTCAACCATTAGGCTTACACAGTAAGGACGGCATAATGGAACCAGTTCTAGGAGAATCTGACCATCCTAACCCCATTGCAGTCTACAATAAGGCAACCATGCACAGCTCATACAAAAATCATTTTAGAAATCGCACAAAACTGCTATTGTATATAAAGCTCAGCACTAAACACAGACTGTACTCTGTCACTTAGAGCATGATGGAGGCTGGCCTATAGGAGGACCGGACCATAGAGCTGCATTACACAGAAGCACTGAACCTCAATGTGACCATATATTACACATAATAGTATCAACATTTTAATCACTCAGCCCTATCGGATATCTTCAGGGGAAATCGCTGAAGGGATTCTGAGATGCTTTATAGTGTCTCACCACTGAGGACCAGAAATCCCTGTGCTAAAGGAGCCAAATGTGGACAAATGGCTCAATGGTGTTCTGAACTTGAAAAACCTTAAAATGTTTTGTAACCTTCGCTTCACTCAACTTACAGAATGTGTGAATAAAAGAATAAAACAATGACTTATGTCTTCCACATGACTCCGTTTGTCTTACCTCACTCGGTGTTCCCCAAGAAGGAGCCTTAGTGGAAGTGGCAGAAGCAGAAAGTGTGACACTCGGGCTGCTGTCCGGTGCAGACCAGGAGATGGTGACGGGCCCCGGGGAAACCAAAGGAGCTGTTTTAGTGAACACAGATTGAGATGCTTCCTCTCTCTCCGGCTGTGCTGAGGGGGATGCCTTGGGAGCTGGAGCTCCAGGGACCAGGCTCGGCATCTGCCCCAGTGAAGGGAAAGAGGTAGTGGAGAAGGGAGAAGGCGCCGGTTTAAGGGGTGGGGGAACTGGAGAGTGAGCTATGTTTGAAGTGGAGTCCGCAAATGGGCGTCCATTTTCTTTAATATGTCCAGGAAATGCAAGATGAGGGGACAATACTTTGGGCACATTTCCCTCAGAGGAGCCCCCATTTTTAGTAGTGCTGCTAACTGCAGAGTCACTGCCCCACATATCCACTCCCTCCAGGGGGATTCCACTGCTCCAGCCCTCAGCTGCTCCTTTAAAACGCTTCAGGTTCAAGTCGTCATCAGTTTCTGAGGCCGTCCTCCGTCTGCGCCCAGTGTCAGCCTTCATTGTTTCACCACATTTCCGTCCATTTTTGGCAATCTAAGAATAGATGATCGCCATAAATACTGAATATGAATGCTTTGTGCTTAATAGGTTGCGTTCATTTTCAAGAATTTGTCATAATCTCAGATGTAACTGGGAGATTCACGATTTTTGAAGGATAAATCCAAAACTCACATCATTTGTCTAGGATTGGTTCGACACACCTGCAATATCATTCTTATGCTTTAAAGTCCATTCATCTAACAACAATTACTCTTTTGGGGTTGAAAAATGGCACCACTGACAGAAAAGACGTTACACTTTGTGCCAGTTTTGTTTTATGTGGATACAATCAGTAATTACAGAGATATTAACCATAAACTATGTCAACAAATAAACAATCTGACAGATAAACTACAAATTTTATCAAATTTGACCTGACCTCCAGCTCAATTTCAAACTACTGGCATTCTAAAATGTTATGTCACTTGAACACAACACATTATAAACTAGACGTCAAGCTTACCTCTTCTCCAACCAACATCACATGTATAACCCGAGGATCCACAGTTTGTGCTTCTTTTCCCTAAAAAAGGAACAACTTTGAACAAACATACATTTAATACAAGTTAAATAACAGGCTTGCAGTACACACCTTGTCTAAAGTAATCTCCATAATGTGTGAGACAGGGTCATGCTGTGAAACCATCCCCAGAGCCCAGCACTCCTCAAATTCAGGTTGGTAGACACGAACTCTGCGCCCTTGGATGGTATAAGATCCTAGGCACATTGAGAGACAGTGAGAGATAGTCATATAAGACAAATACAAATACCATAATTAAATGAGGAGTGCTCAGTTGCAACACTGCCTACCCTTCCTAAAAATCTCCTGTAGTTCAAAATCATTACACCAGCTGGAAATGGCAGCATGTAGTGAAGGGTGCTCCAACAACAAGGGGTGTCTAATATCCTTCTCAATCTGCAAGAAGACATGTCACTTAAGTGCATAGAGGCAATAGATAAAAAAACAAAAATGGCTACAATATTTAACAAAACACACTTGTATACAGACAATAGATTTATATACCTCAAACTTCTGAATTGAGTTTTTATCAGGTAGGAAGTCCAAATTGTTGTGTGCGAAATACATCACTGGAACCATTGATCCTAAGCCTACTTTGTCCACCAAGCAGCGGAAAGCCTGCACAAACCAAAAATGTAATTATTTCTTTGGACCCATTTAGAACTATCACAAACTTATCTCTGACTTACAAGAGCTGGCCACACGAGAGCTGTGGACCCTGTTGCTCCAGTCCCATTTCGATATGACGCCCAAACGACTGAGTCCTCCAGCAGCACAGCCTTCACCCCTTCACCGTAGACCTTCACCCATGACCAGCGCTGTGTGGCATTCTCAAACTCGACAAACACCTGCAGAACAAAACAAAGAGACACAATTATAGCCATATTTGGCCTGTGCAATGTCCCTGTCAATTAAATAAACAATCATTGATGTGATACAGCAGTCCAAGTCGAGACAAATAAAGAAGGTAGTCTATCTGAGTACAATGAAGGCCGTTAAAGTCTATTCCTCAGGAGATAAAGATGTTACTGTTAAGGTTGTAGCCTTTCTACATAAATAACCAAAAAGAAAGAAAGAAAGAAAAGCAGAAAGAAAACAAGTCTGTGATGTTTGCTGTAATTTAAGATTTAAAAGTGTTTGTTAGTTCCAACTACAGTATATATACAGTATATACTTGCTCCAGCTTTATCCATTTATTTTTATATGATTTATTTTTGTGGATTCATTTAAATTAACAAGACAGCTTCTAACGTCTTTTTAACAGAAAAAACGTTTCAGCTGACTACTTCTTTTCTTTCCGAGATTGCTATCCCGTAGAAAATGTAAATTACATATTCTAATTTAACATGAATGAATGAATAAATATCTTGCTTTAGATTTTAATTAAATTATTTCCAACAGGACCCGCAACACTGAAACTGACGGTGAGAAGCCTCTGGCCAGTGTAACTTCGTCAGGTCATTTAGCTGCTGCGGACGTTTCGTTAGCTGATGATGCTAACATCGTTATTCAGAGCAACGCTTTACCACAACAACAGGAGTTTAACGCCAATGTCTGTTGTTGAACTACAAGAATGTGTCCGACTGTGTGACTATTGCAATGGAAACGTAATGTTTAATTGTTTTGCATGAATACTCTAACAAAGCGGAGGCCACAGAAGCCCCAGTGTCGAGTTTTAAGCCCTGCCTCCGTCAGCGGCTTGTAGCATTAACGTAAAAAGCTAACGTTAAAAAAAGCTAAACTTAAACAGTCCTCAGTAAACGGGTGCACGTGACTGGTGCTTGTTACAAAACAAACGTTCCCTTATTTTTTCCTTCGTATGTTGAATGTTTTGTGTGCAGTGCGGACTCAGCTTATAGATGTAAACACTGACCGTGAGCCCTGCAGCGGGGGTTGTTGTCCCCTCTCCGCCGCTCGTCTCCGGTGCACCGAGACCTATGACGCTGACTGCGCGGACCGTGCCCCGCAACCAGTCCCGGTCCACCGTCGTCTGCGTCGGCTCCGACCCATTAGCTGACCTACCGTCCTCCAGATGCAGGAGCAGGCGCTTGCCTATCAGCTGAAGAGAGTCTCCCATGGTTTGCTCGTTAGCTAGCTGCCTCACTGAGCCACCATGAGCCACCATGAGCAGTGTGAACTTCTGAGCACTTTAAATGGTGACGATAAGCGGGAGAAGAGGACGGGCGCTTCTCTGTGTCTGTCTGCGGCACGGCAGATATTACTGGCCACACCCGGGTGCACGCAGCGCTGGACAGAGTCACGCCGCGAGAGAAAATACTGCTGCTGTTATTGTCCTCGGTGCTAAACGACTACCCTGCTTCGTCCGCCATTGAGCCCTGCAACAATCAAACGCACTCCTCGTAGACAGCAGCACTGCAGAGACGAGAGAGGGGGAAACGGTGGCCTCTAGTGACAGCACACAGTATTTTGTTTAGTAATAGTAATTCTCAGGTCTACTGCATCATTTAGCATTCATACGACTACATATTCAGCATACTTCATTCATATAGCGTATGGGTGTGTGAATCTTGAAATAATTATTTGTTCTGTGTCACTAAAGATAGCTTTTTTCATTTCATCAGTGATGGATTTATTTTAGTAATTTAGCTTTTCAGTTATCGAGGGTTTTCCTCTGAAAACTATAAATAATGAACCGAGTATGTTAATGTAGTGTAATATTGTGAAATAATAATGTTTTTTTGTTTTTTTTACATGTATTGTATTTTATTGTTATACTCGGACTTTAGTGTATCAGCGTGTGTGTGCAGAATGGGGGTGGTGTACGGCGGTAAGGTAGAGGGCCCTTTTGTCCAACAGGGGGGGCTACATTGCAGTTCTCACCTGAAAGTAGCGGCCTCGAGCAAAGGTTCTGTTTAGAGGTGTTACCTGAGTAAAACCTGATGTGGAAAGGCTAAATAGTGGGCCTACTGGTTGTACGATCACTTCTGCAATACATACATACAGCCAACCTCAACCTGTAAAATATTACCCTTACTGCAGATTCATTTTTTTATGCTTTGATGCAATAATAAAAACGAACAGATCATACTTAAAAAACACACCTCAATCTTTATAGTGAGAAATACAGGAATGATATACAATATGTACAAAACCATTTATCAAAACTTCAGAAGATTTCAAATATTCATTTGTATAAAAAGTGGATCTTGTCACAAGACTAGGCCAGCTCCTTTGCATTACTCTTACATTTCAAGTAAGCCTTTAATGTTTAATGGTGGAAAATGATATTAATAAATTGGGCTGCAAGGTTATTTTGAAGGCAGTGCATGTGCCAAGCATGTATAGGTTACGCCCAGTATGTGAACGAATGCCCCACTGCCTGTACAACTATGTAGTATGTGCAAGGACCTTTGTATAAAGACCACTGTGAATGTGTTGTAGTATTAGTGAAGACCTTGGCTATTTTTAAAAAAGCTAAATGAAATATTTCTACTTCAAAATGATTGTACATCTGTCTATTACAGAAAACCACAGTGGTGTAACGTTCAGGCCTGCCTGGTGTGCCTGTGGGGAAAGTGGTAACTGGTGAGTAAGACAATTGTTGGCAAGTGTAACCAGACAGAACACACACTGTGGGTGTCGTTTAGGTCTTTTTTCTTCAAATGGTAGTCCCTGTGTGGTTGTCATCAACAACTCAGTCCTCTTATTTATTAAATTTATGCTGCAGTTTGACTGGAGTTGAATTTTGAATGTCAAAATTGCATTTAACCCCTTTTGATTTACTGAGATTGGTGGCATTAGACACACTTAGCATGTCTTTAGCTACAGTTAACGTCCCAGTGTTGGATACTGGCAGCATAATGTGGTCATGTTGTTCAAGGGCGCTTTAGACAGCTGTGTGGTACACATTCAGCCTGCTCCTCCAGCTCAGGACAGGGGTCTCCTGCGTTGGCCGGGGGCAGCAGGATGTAGCGGGTGCGGTGACGTATGCCCCCTTTGGAGCAGGGTCCCAAACACAAACCCCAGGAGGACCACATGGACACTTCACAGTCTAGAGGAGTAGCTAAAACAGATGAGACTATATTAAAATAAGTTAAAACACAGTTAGATAAACCAGTGTGGCACAAGCACTACTTACCGGAGAACCGCTGAGGAAGGATTGAATTTGGCAGAATATGATTGGACATTACTGTCTGGTGGTTGGGCTGTCTCCTTTGTCGTGTGAGCTTAATGCTTGCAATTGGTGGGAGGTCCTTAAGACGGGGGTAATAGAAGGAGTTTGCAGGGTGGTTTGGCATTTGTGATGTGATCTACAAGTCAATATAAATAATTAGTCATAGTAATCAAGGTCAAGGTCAATTTTATTTATATAGCACATTTATAAACAGATACACTTCCCCAAAGTGCTGCACAGGTTCAATAACACAAGACAGGAAAGGACTATTTAATACTGAAAAATACACATTTAAAACACAATGTAGGTGCAATAAAATGTCTAGCTCAGCTTGAATTAAAAGCCAGTGCAAAAAGATGACTTTCGGTAACGTTTTAAACTGAACAAAAGCATCTTATGTTCAGGGAGGAGAGATCGATAGTTTAGAGCCAGCAACAGAAAAAGCTCTGTCTCCTCTAGATTTTAGTCTAGACCTTGGGCAGTCGAGAAGCAGTTGGTCAGCCGACCTCTGCCCGGAGTGTGAAAAACAAGCATTTCAGATAAATAAGAAGGTGCTAGATTGTTTAGAGAGCAGAGAACGGTAAAATATTGAACTGGATCCTGAAGAAAACCGTTAATCAGTGGAGCAAGGACAGCACGGGGGTAATGTGGTCCCTGCTTCTCGTCCCGCTGAGCAGGCGCGCTGCTGCATTTTGGACCAGCTGTAGTCTGCGCACTGAAGATTGGTCAAGGTCTTGTAGAGAATTTTAAACTGGACAATGAGTTGTTAAAAAGGTATATTATATAGTAGTTGCTTTACATTTAGGTGCGTCTCAGCTCTCATGGAGCAGATGGAGAGATTCCTTTGCCTAAACCCTCTGACACTACTATCATACTGTTACACAGTGGACAAAGAGGTTTTGCCAACATTACTTAAAATAAGTATCAAAGATTGATTATTACGTTGGATAAAGGCTTTGTTGCTCATCTGAGTGTAGACAGCTAAGTATGATGCCCCACATCCCTACAGCCTAAATAAAGAAGACATTGGGGGTTGTGCATAGTTCTGTCTGACTGTGAAGTGACTGAGAGAGCTGTATGAATAGTTTATTTGAAATAACCACTACCAATTTTTCAGGAGACAATAATGAACATACTCTGGTGATGTTTTCAGGGGGACTGGTGGGGAAGTTTGGAGAGGAGAAAGTGAAGCCACTGTCCGTCCCCGCGTCATATGGCTGAAGGTCAAAGGTCACCTCCTCTTTCCACTGGCTGCCATCACAGAGGTTCAGGCTGTCCACACCTACGAACCAGTCAGGACTGGGGATCACCTTCACCATCAGAGACAGCTAAGAATGATAAAAGGTAAATTCAGTTAATGAATTCAATTCTTGACATATTTAGGAAATAATAGTATAATAGAGAATAATTTACCCAGCAAAAACTCTACACTAACTGCAGTGGCAGACTTTTTAATTTCATTTTTTACAATAAAAAAATGTATTACTGCTCAAACTTCAGTTCTTAATTCACATAATTTGTGTGTAACCTTGCAAAACCGTCTAACTATGTGACCTAAAGTAAAATTGGCAAAGGTAGAAGACTGAGTATGAGTAAAATGTTATTAAGTCATTCATTTGATATTTGCGTAAAAAACGTTGTCAAAAATTTCAAGCTTTGTAATTTTCCAGTGCTGAGGCTTGCTAATGCTCAGGTCTACGCACTCACACAGTTTCCAGAAGTGTCTACTGTGTGATGTATGCTTCCTGAAAACTGGTGACCTCATGCCGGAAATGGCCTGGGGGTCAGCGCACGCAGCAATGGCATGGACCCTCAAAACTTCATTGGAAAAGCTGCTGCCTGCTGATGTTTGAAATGAATGGAGAAGTGGAATAGGACAGGAGGGAAGGGCCTGTAATGTCTGGATATCGTGGAAAGGACTTGGACTGACCTAGGCCAGCAACGGAAACATGAAGGATGAAAGAGTGCTGGAGCACACTTCAAAAGTAGAGCACACATGATCTCAGGGGACCACAGGAAAGTTTGTGACATACTGGGTTAATTTCAACTGGTGACGCAAAGCAGTAACATGGTCTTCTTTCTTTATCCTTCTCCTTCAAATCATTCCGCTCAGTTTAGCCATTCAAGTTGATGGTTGATTTGCATAAAATTGATGCATTTTATATGGTGAATTGATCTCATATAGCTCTTTTTCCTACTTTGGGGTATACTGACTGAATCACAACATCGTTCACACACGCTCATACTTTGTCAAGGTAAGTGAAATGTCTTGCCCAAAGACACAATGACGGTATATATGGAGCTGGGAACAAACCACTAATCTGAGAGGTTGTGGGCAAATATTCTTACCTTGGTTTTTCATTGGAGGCCTCACTTGAAACAACCACCTGAATTTATATTTGGGATGAATACACTATCCGTGTCTGTGTGGCTATATCTTTGCTGCACAAGGATTATATGTTTGCCACTCAGCGGGACCTTTGACTTACAGTTTACCTTCCCTCTTTGGATGGACCACATCTTGCTGTCTTGCTGCAAACATGTTGGTAAGTCATCTCCACTGCCATTTAACTCAGAGCTCTAATCATCACTTTTGTCCATCACCATAAATCTTCCACAAAGGCCAATGAAATAGATGCTTTCTAGGCACAAAGCAAAGACAACCTAATCTCCAGCTGCTGTTTTCTTTAGTGCCAAAAATAATGAATACATAAGACCACTCCAACTGCACCCTCAATGAGAGCTGTCTCTCCATTTTCAACTGCACTGAAGCTAATACAGAGGACTACTTTCTATATGACAGCGGATTGTGGTCGGGATTGTGTGCATTTATTTTAGTGGGAATAAAACTGGCATTGGAACTTACATACAAGAGCACAAGTAATAACAAATTAAACTGTCAACACGTTTTCATCGCTATGTCAGTCACGTTCTGCACAAGTACGGCGTTGTATTCTAAGCCTTTCTGCTGATCTAAAAACAGATGGTATTAATGCAGTGACAGGCATCTCATACTTTAATGACAAGCACTTAAGCTCCTCGCCATGATAGCGATGCCTGCGGTCCCTATGTGTTTATGCTCTCAAGTTCAAGTTTGGGTGTTCCAAATTTTATTTTTAATACCAGAACTATTTGTATTGTGATTAAATTATTGTGTTAAATTATATTTCATGAACCAAACAATACATTAATTGTTACTAATTTTCTCTTTTGTATAGATTATAGTCCTTAGACCCTCGCCATGACCTTTGTTTAGCCTGACATCCAAACGTGACCGTTCACTTCGTAACACATTTGGTGTCTGTTTATTCACATAAAGTGTGTGTCTTTCTAGAATTTGAGTCCAGGTGGTGGTGAAATGAGGTAACACTTTTCTAAATCCATTTTGCATCTCACATTTTCAGTGGTTAAAAACCAAGTGTGTTTCATGGAAAGAATCTTTATACTGCACTTGCCCTACAAAGGAGTAGTAACTATAGCCCAGAGGAAGGTGATTAAAGCAAGTCCTTTAATGTACCTGCATATGGCTTTTGTTTACGCAAATGCATCTTGACCAGTGCATTACCTCAGTTCTAACCTTTGCTAATGTGTTGCAGGGGCCCTCTGTGGAGCCCAGAGTTCAGCAGGACAGGCACAGACAGAGAGCAGACTGCACAGAATGGATGTGGGCGTTTGAGACTGTGGGGTGCTGCTTTAGGTCTAAACATAGTTTGATTGGGTTGTCAAAAGAAGTGTTGATGTGTTTGTTAAGACACTTCACTTTACTCAAAGACAGAAATTGTGTGGTTTGTCTAGTCTGGGCATGAGAGTGCTTTGACAAATGTCGCTTATTGTGTGAATGAGTGCGTACCAGTGGAGTCCGTGGCAGCACGAGCAGTTCTGTGGAGCTGTGGCCGATGCCATTGGGGATGCCCGCTGTCCTGTACATAGCACCCACGGCCCGCCTCTTTCTGGCCTCTTTGGCCCCCTTCATGATCTCCACTGTCACTCCGAGTTCAGCAAAGTTCTGCACTCCTGCACTGGCAGCAGTTCCCTCCTCCCACAGATGAAAATGGCGATTATGGCTGACCGCTAAAAGAGCAAAGAAACACAAGAGGAGAGCTAAGGCACAAGATGTTTCTAGAGCTCATACCGCTGTCAGAGTTGTACCAAAGAGTGGGCCCAGTGGTGACGTCATTTCAACAGTCTGTAGGTACGTCTGTGGAAACCTCTGTGTTGCACCAAAGTCATCCTGAAGAAATTACCCTCATGCATGTCTCTGGCTTTATTGTCTCGACTCAAGTTACATCCTTTTTCATCAATGATAAAACCACAACATAAATTAAACTGCCAGAAGATAGGTTATGATTTCAAAGTCAGCATCCACAAAGAGGTAAATGAGTAAACAATTGCAAACTTTGGTTTCTTTTGGAGCCAAAATTTCCTGCTGCTCCACATTCCCACATCTTGATATTTAGTTCAAGTTATCAATGAAATCTGCTATGAATCAAGATCCTGATCTAGGTCAAACTGTTTGTACCGCAGGGTTTGGATGTGACTGATGCGGGCCACTGGCCGGGTCTGGTGGTTTTCGGGGCACAGAAAGGTTAGCCAGAAACACTCTGACAATCTGTGTGATGGTTCTGCCTTACCTCAGTCTCCTGAGTACTGCCTCAGCCTTAAACGCTCCTGACACTTGTATTCACACACACCGCACACTTCACACAATATCTGCTTTCGCCCTACGCTGCTTTACTTATGCTCCTAATTGCCTTTCCATTCTTACAAATTTCCCACAAGCGTCAAATCCTCAAAACTCAAGAACACGTCACTTTTAAGCCACTGTAAGGCATTTAAGCCCTGGTTTGTCCTCCCCTTGTGCCCCTCTGGCTCTCATTGCTCCACACTACCTGGGCCATTAGAGGCCCATTAGCCACCAGCAAGTTAGACTTCATTAGAATTCTGATATCATCCAAGTCCAAAGTAGTTCCCTTCAGTCTTGCACCTGCTTACTATCATCCCAATAAGGCATATGTTTTCCTTTCCTTGTGACAAATCCCATTTCTAGTGCAGTGTCTGGCTCTCAAGGGCATTGAAGGCATTAGCGGAGCATCAGGATCTCTGGTGCCTGTCTGAAATAAGTAATAAGTAGACCATCATCCTTTGGCAGGGCACCATTTTGGACTGGAAAACTAGACTAATACAAACAAGTACGCACACTTATAAACATCTCCCCCTTCATTCCGTGTGGTTTTGCATGTCTGTCTCTTCACTTGGTTTTAGAGTTAAGTGGTTTGACCCCACCACACCCAGGCTCTCATCACCCACCGAACAGCGGCCCCCTCAATGTTGTCTGCACTGCTACACGCCAGCCCTGCGGTAAACCAGCGGACATGTGGGCAGGTCTGTCTCATTCGCAGTAACAGAGAAATCTCAAAGATATGACGGCAAGTAGAGACGGCCCATCTGAAAGCATTTAGACTGTCTTTTATATTGCTTTCTTCCTCCTGCTGCTTTACTCATCAGTCATTAAGTGTGTTTTAAAATGAAAACTCTAATATAAGTCTGAAGGGTTTGGACAGGGGGTAACAAAAAGTCTCTCATGTCAGTGATGGAATGTATTTGACTTAAGTGCCATTTCCAAAACAGTATGGTATAATTAGCCACTCTAAATAAACTACCCAAGTATGTTTGACTTTAGCAGGTAGCTGCAGTAATAATAAGAGTATTATAGTGGCAGTGATTTATTATAGTGGTGACAATAGACCCAGTAGTTTTACCTGAGCAAAACATTTTGGCCAGATACTTTCACCTTTACTATTATAATTCCATTCTGTACAGACTTGGACCTCTGTATGTCATCAGTTTTCTGACATCATCTCTTACCTATGAGTTTGGACCACTGAGCAGGGGGACGGAACAGTGGATATTGCTTGGGGAAGGCCTGTGGACTCCAGTGACCTGTAAAGACCAGAATGTAGGACGCAGGACCCTTGGCTGTGCACTCTGTCCCGTTTACAGATCGCAGAGGCCCAGCCAAACTCAGAGAGAGCTTCAGCAGCACAACCATCAGCCTCCACAGCCAACCACAGCTCAGGTGCCTGTACGATGACATCATCTGAAAGACATGCAGAATGAAAAATGGCTGTTTCTCTCACCGATGGGCAAAGGCACAGTCTACTGCTGCCAGGCGCCTGGCAAAACACAACTATGCACCGTATGAAATATAGCTCCTACTGTTGAACTTTCTACAAAACCATGAAATGTGCATCCATCACTCGCTCTCAAAGCTGTCTGTGCCCAGATGAGAGAAAATGGAAAGAATATTGGGAAACCCAGACAAAACCAAAATAAGTCTGCAGAAGTGTGAACTTGCCTCTCATCAACATATTTCATACAGAGTTACAATGAACCACTAACCCAAATTCAGATATTGAGGACTAATGTTCTAAAAATGTGAAGAACGTTAGTAAAGCAGAGGGCAGTGGTTTTGTGAACCTCAAAAACATATTTTAATCACTTTAAAACATAAATAACATTTTACGTGTGGAAACTGAAAAGTTGTTTTTCAGTTTCCATCCATGCAATGCCACTCTCTTGATTTTTAAGATATACAATTTTCTGCTAACAATTTCAAAATAAGCTATTACTTTTTTGAAGTGGTAAGTCAGATCCTCTTCATTTCTCAGGTGTTTGCTATTTATTTGTTACGTATTCTTAAAGTATTGTGCCAAATAAAGGTATCATATTTCAGTAATAGTCTATTTAGAAACATCTCTTCTCTGATCCATGCACAGCCCCTCTGAACCCTTCAACCTTTGTGCATTTCATGATATAAACACTGCTGGTCTTATCCTGTTGCGCTGGTCCAGAGCCAAACTGCAGCACACATTCATAGCTGCCATAGTAATGTCTGCCAGAGTAGAGCTCTAAAATAAAACAATATGGATGACATCTTTCAAAGAGCTGTCACTCTCCTGCTCTGACTTCACCGACTGACCATGCACACGCTGA
Source organism: Rhinogobius similis (assembly GCA_019453435.1). Lineage (NCBI taxonomy): Eukaryota > Metazoa > Chordata > Actinopteri > Gobiiformes > Gobiidae > Rhinogobius > Rhinogobius similis. The sequence goes on along the minus strand of CM033630.1, from coordinate 21,896,400 downwards.
CCACAACACTGACTGCTGACTCAGAATCGCACCCCATTAAGATGGATGCACGCGCAAAATCCAAAATAGACTTTAATTTCCTTCACTTTTACTAGCATTGTTCAGGCCTTGTAAAATGTGCTTCACTTTTATATCTGAGTGTAAAGTAGAAACGATTCTGGCAAAGGGTTTGCAGCGTTTTAGGGAGTTTTTAGAAGCTTTTATCTCCTTCCGATGTGGGTGTATTTAATTGATCCACCCAAAATGTAGCTACTTTTTTCCATGGGTGTTAACAGTCATACTCATTGCAGGTTTTCTTGGTCGTCTAAATATAGTTTTGTCTCTCAGAGTGGATTCTGTTCACTAAGAAACTAATCCATGTCATTATCTTGAGCCCTGTGATTAGTCAGTAACTATTGTGCTGTGAGAACTGAAATAAAATGACTAAAAGTTACAGTCCAGTCAGTGAAGTCTTTGTGTAAGCCCCAACCCTGGATACAATTTGTTTATGGAGAATGTTGAATCATAAAGACCATAAGTGCGAACGTTTGGTATAATTGCAATTACTAAATACAGTCTTTAGCATTGCAAGAGAGGAATTCATGCCGATGTTTAACCTTAAATTGGATTATGTAACTTTTCTGGAAGAAGATCCGCCACCTGCTTGTCGCCATGGAGATGTTTTTGCCTTAATGTTTTCAAATATGGCATTAAACTTCGTAACACATTTGGTGTCTGTTTAGCTGACGTTTTTTTTTTTTCTTTTTGTTCTATTGAAAGATAGATAGGTTTAATGCCATACTGTGGAACTTCTCCTTGAAGACAAACAGATCAGATCTGTGCAGAATCTTGCAAAAAGAATGTATTATTTTCAAGTTTTTCAATAGCAAAAAAAGTCCTGAATAAATGCAGGATGGATACATTTGATGTCATAGTTTGGAACATTGCAGGCACAGGAATAACATCTCCATGGAGACAAGCAGGTGGCAGAACCCGCACCTGAAATGTTATATAGCGCACCTTTAATTTTGTTCTTTTATTTATACACCTTCCCTTGTCCAAGACTTATTCACACCGCTGCAAGTGAGGCTCAAAGCAGCTGCAGTATGTAGACAGTTAAATTTGGGCATCTGGACTAACCCATTTACCCAACACACATAACATTCATGTCTTGTACCACATTGTCCTCGGTGCAGTCTATTTCCAGAGGTCAGATAGGATTACCGTTGCCAAAATCTCTGCTAAACTCCAGCTCTGACATTTTTCTGACCGCATCTCTGTGTCACTGGCTGTTTTATCAATTCCCCAGCCTTATGAAAAGCCTTAATAACCATTGTGTGTGCGAGTTTAACAGACAACCATAAAAATACCCCTGTTATGAAGACACATGGCCCTCGGCTTTGATCCTGGGTGACCATCCCCGTTGACAGGTGGGACAAACTGACCAGACACTTGAACTAAGCGTCATTCTTAAATAAGCTCCGTTTGTCACAGTTGTGGGCAGTGGAGGTAGGAGTTAACATGAGTTCAACTTCAGGAGCAGCGAGTTTTCACGTCAGTTTGTGATTTTAAGTGCTACTGTCCTGTCTGCGCTTGGTTTCAGTGAGGAAAAAGAGGTCAAATGTGTTGCAAGCTCCTGCAAAGATGTAGTTTCACAACCTGTTTGACTATAATAAAAGTAGGCATTTAGAAAGTAGGTTAACAACTATAGGCTTAAATGGGTATTATTGTCTCCATCTTGCCAGCCGACATTTGAACTTCACACGTGCACTAAAATGCACCAAGAAGCATTTTCAGCATTCCCACATTGAACTTTATCAGTCAACACTTGACTATACTTGCAGCTCTGAAAACCAGGGATAATAACAGACTGAAGAAAAGGCTTTAAAAACCCCTAGAGTCCACAAACGCAACAGGCGCAATCCAACTTTGAGATGTGGAAAAAGGCCAAATGTTGTCCTACTGCGTTACCTTTACAGTGCAATTAGAGCAGACTCACGCCGTGATAATGCACACAGGTATTCACGCACACGCGGGGACCCTGAACGCAGCACGACTCGGCCGGCTTTTACAAGCAGATGGCAAGACTAGCACCAATATAAGGAACATTAAGGAGTTTATTGGTCTACACTTTTAAACTGAAGCCTTGCTAACTGCACAGGGAGTACTTTGCATTACCCACAAATAGGCAGTTAAAGCATTTTAGTTTAGGGCAATTGTAGGTAAACCTGAACAAACTTGTATCATTCTGGGAAAATATATTGACTTTTTTAGTTTAAGCAGTGGAGAATGTATTTTTTATTGAAGATATTTTGAATTTGATTTACACTATATTTATGACATCTTATTTTAGTGAGGAAAGTAAACAGTTTATCCTTAAAAAGTTGTCAATTGTTATGAATCCTGTATGTACTGACAGATCTGTTTTGAGGGTTGCATTTGGCAATCTGTGTGTCTATATTTAATGTCATATGAGAGAGAATAATGTGCACGTCCTCATAAAAGAGAAGTAGAAATTGTGAGTTATTTCCTTGAGAGATTGTGCAAAGAATGAATGAGTGATCAGTCCAAATGTCCTACCTGTGTTGTTCGTCTGCTGACAGTTGCTCCGGTGTTGAGTTTTGAGTCACTGCCACTTTGATCAGCTCCTCTTGCCCTTCTCTCCTCTCTACTCTTTATCTGTCTTCTACTCTTTTCTCCACCTCCTCGGGTTACCGGCCCACTCTCTCCACCACTCCTCCCCTCCACCCTTCTGTCCTTGTATGGAGTCCAGTGCTGGCTCCCCTCTCTCCCTCTGCACTGACTGCTGACAAGGTAATCAGCACCACTTTGGCTCAGTATCTAATTTGCCACTCATCATTTTGTGTGTGCTTTTGTTGCTATTGTTTTAGTTAATAAGCTGTGGAGTCGTTAATAGGCAGGGCTGGGCAACAGATGAGCTGAGTTTGGGTTTACTGAAGTTTATTGCTGCAGACAGATTTAAACTAATCAACTGGGATCATGCATAATGAAACGTAAAATATTATTTGTGAACAAAGTATTGCTGATGCCATCAACACAATATATCGCAATGTCATTTTTAAAAATAGACAGTGACTAATTGCTTTTCCCAATTAATTGTCCTTCCGTTTATGGACTATTGGTCTCAGATAGCATCACAACATTCTATTCAATACAGATGGGGGTCAACAAGTTAAAATGTTGTATTATACTGAGTTCTAGGGTTTTGTCACATAAAGAAATGATCACACGGCACTTTACCTTTTGGATATTTCTTGGCAAAATACAATGTAATCAATAGGAAAATCTAGCTCTTGCAAATCTGAAAACAGCCAATTGCACCACATTTGAAAAAGGTCTAGAATCATCACAAGAATAGAAGACTATTGGTATGAATCAGCTCAGGATCACAAGGGTGTAAGTGACGTTTTGGGACTAAACTGATGTATCAAAACGTTTATGATGAGCTTTACACAGTCAGAATATAGAGTCATTTTAGAGTAAATGACAAAAGAAAAACAGATCCCATCACTTTGCATGGGGTTTTTCAGCACCAATGCAGGTTGGTGGGCATAACAGCAGTATGATCTTTTAAAAATGACTTAAAACATTGGTGCCAAGAAAGTGTAGGTGAAATATAGTTACAAATACACGTTAAAGCAACACTGCGTAAGATTCTTTGTAGAGAGCACGCCACATGCATTACTAGATACAAATTTAAAACCAAACTTTGGAACATTCTCTATGGAGACAGATTTTTTGCAGTTTTTTTTTTGCCATAGTAAGAACATCTCCATGGAGACAAGCAGGGCAGAGCTTCCACCTGAAAAGTTGAAAGTCAGCTTGGTGGCAAAATATGTCCCCTCACAACCAGGGAGCATGTTTGTGTTCACGTTTTTTTTAAATCCTATACAAAAGACCAGTAATAAAGTAACTGAGTTTATTTAAATCTATTTTATGACAGAAATATTACACGGTGGGGCTTTAATCAGTGAACGGTAACTGTTTGAACATTGACATCTGTCTTTGAGAAAATTGAGCTGTTAAGACGGAATCATTCGAGACTCTATTCAAAGCGTGAGTCTTCTTTTTCCTCTCCTGGAATGTTCCTTTTGATACCCAGCTTTGGAAATACAATGGTTGTTGCATTTTGGCACAAGACTTTCTCTTTGGCCTGACGACGAATCAATTAAAACAAATGAAAACCACATAGAACATCATCAAACATATTATCTAATGGGGTCTAACTAATCAATCCAAAGCATTAAGGGACAAAAACATCTATAACAATCCCTTCTGTTTATCATTATGTTCCACCTCAAAGCTATTTTATTTATTTGAATTAGTCCTGTGTTCTCATATGAGTTTTTCCCTGACCACAGTTCTGACACCTGGCTCACACATGGACGACCAGGGAGGTTTGAGCTACACCGCCATTCACTTATCAACGTGTCAGGAGCCTGGCTGAATCAAGACAAGTGAGTCTATCTGGAACTGTTTTTTTTTTTTTTTTCTCCGACTGTTTCAAAATGACGCACTAAAGCAGGCCCTGAGGCAGAAAAGAATAATTGAACACTTTGCATTGATGGTTTAAGTCTGAAGTCAACGTTGTGCGACCTGGATAATAGATCTAGAGTGTAAGGTCATAAAAACTGAGCCACGTCTATGCACCAGATTCAACCTTGTATGGACTATGGCCTACTGTATTCATCAATAGCAAACATTTTCAAATAAACACATCTGCTTCCTTCGTGTGGCGGATTTTTCTTTGGTCCGAGTTGAATCTGGGTTACTGGAAAAGCAGGCGCCCCACTGATTAATGACAATGAGCTCAGTGTCCAGATTGTTAATTACCTCACATGCACATGGAGTAATACAAAACATCTCTGAATAATGAGGTACACACAGGCTCAAGTTTGATAGGGAAAGCATTTTGATAGATTCACATTTTCTAATAATATATGTTGACTATCTCTTTTGACCTATACAAAATCTGTTACAAGTCTGAGTGAGAGAAAAAAAAAAAAGCAGCAAATTGTGTTATGACTGGTGGGTGCAGAAGGAGTAAATGCAATAGTCAGCAAAAGTAGTTCTTGTTCAGTCTCAAATCTGTGCAAGACACCACTTCCACCATTATGCTCAGTGTTGCTGTTAAACTTTTCTGATGGAGGCTCCACCACATGCTTGCAGTACCTTTTCTATCTTCATGGAGACAGCACCAGGCCAAGTTACAGCTCAGACGTGCCCACTCACAGAGAACATGTCCTTCATTGTATTTTTTTAGCAATAAAAATACCTGTAATTGACTAAATACAGTCTTAGTAGAGATGTAACCAATATATCGCAATATCGTATCATCAAATGTACCATAATAATTCCATGGGCTGTCACAGTATATTCAATTACAAGCCCCTTTGCTTGTATGCAACAGCTAAAGAAACAGAAGGAACAACAACTACATTTCAATGTAGACAATATGAAGAAATGAATTATTCCCTTTTATATCTTAATTCTTCAGAATATTGCAAATATTGAAATGACATATACCATGAAATGAATATCAAGATAATATTGTACCGTAAGATTTGCATATTGTTACATCCTGTGCCTTAGTTGACCAAAATTTGTATTAGCTGACAAATTATTTTAATAAGAAGGTTTTACATGGGACAACTGCAGAAAGGACAAGACAGGGCATGAGCTAGCTGAAGATTTGGGAGTGAATCATCCAACTTAATCCATCTTTTTATATGTAAATACACAGTTTTCTAGTATTTTTCAGGATATATATATATATATATAAATATATATATTTGTGTGTGTGTATATATATCTGTATATACATACACACATATATATGTGTATATATATATATGTGTGTGTGTGTGTGTGTGTGTGTGTGTGTGTGTGTGTGTGTGTGTGTGTGTGTATATATCTGTATAGATACACACACACACAAATATGTATGTGTGTTTTGAAGTAACAGTATATTTATGTGCAGATTTGAGACCTCATCTTTATTTATTTTTCAATGAGAGGTGAAGCAGGCTACATTTACTGTACACACATACACACACTTGTGTCACACATACACACTTGTGTGCATGGGGAGCAGGTTGTCCCATCACTGATGCAAACCTCCGAGATATAGTTAAACGTTTCTTCCAGTTAAAGCCATGCTCACGTCAGGGACACACGTGCCAAATACGTGCGGCTGAGCTAACGACAGCACATTGGGCTGAAGCCATAGTATCTGCAGTATCACAATATTACACACACATGAAGACAGATGGGTTGGCTCCTCAGGGGGAATGAAAGAGACACAGCCTCTGAGGAGGACGCCAACTGGATGATCTTGATTGTTTCTGTCCATGCCTTAGTTCACGGTATAATACTGTCATTTCAACAACATCACGTTACATAATCTCTCCCTTCAGTTAATGCAGGGTTTTGTTTTGGCACGGGTCATTTTTCTGCCAAACGTCCTCTCAGCATTCAGCGCTTAATCAAGAGACTGAGACCAAATCATGACAAATGTTTAGGGGCTACAATCCAGTCGTCACCAACTACAGTGCATGATATAACATGATTTAACACTGATTTGGCAGAGCATGACAAAGCAGTGTATTATCCCGACTAATATGAGGAGTTAGAAAATCAAGCAAACATTGAGTGAAGTTCTGAAATGATTTTACTGGGTGCTTTTATTACTGTTGGAAGGTCAATTGATTTACTATTGTTAGTGTGAGAATTATTATTATTTATTTTATGTAGGAACACTTTTTATGCCTTATCATAGTTTATATTCTACTATTATCACTTGTTGTTTCATATTGCACCAGATATTGCCGAAGAAAGTTCCTTGTTTTGGAATTTTGTTCACTGACACTGACTTGTTTCTGATTCTAATGGTGCATATTTGTAGGAAAATGACACTCTTTGTCTTAGGAAGAAAAATACATTGCAAACATAATCAAATGAATGGGACCTCTATCATTTCTGTACAGCCAGTACTGTTGTACATAAACAGCAATAAAATATTTCCTTTATGTTTATGTATAAATATCAGTTGTTGAAATGTCAGTATTTTTACTAACCTTAAACCTTATTCCACTCTACTGTGACTGGGCCTTGAAACAATGGTAAAAGCAATCCACAACTTTTTAAAATATTCTTCAAAAATCTCTGAGGAAGGACCTGTGGTTTGTGTATTTACTGGCACATAACTTTAGCTGTTTGTGGCATCTATGTGCCCCATTTTCTGGATTTGAACAAAAACTGACTCACCCTCTGACAAACTTGCAGTTTACACTCAGCCAGTAACAGCCAGAACACAGGACTTATAGAAACATACGGTATCTTTAAATATGATGGTGAATATTATTAATGTCTTTGTTGTGTGCTTCTGAGAGAGAATGGAATCATCTTTCATCACTCTGAGTGACAACCAAAGAAAAATATTTATCCACCGCTCTCTGAAGGTTGGCAGCGAGCTCAGTGTGAGAGGAGCAGGTCATCTCCAGAGACTCATTCATCATGTATGTGGACACGTTATGCAAAGACATACAAACACACACATTATGTACACTGTCAAATGTTGTATCTATGCCTCCCATCATAAGCAGTAGTTTATTATATTTTCATTTCAAGTGTTGAAATTTTAGAGTTTAGAACAGATGTCAACAAATCTGCCATATTTATATTTTGTGCTTTTTGTGAGAGACAAAGATGGAATAGACCAGTGTTTCTTAAACTGTGGTACGCAGGTCTCTCTGCAGTTGGAGTATTTGTGTTATTTAGAGACAAATCATGTTCAAATGAATGTTTTTTGTCTTCCTTTGGGCAAATCATTATGTAGAACTACATTATCTATGGTTTAGTCTAATGTTAGACCTGTTTTATTCAATTTTTAAACCTGGTCTAGCCCTAATTTTGAACAAATATAAAATTGGTTTAGATATGGTGGTACTCAGAAAGCCAAATATTATCTTAGGTGGTACTTGATGTGAAACGTTTGACAACCACTGGAATAGACAGATAAGTATGAGTTTGAAACCAATCAATATACATAATATCTGGAAAATGATATTTGTTCCCACAATAAATCTCCCTCTCTCTACATGTTTGCATGTCAGTTTTGGCATAGATTTTACACCAGATGATTAAAATGTTTTTGGCAATAAAAAAATGTCAAACTTTATTAACATGGACTAATAATTATGCTGCTAATGTACTTTAAATGTAACATGAATAATTTTCCAAACTCATGTTTTAACATTTAAACACAGCAATCTCCGTTTTACCTACTTTTACTCTGTTTTTCCAGTGAAGCAATTAAGTAAGACCCTCTTGACCAAGTAAGGGAACCTTCATTTTACAGCTCTGACCAGCGTCTTCCCAGACATGATAAAATCTATGAGGCCTTTCAAGCCCTCCTTCCTTTTCTGGTCAAAACAAACAAACAACAAAATGTGTGTGTTCCCAGCATGGCAGTGGGACCAGTGGCCGGGAAAGGTGAACGTTGTTCTGTCGGCCAGTCCCCAGTGGGAGTCAATGAGGCAATGAGGCAACACATGTGAAGTGACCGTGAATCATGGCACAGGTTGCATAATGTGGTCTGGACAAACATGTTGCTGAAATTTATCCCCATTTCAGAATCCATACTGTGAAAAGTCTTGGACAGTTTTAAAGGCTATGAACAATGAAAGCTGCACTGATGTTTACAAAGATGATAAAAAGATTTCATGATTGGAGACAGTTGGAGAGCACAGGCTTCTGCCAAGGCTCTGCCCCCATCTTGCACCCACCCAAACTCAAACTGGGATCTGGAGTTAATGCTCTTTGGACCCTGACATTTTACAAAGGTATAATCAGAGGAACATAAAGCCTCTTTGACTGTCCAAAAAGTGCTGTATCCACAGGTTTCAGCTTCCTGTTATGTGCAAGATTATTAAGACTTTCTCATTCATATATGATATATTGTTTTAAAGTGTGTACTGCTATGTCCTAATTTCTGATCGTTCTGAAACTGATAAAATGCATTATACATTGTACAAAATGTAAATGTGTGTGTATATATATATATATATAATTATAATATTTATTATTTATATTTATTTTTATTTTTACAAAATATACAAATATTTGCATTCATAAAAGCACATCTTGACTGCCTTTTTGACACCTCGCTAAAACCTCTGCCCAGTGATGTATACTGGAGGTGTTAAAATGCCTATTAAAATGGTTGAATAATAATCATTCTTAGGTGCTGCAGTTTTCGTCCCTCCACATTTCAAAGAGTAGGATCCCAGTTAAGTACATGTGGTTGTAATTTTGTGGCTGATAATCTGTCCCCAGGGACTCCAGAAACCCACCTCCCCATGTGCCCCACCTATCTGCCCCTCTCATAAAGCTGCACCCGCCCCGGCCCTGTGCAACATCCAGTGCATAAAACAGCCAACAGGGTAAGAAAAAATGTTGTTTATGGTTGAAGTTGTGTTATCCCTAATTACCCTTTTGTTACATTGTTCACGAAGCTCACCATATCCAAGCCCCAGACAGAAGGGCACCATCACTTACAGAAAAATGATGAACTAAAGATTAAATAATCTCTTTTCTGGGAATGGTCCTGTTAAGTAAATTTATAATTTCATGGCAAAAGTCCACTTAAGAGAACTTTGTGTGGATCATTTTAGTTTTTAGTTACTTAAATGAGACTACTGTTCTTGAATTTGATGACATCATAATTTCCCATGTGGTGGGGCTTTTCTATGGGTTTCAGAATTACTGGAAATTAGGACTCGTCATATGGTGTCACAATATGAACAAATGTGTGTATATTGAATTTGATAGGAAGCTGAAACCCACGAATTGGGAAGAAAAGTTTGGAACATATTTGACATGTTTTCTTCCTGTCTTCATGTTCAGTTTAATTTTGACTACACAAATATCACAATTCAAGTCTTCAAAAATGTAGTTAAGAAAAGACATTGTACAGGTTTATTTTTTTACATTTTATTAAAATACGGTGTGGAGTTTACCATCGGAAGTTACCATCACAAACATGATTGTTTCTAATAAAAAAAGTAAACAAAACAAAAATAAAGCTTAAGAGCCTAGTTACAGGAGTTTTTTTTGTCTTTTTTAAAAATTTAGTTTTTGCAGTCTGGTGAAAGAAAAAAAAAAATCAATTCACAATGAGAGTGAGTGAAAAAAAACATGTTCACATGTTGTAAAAATACATTTCCCAATTTTAACATCACACACGGTTCACATTCAGACGTTCATTCATCCGTTGGTTAGATGGTTAGATGTCAGTGCCAAAAGAAAAGCATAAGGGGTCTAGGGGGGTTCTGGAGGACAGCTGTAGGGGGCGGGGCCGAGGGCTGGACTGCTGGAGGATATGTGTGCATTTGACCCTGAGAAATAGTGACCGGTTCACACCAAATTTCTTCTGTTATATTTGAGAGACCTCACCAGTGTTGCATTGCCGTCCCTCCCTCTCTCTCTCTCTCCACCAGCAGCTGTGTAAGAGGCTTTAGGAGTGGCAGAGTCGTTGGCCGAGGGGGGAATTTTCACACCAGAGAGTGAAATATTAACTGTGGCTTTGTAACCATACGTGCTGTGCTTTATCTGCGAGCTTGCACATACACACACTGCCAGGGCAAACAAATCTATCACTGAACATTTAAATAAGGTCAAATGGTTGGAAACTAAAGGTGCGCAATATTTAGGGGTATTATCTGGGAAGCGACATGATCCTGGCCCAACTTTTTTTCCGACTTGTCTTACTGTGGTCAACTGTATTAAGGCAGTGAGTGGTTCCATGGCAACTTTAAAACAGCTACTTTAAGGGAAAGACAAAGTAAGGCCCACGATACTGACGATACTGGAAGGGATGAGATTGAAAAAAAAAGATCGAAGGAGAAATGGGGGGGTAATCGCGCCGAAATGTTTCAGTACAACATGTAGAACACAGACAAGCAATATCAATAAAATAACAATAAAACAAATGGATTCTTTAACAGTGCACTGTTGAACTGAAAAATATAAATCATCCGCGTCAACAGCAAAAATTTAAGATAACTATTTATGAGCATAATCTTGAACTATGGGGGTACTTTTTAAAAATATATACTCATCACATGACAGAGGTCACAGACATGCTCCGCGCCTCCCATAGACTCTGAGGAGAAAACTGTACATCACTGGAAACTGACCACGACAAATGGTTCAGGGGCAAAACGGGGAAGAGGAAAACAGCAAGATGACGACATTTTTAAGCCAATAGCGTTTTTTTCCTCTAAAGAATTACCTCACATGCACTATAGTCAGAGCAGCTTGACAATGAAAGGGGGCTAAATATAAAAAACGGATCTATAACTACAGTTCTAGTAAAACAAGACTAGCAGAACACGACCTTTGCTTTCCTCGATTCGGTAAAGATGGAGAGACATCTACTACAGTCAGAAGTAATATGGGTTTTTTAAGCTCTGTGCTAAAAACTTTCCACAATGACAAATAAAAAGGGTAAAAAGGCAAGAAGATACACATTGGTTTTGAAGCCTGAGTTTTTTCAGTGACCTAGAGTGAACCTACAAAGATTCTGTCAATTCATTTCAATGGGGCGATAATGATAATGCTTTATTTAATCAATGAATCGTTACTGCTACAAGTTCACAACCCTTCTGGTAAAGACTATTATTAAAGAAGTCATCTAGAAAAATCTGTACAAAAAATAAAAGGGTATGCACGGTACATTCAATATCTGTTACTGAGGTACTAGAAAGGTGTTCCCTTGACACCAGGGCAACAGCGATAAAACAGTTACTCCTAGGGATGTCCTTTGGAAAGACAACAGTTTGTCATCCTTGAAAGGGTTATGGGAACAAAACGCGCACACACAGAATCTCTCTCTCACACACACACACACACACACACACACACACGCACACACACACACAGCCTTTGTCAATGAAAAGCCAGCATACACAAATGTCCAAGCACTCACACAGGGGAAGATGGAGGTCGCATGCTGGTGTGGGAGGTGAGGGAGACGGAGGGGACGGGTGGAAATGTAGCGAGATTTTTAAATTATAAGGCGATGGTTCGATTCCTGGTCACCCGTCCTGTTCCTACACTGAAGCTAACAGTCTGAACAACAAAGTCAGACGGTGCCCTCTGCTGGTGAAGACCCGAACTTCAATGATTTCAGCTAAACATTAGAGCTGCGTTTGGGTGGGCACGATATTCACTCCTCAGTCCTATGCGCCACTGCAATTCGAAATAGCAAAAAACAAAGAGGGCTAAAGCAAGGATGACAACACTAGGAGGCATCACAGGGTTAAGTTAGGAAATGAGGATACATACTTAATAGTAATCTGTGTTTTTTGAGCTTAAGACAGTGCCAGGGAGCGCTGAAGAAATGGGGGACCTAAATGCTGCTTGGTGGAAATCAGATCTATAATGACTTTCTGATGATTTTTAGCACAAATCTCCCTGCGAAAAGGGTTTAAAGAAAACAAAAAGTATAAAGCAGTAACAGTAAATGTAGAAACAACGGGGCCTTTAACCTCAACTGGTCTGAATTAGGACAACTAGAGGTACAAAGCCAAATTCGAAATGCTTTCTTTTTTTCCAAAAATAACAAACATTAACAACTAGAACCACAATAAATTTCCATTGAAACAACAGCCAATAAGAAAATGAACCAGTCCTATCACCGAATCCTTGAGAACAGTTATTGCTGACTTGGTGGGGTTGTGTTGGGGGTGACGGGGGCGAGGCAGGTGGGTTGGGGGTGAGATGGGCGGCAGAGGGCAGGTCACTCCAGGGCTCGTTGTGTGAGATACAGTGTAGATCACGTCAGGTCGGACTGGTGCCGTCGATGTGTGGTGGGGAAGGTTTTCCGGGCAGAGAGGAATGTGCTAGCGCTGGCGGAGGGGGCTATTGGTCGGAGGGGATGTCTCTGTCGGCTTCGGCCTTGGTGGGTTGTCCCGGAGACGGGGCATGAGGGGGGTGGGTCACGGGGGTGATGCCGTGTGCCATTCCTGAAACCAGGCTGTCCACCCCTGCTCCAGCCCCTGGCAGACCCCCTGCCGCTGCCACATTGATCAGGCCGGGGGGAAATCTAAGTCACAACAGAATGATTACTTATGGCCAAAAGAGAGCACATCTTAATGCTGCTTCCTTGTTTCGCTCACCTGTAGGACGCTCCATTGAGCTCAGGATGAACCGTGGCAGCCTCCATGCTGGGCCACTGAGAGGCGGCCATCAGGTACTCTTTGTTCACACAGTTCTTTAGACTGTCAGGGATGCGGCCTGCAGCACACATGGTCATTAAAAGTCTTAATTAATACATTTAATACACTAAAAACCTTGAATTTCCCATTAAAGACAAAGACTACATCCCCATAGCTGGGCAACAACATTGATATCTGTATTGTTTTCAGACAAACCAGTGTTATTCTGTGGATGTGATGTTATCCATATGTAAATAAAGTAGTGTTGCCAATCTGATTACGTATAAAAACAGATAGCTATATCCCACTTTTGAAATACAATGAATTATAATTAATTGCATTGCTTAATGTCATTATTTTCAGCTATTTTTTGTACATTTTCTTACAGCAGCAGTCACTTTCTGGAAGTGGCACATCACCTGCATGATTCCATGTAAATAGAAAACTATACTTCTGAACAGACTGCATGATTTTTCTAGTTTTTTCAGTGCAATAAATACATCCAATAATACATAATTACAATTCAACTATTTATTTAAATTATTTAATTTATTTAAAATGGATATAACTTCAGTCTAGCCACTGAACTGTTGGCACCCCTGAAATTTTCCCAGAAAATCAAGTTTTCTTCTCCTAAGTTTTACTAAACACATGTTTATTTTCTCTGTTTGTATTGGAACACACACAAAGAAAAACTCAAAAAAATGGGCTGAAAAAAATATGGCACCCTTTCTTTTGGAATTGTGGATGAATAACTCTGTTTCAAGCATGTGATGCTCGTTGGGTAACCCACTTGGGGCAAGTAACAGGTGTGGGCAATATAAAAAAAAAATCACATCTGAAAGCAGATAAAATGGAGAGAAGTTGACTCAGTCTTCACATTGTGTGTCAGTAAGAGCCACACTGGGCATGGAGAACAGAAAGAGGAGAAGAGAACTGTCTGAAGACTGGACAACCAAAATTGTGGAAAAATATCGTCAATCTCAAGGTTACAAGTCCATCTCCAGAGATCTTGATCTTCCTTTGTTCACAGTGTGCAACCCATTGCACTGTAGCTTATCTCTGGATGTGGATGGAAGAGAAAACCCTAGGACAGTCCGGATGGTGGATAAGCAGCTCCAGTTTCAAAAAAATTAAAGCTGTCTCGCAGGTTTAGGGTGCATCAGTGTCAGCGCGAACTATACGTCGAAATTTGAATGAAATGAATGTATGAGAGTAAGCCAAAATCATTCTGAGAAAACGTCTTGTGGACAGATGAGCCCAAGATAGAGCTTTTTGGTAAAGCATATCATTCATTGATCGATTGAGCCTTTTCGGTCCGGGTCCCTCGGCTTTGGAACGACCTGCCCGAGGAGATAAGGCTTGCGCCATCAGTATCATCTTTTAAAGTCTATATGACAGGTTCTCATATTCAAATTATGTTTGGTGGGAGGGCACTTGTGGAAAATATTTATTATTAGTTTTACATTTTTGAAGTTGCAGTTCCAGAAGAAATTTTGATAAAGGTTTAAAATTACAGGAAGTAGTGCTGGGTTGTCATAATAGAATCCCTCCACCTATGTCATCAAAATGTGGACAAAATGTGAAATAAACAGGCAGTTAACTTTCAACTGAAACTATTTTCTGACAGTTTAAACGGTCATTCAACAAAATAAAGGTGTTATCAGGTTTTATTATTTGTCAAATCATAACTATTGTGTAATTAACATGGATTTTGGCCCTTGTTTTCAAAATGGTTGCTAGGTAACAGCTGTAGAATACCCTCCACCTATGTCATATTTACTGCCCATGTCCAACCAGGAAGTACAATTATTACAATCATGATGAAAAGTGTCAAACTAAGGACAAATAGGTAAAATGTTTGGGAAAATCTTAAATACAATCATATTCACTATGTTTTAGTCAAACGTGTGTCTAACCCGTCATATAGCCTTTAAATCACTTCTTAAATCTCACTTTTATCATTTGGCCTTTTTATGATCTTTCTTGTCTTTCTTTTGCATTGTTCTGTGAAGCGCTTTGTTTTTAAAGGTGCTATATAAATAAAGTGAATTATTATTATTACTGTATAAACTGAATGAGGCCTACAAAGAAAACACAGTATCTACATTCAAATACAGTATGGTGAAAGTTCAAAGATGTTTTGGGGTTGTTTTGCTGCCTCTGGCACTGGGTGCCTTGACTGTGTGCAAGACGTCATGAAATTTGAGGATTATCAAAGAATTTTGGATCACAATGTAGGGCCAAGTATCAGAAAGCTGGGTTTGTGTCCAAGATCATGGGTCTTCCAGCAGAACACCCAGAAATAGATGGCAACAAAGTGCTGGAGAGTTCTGAAGTCAGCAATGAGTCCACAACGCCTAACGAGAGATTTTAAAATTGCTGTTGGGAAAAGGTGTCCTTCCAATATGAGAGACCTGGAGCGGTTTGCAAAGTGTGATCCAAAATTTCAGTTGATTGGTGTAAGAAGCTTATTGCTGGTGAAGATTTTGTCCTGTCGTTTATTCAGCTTTGCATGAAATTTTTTCTGTGTTTTTTATTATTGTTGTGTTATTCCAATGTACACAAAGGAAATAATCATGTGTATAACAAAACATGTGAAGTTGCAATATTTTTCTGGGAGTAACAGCGCCATGAATGTATGGTGGGCAGGGCCTATAACTCTATGGGAGATTCACTGAAGATGTTGAACTTAATGCCAGTTTTTGTTTCATGTGGATAGTTCCACTAAATACAGAGATATTAACCATAAACCAGGTTAAAAAAAAAAGCAATTTGACAAATCCCACCATTCTGACCTATCTCCAGCTCAGGTTTAAACTCTAGGGATTCTAGAATAGATAAGATAACACCCTGTTATGCTACCTAGCTGTTAGCGTAGAGCGCACATAATCTGCACAGATGAAGTAGTATCCTAAATAGTAAAAGTACTTCAAATAAATTATTACTTACAAGTAAAGGCCAGCCCTAATTCTATTCTATTCTGATTTAAGTGGACATTTAAAACTGTCCCTCAAATAATTATTGTTATGTGAAAAATTAGGCTGTATTATAAAAATCCTTTCCATGGGTTTCAGCTTCCTCTCCTAGGCTTTTGAGGATTTTTATTTTAAAAGATAAATATTATAATTAGAATGATTGTAATCATTATAATTATTGTATATTTTATAATTGATAGGCCTCTGTACGTACTGAAAATAAAGCACTGAACCTTAGTTTGCTGAAATATTTAGCCCATTTTACTCGTTTTAGCGCTCACACCCATCTTTATTTTTGTCAGGGAGTGGTGTATGCTCGGAGCATGTAAACATCAGATGGTGAATGATCTGCACTCGTGAGGAGTCCGTAATTACTGATCATTTTAGTAGTCGACTAATTCAATTATTATTTCAAATGTACATTCAGATTAGAAATAGATTATTCTTTGACATTTTAATGTAATAAGGCCATGGTCTTTGTTATTATTATTTTTTAAGGTATTTTTGTATGCGTTTTAGAGTCGGTTTAGTCCAGATAACAATGGTTATGGTTATCAAACTACTACTATTTTTTATAGTCTATTTGTGTTAATTAACTTTGACAGCCCTAAAGTATTTGTATTTGTTTCTACTTTGTAAACATTAGTATTCATCCCTCTGAGCCTCCACCTGGACATTGAACACTGGACTTACCAGTGATGGCACGTCGAACTTCTCTAGCCGCTTCTTCCCGGGCCTCGACTGAAGCCTGCTCGCTGTACCATGATGTGTGCGGGGTACAGATAAGATTCGGGGCATCTTTCAGAGGACCCGTGGAAAAACTGGAACCAAAAAAGTTGTTAGACAAAACTATAAAACACTCAGACCAAATTTGGGTCCTGATTGGCACCTGAAGGGTTCTGTCTCGTGGACGTCCAGCGCAGCCCCTCGTATCCGGCCTTCTTTCAGCGCCTGAGCCAGAGCTTTCTCATCCACCAGACCTCCTCTCGACGTGTTCACCAAAAAGGCCCCCTGGCGCATCTGTGGCAGTTCAAAAACAATTTAGCACGTGCCAAATAAAACTATAAAATATTATTTATGAAGGTTTATTGAACTCAAATGACTGAAAGCACCTGTTTGATGGTGAAGTCATTAATTAGATGGTGGTTGTGCTCGTTTAGGCTGCAGTGCAGAGATACACAGTCCGAGTGGATGAGAAGGTCTTGAAGGGTGGCCATGCGTTGGAGTCCCAGGGAGCGTTCCACACCATCGGGCAGATAGGGGTCATAAAAGATCACACCAAAACCAAATGCCTTGGCCCGAAGAGCCACTGCCTGACCAACTCGTCCTGCAGCACAAAGGGATAGAATGTAACCAAAGTTTGTACATAACTAATAGCAGTTAAAAATGTGTACAAAAACTCACCTAAACCTATAATACCAAGAGTCTCTCCTCGGATGCGGGCAGCTCCCCCTGCCACCTCCCTGATCTGCTCCACGCTGGAGGCCCGCGTGCCCTCTCTCAGTGCCTGGTGCATCCAGGTGACTCGTCTGTACAGGTTCAGGATCAGACATAATGAAGTATCTGCCGTCTCCTCCACTGACGACGCTGGAACATTACAAACGGCAATGCCTGCACAAAGGTACAAAGAATAGGGCTTAACACATGCACTCTGCTTTGTTTATTCTTTATAAATACTACATTTATGCACCTCTTACCTAGCTCAGCTGCTGCTTTCACATCAACATTATCAAATCCAGAGCCAATCCGCACAATTACTCGTAAACCTTTAAATTTTTCCAAGTCATCTCTGGACAGAGTAATTGTGTGGTACAACAATGCAGCGACTGCTTCATTTAGTACCTTAAAAAAAAAGTAAGAACTGTTAACAGTTTGCTTGAAGTCTACATGACAGGTTAGATGACACATTTCACTAAGACATATTGACCATGATTATATTTAAGATTTAACTAAACTTTTTTGCCTATTTCTCTCCAGTTTGACAGTTTTCGGAATGTTCAAAATGTTAACAACTTTAATTTTATGAATAACTGTTTAAACTATCAAAGAATTGTGTCAGTAAATTGTCCCTATATTTTCAACGGTACATTGCTGTTTGATGACATAGCTGGAGGGATTTGGTTTTAGAACTCAGCTCTACTTCCTGTAATTTAAAATTTTTATTTTTCAAATTTTCTTCACAAACTGCAACTTCACAGATGTAAAACTATGATGAACAATTGCCACAGGTGCTATCCCAACCCAAGTAAGTCATAATTAGAAAATGTTCAGAACCTGTCATATAGACTTAATAGAAAATTTTATCGAAAACGTCCATAAAGGGTCTCTGATACCTTCTCGTGGATTTCTTGTGTTGACTGGGCATCACAGAAGGCCACAGTAGCTACATCTTTGAGGATGGGCATCTCCACAGTGCAGTCACGCCCATCGAGCAGCGCCACCAGTGGCCGAGGGTGCATTGGCCCATTGAGGATGGGAGGTCGGATACCTAAGAATCACACACTTGTATCAAATAACTGATACATACGGATGGGTGATAGTGACATTTATATCTCAATTACAATTATAGTCAACCAATCCATCTGTGAGTTCACACACTTAAAGAGTTAAATGTTAATAATCTCAATCTTAATACATTTTTTGTCATCAATTACTTTTTAACCAGCTCTTTTTGTAGTATTTGGAAACAAGAACCAATATTCAGATTGCAACTTCAAAACAACATTCACATTATCATTGATAATTCAATATATTGACTACCTCAACTAATAAATAGCACAATTTGACCATAAGGAACAAAATATTTATAGTTTCATCAAGTTAGTCTACTATAATGTATTTTGAGATTTCAAAAAATACATAACATTTTTTATTTTACAACGGAGCAAAAATTTTGATCGGTTTATTGATTCTTCAAATAATCTATACAAGTGGTCTCACTTAAATCATCCTAAAGCTTAGCGGTCATGACTTAACGGTCTGTATTTTCCAGTCTCTCACATGGAGCATACTGCCACACTCAGACGACTAGTGAGGCTAGTGAGTGTCCTTCTAAAACAGCATTTCAAAGTACCAAATAGTGATCTCACTAAGGCAAGAAAAGTGTGTGTGTATTCAGCCATTTGTAACTGGATGTGTTCAGCCTCGACTCTGAAAGTATCTCAGAGTTCCTGAATGCAGTGGAAGAATTGAGGTTTATGATGTGAATGCCTACTGTATGAGAAGAGCTCCAGCATGAGGGGGTTGGGCCTGAGGAGTCGAGGTGATGCCGAGGACTACGGGGGGAGGGGTGTAAAATACAGCGGGGTCCCAGTGAGGAGGTGGTGGGGGTTCATGGGGGGGGTCTGAGTAATGACCTAAATTCTCTTGTCTACAAGGATCTCTCTTATCATTAAGATGTTTCTCATGTTCATGTAAATAAGTACAAATAATATTTCAGTCACACTAATAATCATTCATGTTATGCTCTTATGCTAATTCAGTTAAGAAACAAATCATCAGTAACGCTACGATTCCATGTGTAACGATTTACCAGATGAATTTTACGATTAGCCAAACACATGAGCCATCATATGCAGCGCAGGTGTGTGCCGCAACTGGCTCAGAGCAAAAGGTAATGGTGAGACCCCATAGACAGGAGCCAGGGGAGTTGGTAACCAACAGTGGAAAACAAATATTTGTTAACAGTTTCTCTGACGTCTAACTATTTCCCAACACGAGCAGAAAACATGCAGGCCAATGAATGAAATGCACAACTCTTACACTACAACGGTATTCACCCTTGTAGCTTTGTGGCTAGGCTAAAATGCAGATGGCTGAAGAATGCTAGCAGGCTTCCAGCTACATTCACTGGCATAGATGTACTCTCACTATGCAGAAAAAAATTATGTGGCTCTTCACAAAGACCCCTGTGAAAAAGCTGCTGTGTACAAGTAGATCTACACTGGGTAATTTGAGAAGAGGACACGGGCCGAGCCGAAGCCAGCTACAAGCGAGCATGGTCGCCACACAATACAATTCATTCAGAGATTCATTCATTCTGCCTCCCTCTCCCTTTCTTTGCCTTGCTCCCTCTGGACGCAGTTTGAGGAGGGAGAGGTGAGGGGGAGGGGCAGCTAGCCATGATAATGCAGCAAGCAGCAGTACTCCACCCAGACACAGCTAGACACACACACATACACAGTTCCTTCTAACAGTAGCAGCTACAAAAATAGGCCGCACGCTAGACATAAAGGGAAACTGAACACAGCAGCACCACACCCACATCTACAAATTCTCCCTTCAAAGATCACCAAATTCAAACACACACACACAGCAACATACAAAGCACATGAGTAAGGGGCTAACCTTGCATTATGAAGTCTGTCAACCCGTCTTCCTCTCTCACTCACTTGCCTCGCTCTCCCTCTTTTGCTCGTTTTTTTTTTCCCCTCCCTCTCTCTCTCTGTCAGCCCGCTCTGGGCTGGCTGGTTCCCAGCTGTCATCCACACCCAGACCCTCCCCCCTGAAAAACCTCCAATCAAAAGCCACGCCATTGTGGCTTAGCCAACCAGCACTAACCTCATTAGCATAGCCCCGGCCTGGAGCTCTTCGGGTTGCTGTTGTTTTTTAAAGAGACAGCTGGCCCATTTCTCCATAGCTCCGGCCATGACCTATCACCCTGTCCTCTGCCTCCAGCCAGCCTCCTGAGACTCTCCCAGACAGTTCCCTCCATTTTAGGACAGAATCATGGTGGCTCTCTGTACGTGATCTATACAGTAAACTGGACCCCAGCTTAAGCAACAGTACACCGCAGGTGCCATTTCGTCCGCAATGTTTTCCATACACTTCCAGCGGGTCAATTCCAAAGCCCCCATTTTTTAAATTTATTGACCTTAATTTAACCAGGAATGTTTCACTGAGATTCAAAATCATCATATATAAAACAATGGTGCCACTTTTATAAATATCTTATAGCCTTCTCTAAACTAACAAAGTGGAACCTCTAAAAATATAACTGAGCAAACATCTTAGCTCTCAATAGTTCTCATGGTTTTACTGTAGTAAGTGTATTCTATGTTTATCAAGTTGCAAGCATACATGACTCCAAAAACAGCCCTTTACCTCTAAGCAATCAGACCTGTAGTGGACAATTGTGGAAGGTAGGGTGGAATGTCGGGTTGAATAAAGGTAATTCATTAATCACAACTAATTTTGTATTTGAATAATCGTTATCTGCACTAGACACTCCAAAACAAGCTATGTGCTGGGGCAAGGAGGTTGTATGACTCAGAAAAAACAGTTTTATCTGGCTCAAATTTAGTTAAAAGTCTCATTCTCAAGCTTTCGAAATCTAAACAGCTATTAGATTAATTGAAAGAATAACAGTTAGATTAGCAAAATAATTGTTAGTTGCAGCAGCAGTGGAATCAGAGACAATGCAGACACATTGCGAGATTACTCAGCAAGGGATAGGTTACGTTCACGTTCTAGAATGTGATGAGATGGAGGGCAAGAGCCACTTTTCCCAACTGATTGCATTAGACTTAGCTATAAAATATCTCAAAAGTAAATTCACAAACATTGAACCTGATGATTTCACTGAGTGACTAGACCTAAGAGCCTATTGTATTACAACAAAAAGCTGCATTTTATCTTTATCTTAGCTCTGTATTTTAGCTGCCCACCATCTATATTGAATATTATTGGCTGACAGAATGTTGTGATGTCACGTGAACGCAACCTATATTTGGGTTGACAAATATTAAATAAGTAATTAGAGATGCCTAAAAACATCACTAACTTTTAGTTGACTACTGCAAACTAGCAAAAAAATATTGAAGGCACAAGTAGAGACTTATCCAAGATCTCTATTATTTAACAGTACAAACTCTACGTCCCTCAGTCAAATCCAGACTAAAGAACAAACTCTAAGGGACAATTCTTTGAACTTGTGGTCCATCAATCAGTGCAGTATAAGTGGGCATCATTATTTAAAAAGACCACAAGACATGAGTTAGATTTTTATACTAATTTGATACCACAATGATAATAATAAAAATAAAAATAAACACTATTATACAATATATTGTAATAGTTAACTTTCGTTAATGTTACAGTGTGGTCTTATACTAGTCAAATTTTCAGTTCAGTTCAAATTTTCAGTATCATATACTGTAGTATCTCATTTTGATACTCAGTATCAATTAGCATCTAATTTTTATACTTCTGACAACCCTACAATGTATAGATTTAGCTGCCTAAATTAGCATGTCTAAAATGTATTATGAAAATGAAAAGTAGTTGCATACCAAGTAATGTTTACTTAGCAATGACAGTACTGCTAATCCCTTTTTAATCTTTGACATATTGATATTGTTTTGAAATCTTACCCTCACAAATGCGATCAAGTCTCTGTCGCTTGACCTGTTTATGTTTGTCCATCAGAGCCATAGACTGAGCTGTTGGAAGCTTGGACACAGAAGAACTAATCCAAGTGCAAGGAAGACCCTTTACCAATGCAGATAATGCCACCTGTAACAGAGACAAGGGTAATGCAAATAAATATAGCGAAATAAATAAAAATGACTTACATAGAAGCTACTTGAGATTTCTCAAACAAAGTAATATGACATACAGCTCACCTGAATTGACTACGTTGCCTGTGTGCAGTTGAACAGTTTTTACTAAAAAACAAAATGTACGTGCATTTCAGCAAAGTGGTCTTTACGGGATACAACAAATTAATACAATTGTAGATGTATTAAAATATATATATTTAAGTATACATTCTCAGGCATGTGCCATGCATCACAATGTAGTAAGATATGTGTATTATAGTGGTAGTTTCACAAAATAAGTAATAAGTAATAATCATGCATTTGAACAATGAGCACAAAGTAAAAGGTAATGGCAACTTCATAGTAATATTTTTCTTCAGATAAAAAATAAATGGATTACATCAAATCATGGATTAAAAGTCATTTGGTATGTTTGCAGGGTTTTACTGTTCAATTACTTTCCAATTGTGTACTGTGAATATAATTAGTGAAGTAATTTTACAGAAGTGTTCCTCATCAGTGTAGTTACCGTTAACCACTTAGCATGAAGTGCTAGCTAGTAGTTTACTGACGGCAATTCACACAGAGAAGAATCAAAAACACTGTATGACAAATATATGCACAGATCAACCTTAATTGAGCAAATAGACATAGATATAAGAAACTTGCACAAGTTTAAAGTAGGATTGACTTGTTAATAGTATGCTGAGCTAACGATTGGCAACAAAACAACGCTAGTTGACCCAAAGCTAACACAAACACTTGAGGATTTGTGACAGCCCCCCCGTTTCATAAAACAACTGCAAAATATGCTTTTGGATACCATCAGAGTATCACATTTACATAGTTAAATAGGTGCAAAAGTAAAATTAAGTTTACATAGTCTTTGCTACCTGTGTTAGATCAATGCTAACATTAGCTAACAGCGCCGTTAAGTAGCGTGCCTCTGAGCGCAGGGGAGCACATCTCAACATTTGTTATCGGCGAGTGGCGCTACAATGTGAAATAACTGACCCAGAACATGAGAGTATAATTCATTTTTAAGGGATATATGAATAAACGACGTGTCTGAATTTAAACTTGTCTGCATTTTTACCCAGCTCAGTTAACGAATCTTGCAAAAATCAGGAGTTATTTACCGAGAATAAACTCTGGGAAGAGTGCAAAGACAGTGTGCGTGCGTCGGTGATGTTCCCTCTCTCCCGATCGCCATGAAATCACTCTGAAGAGGAAGTAGGCTGTTGTTGATGGGGGTCAGCCGTGAATGAGAAAGGCCCACTGGCCCGAAGGAGCGCCCTCACTTTACGCGGCGGAACTGAGAGTTTCAAGTTAAACAGTTCATCCTGCCATGCATGCATGTTACTAACAGATAATACTTCTAACGCTACTTTGAGAAATTCGCACTAAAATTCAAACCACAAAAAGCCTGCCAACTAGTCGAGATAAATTAGTTTGTATTAAGCTATTGAGTTGCTTCGTGTCTGAATGAAATTTAAAAAAAAATTATAGACACAATGTTTAGGAAAAAAAAAATACTCTTTTATTTTTATTTGTACATAAATTGTGCAACAGGATTATTTCCATCCCGTGAAAATCCTTTCTCAAAGGCCACCAATCACTACGTCATTCATTCATACAATTGGCCAGACTACACCTTCTCAGCTATAGAACAGTACAATATCTTGTGCCTTATGGATTCCAGCAGCAGCATTGGTTCAATCATGTCATTGACTATTAGTGCACAAACTACCCGTTCAAATGATCTGAATAGCAGTGAGAAGATAAATGTCCAGCTATGAAACAGAGCACCACAGACGCAGCATTTCAAGCTTAAGGCATGGTCACTTACATTACCACTATATTAATGGCAAGTATTAATCTTAAGCACATAAAAAGTCAAACTTTCTTGACAGAGCTCATTACATTGTTGTTTATAAAACACATCAGTCCATTGATGTTTGGGCTTTTCAAATTGAGAAAAAGAACATGTAGTGGTATAACAGTACAATTACACTACTCAGATATCAGGCAACAAGCTACTTTAGAGTTTTGTTTGTTGTTGTCAGTTTAACTAAATTACCAATTCAAACCAAATCATAATATTCTAATTTTAACATACACCCGTGAGAGTATGTGAGGATAAGACAATGCATACAAATTATATACACAATTTCTTCAAAATATGTGCTCTACATTTCATGCACATTTGGAAATGATGTGTGTAAAAGACAGGCACTGATAAAGTAGCCATGACAATCAGTTGGAAATCTGCTCCTCTCATCTTTGTCAGAAATAGAGAGTGAAATCTTAGAAGGGCAAATTTTTGTATCAGTTTTCCTCAATAAGATTCAAATCCAGTTCTGTGCAGTCCCTTTCAAAAACATTTTGTCCTCCATCATTTTTTCTTTTATCTTCTTCTTCACTTTCACTAAGTGGTCCAATACTGACTCTTCCAAGAAACTCTACAGGGGAAAAGGTGACATGCTGTGCTGCCTGGGAAGACAAAAACAAAAAGTCAACAATTAAATAATTTTACAAGACATGAATTGACACTTAAAAAACAACCTGATGAAACAGAAATTTCAAATTGGTCTCCCTGACCACCACCGATCACTCTCTCGCTCACAAATACACACCACATTCACACTCACACTAGGCAAGGTGTGTTAAGTGTCTTGCTCTAGGACACAGTATGGTTGAAGTTAGATTCAAACCGGTTACTGCAGGGTTGGTGGTCAAGCGCTCGAACCACTTGAGCTGTTGCCACCTATGATCAGTTACATTAGCATATATGCAGCATATTACAAGTATGTCTTAATTACCTGTGTCATTTTGCCAAAGTCAAGCCCGGGTCTGGCAGATGGCAAAAGGTCTTGATCATGGCGCCTTTTTAAAATAGGTCTGCGCATGTCACAAGGCTGTGAGTGGCATCGTGGCAGAATAGGATAAAGGCTGCGTCTTGAAGAGGGCGGTGTACTGCACACAGAAGTGGGCGATGGGGAGAGAGCAGGCTGCTCCATGCCAGAACTATAGGCAATATTAGATGCTGGAAAAGGTTGGGGAGGCTGGAGAATTACACCACTGTTCTGAATTTGAACAGGTGACAGGGAAAAGCGGCGTTGTAGCAATGAATGAGAAATGAGGGGAGCTGGTGACGAGGAACAAGATGCAGGAGCAGCAAATGAGGCAGAGCAGGTTCCTTTCAGAGTGTCACAGGGGTCCCAGGAGAAGCTCCAAGGTAAAGGAGAGTCAGAGGAGAGGGCCAAGCTAAAGAATGTAGGGCTGGATGAGGAGTTCAGAGAGGAAGAGGTGATGGAGGAACTAGGACCACAAGGAGGAGCAGAACTAGCTCCAGAGCCTGAAGTGGAGGTTCCCCCACTATGACAAGTACGCTTAATAGGGGTCCAAACTTTGAAAGCACTAGAGTGCCAAGTGGCTCGGCAGCGTGACAGATCTTCTGGAACAGACAGGGAACGACAGTGGCGTTTTGAAGGGGGTGGTGGCGGGGAGTTCTGTAACGTTTTTTCACATGTTACAGGTGCTTGTCTGAACTGCTCTGAAACTTTCAAGATCCTGTGGGAATCTGGTTTGAGTGAAGCTTCAAGAAGGGATGTTTTTGACAAGTTTGCATCTGAGAATTAAAAACAAAATAAGATCATATGGCTTATACTTATAGCAAATACAAAAAAAAAAAAACTTGCCTTGAGCAGGTGTGCAAGTGCTCCAAGTAACTGTTGGGCTGGAACCAAGAGCTGGAAGTGTCTGAAAGAAAAGGTTTTCTTTTTGCAAGTGGAAATTCAAATTGCATTGAAAGAAGTACATTGAACTTACGTCATTAACTGTAAAAGTCTTGTTTTGGGCCTCGTCCAAACTCTGCTTGCGGAGCTGTTCAGTAATGAGAGTCACCATAATTGTTGCAACAGCTCAATGGTCGGTTGTGGGGGTGAAGTAACACGGGGTAGTGGAGATTATAGTCAGCGTCTTGGCCTGGTTTGTGGTGTCCCCTCCACACCTCAACCAGCCAGACCGACCCACATCCTCACTTTCCCACCATCATAGTTATTGCATACACTGAAGTGGATAAATAAACATAAAAAAACAAGGTTAGTAAAAACAATGAAATCCAATTCAAAAGAATAAGAGCAGAAATAAAGTTTACAGTCTACAGGTATTCCGTCCTGTGCATGGTCATTACTTATTAGTGCACTACATCAAATAAAAAGCGTGAAAGATGCGGTAGACCTTATGCACTGATACTGAGAAATTAGCAGAGGTAAAATGAATGTGGAATGAAGTAGGAGATAGTGAGTGAGGTTATAAAATGTTACTGCATCCTTGTACATGGCATATATTGTTTTATGTTTAAGTATATATTTTTTTACATATTTAACATAATGATTTAATAGGAGTTGGCTGAGCAAGTTATTGTGGAGTAACTGTAGTACAAAAATGGTATCAGTTCCAGTACCACGTCAAATGCATTTAAAAGGAAACCTAATTAGCTTGCAATTTCAAGAAACCATAGGAGACCTGCAAGAATTTCATTCAAGCATATGACCAATTTAATTTCACCATAAACTTAGTATATTTGATATTTTGTAGACTAGACATTTATCACAAATTATAAGTTGCAATCCATGGGGCTGGTAAAAAGACAGGATGCTACGATGTCTGCTAATAGGCTAGCTGGGTTTACATGCTAGCTACCGGAGAAAGTGGCATAGCTAGCGTACTCTTTAATTACATTTTCCTTGATGGACGTAATTTTGATAAAACTCAGGCAGGCTTCAAGTAATAATTTAACATCGACATTAACACTACCTGCAGACATCACCAGATTTGTTACTGCGTTAGCGATACCCCAGAGCTTGTTAGCACGCTAGCCGCCTGTCCTGATGTATTACCTGCATTCAGCGGTTCCTAAGCAACCGAAGCAGCACACTGTGCACCGGCGGAGACGGAGTTAAGCGAGTATTTATAGACTTTGGACCGTACCATTATCGAGAAAGACAAAAGGTACTGCCCGTGGTCACTCTGAGACCTACCTGACACACATTACCTTTCTGTCAAAACTATTCTCTATATATAAAGATTCAAAACACACATTGTGGCTGCAGCTTCGAAGAAGACGACAGTTTTTATCTGATCGTGGTAGTATCGTCCATCCCACAAAAAAATTGCAAACATAATATTTTAAGTAGTTAACTATAAAATCTATACCGTCAAACATTTTAACCTTGGTGTTTTATTTTTTAAACAAACGCATACAACTTAAAATTGTAAAACATTTTACGATGGTGATTGTAGTGGCAAGCAGGAAAGGGAAATAAGAGGATGCGTAATACGCATGCGTTCAATAACTAACTTTAAAAGGCTGTAAATGGCAAGGCCTGTTTAGTAAAGTCATTAAATCCCAAACGATGGAATTTACAAAAGAAAAAACACTCGCAATGAGAAATAAATTAATCGGGTATGTGCCTCTCAACATCTACTACATAGACTGCAAGTGGAGCTCGGGATTTAATATAATCTAATAGTGATTTTAAGATTCTACTAAACATAAGGATCAAAAGTATTCTGTAGTGTAAATGTGTTTTTATTTAGTTTTAGCAAAAAGATCCACGTGTAATAAGTCAGTACAATTGTATGTACTGACTTTTTGCACGTCTGGCCGTACGTAAAGTATTTATGTTCAATCCCGAGCTCTATAACACGCATTTGTGTGCAGGCAATCGTGCAGGCTCTTCTACACGGATAACCCCGTGAAAATAATAAGAGCAAGAGGACAATATCTGTTTGACGAGAATGGGACACAATATTTGGATTGCATCAGTAATGTTCAGCATGGTAAAATTATATATTTGTGTTCCGATTAAAATGTATGTTAACGCCACATAATTTACGGTAACATATTAGTTTATAAATATTATCATTAATATACCATAATATGTTTTGTGTGTTGCCTTTTACAGTGGGACACTGCCACCCTACCATTACAGAGGCTGCAGCTGCACAAATGGACCTCCTAAACACCAATACAAGATTCTTGCATGACAATATAGTCATGTATGCTGATAGACTAGCAGCTACACTCCCTGAAAAACTTTGTGTCTTCTACTTTGTCAACTCTGGGTAATACAGATATTTTTGTTAAAAGTCTGTAACATACTGTTACACAGCATATTGTTTTTATTACAGCTCAGAGGCTAATGACTTGGCTCTTCGTTTGGCTCAGCAGTACACCCAACATGAAGATGTTATTGTCCTCGATCAGTAAGATCTTATTTAACTGTGTAGTGTAGACTTTATTATGGACTATATACTTTATATATTTTGTAAATCTCAAAAACCACAAATCCAATATCATCAATTTTTGTTTACATCTCCCAACTCTAATCCAAATGCTAATTTAATTAACATCAATATAACATGCCTTTGTGTCTAGTGCATACCATGGACATCTCAAGTCTCTTATTGACATAAGCCCTTATAAGTTCAGGAAGCTAACAGGACAGAAAGAATGGGTTCATGTGGTCAGTAAATGAAGAGACCATCATTCCTATTAACACTACAGGACCCTATTGAGGTGTTCTTTGCTTGCCTAGGCTCCTCTGCCAGACACATACAGGGGCATGTATAGAGCTGACCAGCCAAATCCAGGCAAAGCATATGCTGATGCAGTGAAGGATCTAATTAACCAAGTGCAAAGTAAAGGACGAAAGGTAAATTTTAGTTTTCTAAACTGTGCCCTTTTAATATAGAAATTATGCGGAACTTGTTGATTTATGGATAGATAGCTGCCTTCTTTGCTGAGTCACTACCGAGTGTTGGAGGACAGATCATCTTGCCAGACGGATATTCTGCCAAAGTTGCTGAGTAAGAAATCTTAAAAACATTTAGAAAATATGTTTGTTTGTTGATGTTTTCCTCCCCTGATCATAGATATGTGCACTCTGCTGGTGGAGTATTTGTGGCTGATGAGGTGCAAACCGGATTTGGACGTGTAGGAACCCACTTCTGGGCTTTCCAGTTACAAGGGGAACATTTCTGTCCAGACATAGTGACCATGGGCAAACCTATGGGCAATGGGCATCCTCTTGCTTGTGTAGTAACCACCGCTGAGATTGCCAGTGCCTTTACAGCAAATGGCGTGGAGTATTTCAACACTGTATTTATTACTTATAGCTTACCGTAAGTACAATTGAGTAAAGTCGAGAAATACTAACTGGATATCCTTTCTACTTGTAGTTTGGAGGTAATCCAGTGTCATGTGCAATTGGTCTAGCAGTACTGGACGTGATTGAAAAAGAGAATCTCAGAGAAAATGCCATCAAGGTTGGAGCCATGCTTAAAGAGCTACTTAGAAAGTTGTACTTAAAACATCAAATAGTTGGCGATGTGCGGTAAGGAAGTGTGTTAAATTCTATGTACCACAGGAATTTGCTTTGGAATTCTATCTTTAAAATCTCTTCATTTTTTTAATTACAGAGGTGTGGGACTATTTGTTGGTCTTGAGCTTGTCACAGATCGAGAACTGATGACTCCAGCTACAAACACTGCAGCATATGTTGTGAAGAGGTAATCTGTGTCACAATTATCCACTTATTTCGACCAAATGTACTACAATTCTTACATTCAACAGGTTGAAGGAAGATCATATTTTTGTCAGTACAGACGGCCCTTGGGATAATGTGTTGAAGTTTAAACCCCCCATGTGCTTCAGTATGGATAATGCAAAACATGTGACACAGTGTATTGATCACATCCTCACTGGTAGGAAACATACCTGACTTGTTGACTTGTACGACTTAAGTGTTTAATCTTGTCTTTCAATAACACCAAACCAGATATAAAGAATATGAACCTCAAACTGGAAAAAGACAACATCTAAAAAGGTATGTTACCTGTAGAAAATATTTACTCAAACATTTGTCATTTGGTCACACATTAGAGTTCAGAGGTAGAAATATGAACACCTGTTTACGACTCCAGTAGAACACAGGCTCATTTTACTAGACAAAACTTGTCACAGACATGGTTCAGTCTTGAACTCTTAGTTTAAACATGGTCAATTCTGAAATTCTGACAACCAGTCTCTAATATGCCATCTCCCTTTTCCTAGAGACATTTGTGGTGCCAAGACAAGCAGCTGAGGAATACAACCTACACATCCCTTTATAATAAACATTCATTTCTTTAGAGTGTGCCTTTCCTGGTTATGATTTACTGTACCCACAAAGGTCACCATCACATCTTTGTACAAAGTATGGTTAAGCACTTACCAGACTACCATCGTAACTTGGACATTCACATTTTCAAGTAAATTCCTCATAAGCACTCAGCCTGTGTAGCACTCTTCCACTGCTTCTCAATTATCCAGGACAAAACAGGCAAGCCATTTAACAATACAAAACATTTAACATTAACTTTAATAATAACAAAAGATCCATGTGTAATATGAACCAAAAGTTTATTTCTATCAATTTGCCCAAGACACTAGAGGAATGAGTTTCCAGTGAGAGGGGGGAATACCCCCTTACATTAACAGGCTTGCGTTCAGTTGTATAATACTAGTAAAGCCACTTAAAATTGCAGACATGATGGGGAAAAACCTCCTTAAAAGCCAAAATATAACAAAAATGCTGGTTGTCTTAGTCTACTAGCCTATCAGCACACGTTCACTTGACACACAATGAGTCCTTTGATTAGTTTAAATCCCTTAGTTCAGCCCATATCTGAAGCATCCAACACTCAGCACGGGAGAATATAAACTTAACTTCTAGAAAGACCAAAAAGCAAATTGTTTTATTTAAGAGCTTTAAAAGCTCTTTCTCTGCTCATCTGTAAATCCAGTAGACATGTAAAAATACAACCATACAATACATTAGATTCAAAAAGGTACCAAAAAGTACGGTAAAAATAACACTTCCATCACTGGAAATGTAAATGGACACAAAACAATATAAAATAAAAGTGGAAAAGTGACATTTGCTTCCCCAGTTCCTCACTTGATCTGTACAAATGGAGCATGAGTCCAAATTTCTGCCAACTCCAAAGGAAAAGCCAGAGCCCATGTTCGTTGTGGTCAGACCATGGATCTCTCTTATTTACTTTAGACCTTAAGAGAAAAACATGGTGCTTAATGTTACTACTTTTAAAACCAACGTCATGCAGTTACACAAAGACAGGTGTATGAATGAGTTTGACAAGTGAACAAACACTAGGAGGAGCATGTCAGGTAGGTGTTAAACCCCTGGGTGAGCCCTCACTCCTGCTCTCCACGGCCAATTCAACCTTTGTTGAACAAGTAGTGTTCGCATTTCAAAATGGCTGACGGGTGAAATGAACCCCTTGACCAAACCCACATCACAGCCTGCTGCTACCCAACTACAATGCCTGAATGGATTTAAGTTGGATGAGATCTTTGAGGTCAAAAAGGCACCAATGGTTATAGCTATGTTTTCATACTACTACCGATGATGCAAAAATGCATACCTGCACTACGTGTGTTCAGTATGGCTTGTAGCTATTCTGGTGGCCTCCACGTCTTGGAGTTTTCCCATAGCTTGTATTGCCCTGGTCTGGAGGACAAGAGAAAGAGGGACTAAGTGCTTATGTACAAAAAGGAGGACCAAGAAAATTAGGTTTCTCTGATTCAGTTTCTTTCCCTGGGGGGACTTATCGCTTACTGTAGTCGTAGCCACCCCCATAGCCGTAACCATAACCAGCCGGGTAGTCATAACCATAACCGCCATATCCATATCCTTGTCCGTAGGCATAGCCCTGGCTGTATCCCTGATTCCAGTTGTTGTAGCCCTGGTTCCAACCCTGGCCCTGGCCTGAAAAAGATTCAGAAAATTTAGGCGGCAATAGAAAATTTCCAAATAAAATTAAACGGTTTGCATTTAGATGTACATTAACACTTACGAGGAGCCCTTCCGCCACGTCCTCCATATCCACGAGCTCCATACTGCTGTTGCTGATAAACTTCCTTGGGCTGAGCCTCTTTGATTTCACACTTCAAATGTTACAAGGAGACAAGTTAATTGGTGGTACAAGTACAACACATGACCACAGGGAATGTAGAGGTCACCTTGCTCCCATCAACAGTGTGGAACTTCTTCTCCATAACCTTCTTTGCAGTAGCTTCCTCTTTAAATGTGATGAATACAAATCCTCTCCTCTTATCCGTCTTTGGGTCTTGTGGAAGTTCAACATTCTCAATCTACAAAAGACGAAAATTACTTTGCATGTATAGAAAGACAATCATACAGTTACAATGTGGAGAAACTGATGTACCTCTCCAAATGTCCCAAAATACTCCTCAATGACTTCCTTAGTGGTTTCAGGATTAATGCCTCCAACAAAGACTTTCTTGATTGGCTCTTTCTTCGGTGCAGCCATAGCCATGGCCTTCTTGGGGTCAATTTGTCTTCCATCTAATTTGTGTTCCTTCTGTTCAAGAACCTGGAAGAGACAATAAAATTAATTTTCCATGATAGACAACTTTAGTCATTGAGACCAAGAATATAATCACAACTGAACTTACTTTGTTAACACAAGCGGGATCTTTGAAGAGAATGAAGCCAAACCCTCTTGATCGACCAGAAACAGGGTCCATTTTGATGGTGCAGTCCGTCACCTCCCCAAATTTAGAGAAGTAATCTTTGAGATCCTTCTTGCTTGTGTCCCAGCTGAGACCGCCGACAAACATTTTCCTTGGGGGAGAAACATAAAGGGCATGTTTAAATTTACAGACGGTATATCTGTACCTACTTATATATGGCTGTGGGGGTGGGTGGCTCGATGGCCAGTGGGGGTGTAAATGCACACACTGTTCCCAAACATTTTTTGGCCCAGAAGAGCAACATGAGCAATTCTGGACAAAATGCATTAAAGCATCAAAAACAACGCAATATAACAATTATAAACTAATAAGAAGCATCTCCGTCCATTTGACAAGCCTTCGATGCTGTCTGTTGCCCATCCCCCTCCCGCTTTGCACATGGCGCCAACAAAGACCGGCCGAACAAAGAAACATGGAAACACACCAGTGGCCATTACGATGCATGCAGTACCATGTATATAGAAAAAAATTACCCTGCATCCTCTTCGCTTTTGCTCGCGTCGATCTGGTTGCCCTCGGTGCCTCCGTTCTCGTCCCCGTCGTGCCCTGCTCCGACTCCGTTGCCGTCGTTCGCTTCTTCGGTGTGGCCGGCTCCGTTTAAATCATCGCCCGTATAGCCATTTTCTGTGTTTGTTTCCATGTACTGCTGCTCAGAGTCGGACATTTTGTTCTTTTAAACCTAGAAAAGGAGACATGTGTTTTATCGGTAAGACACTGTTTAACCCTTCTCTCGCTAAAGGATGCACGGATCGCCATTTCTCCGGCGTCAATTCGTACATTTCCCACCATTTTGGCCAGCAGGGAAGATATCTTCCAACTCATGCCATTTCTACATCACGGCTTCAAAGGCAGAACCGACAAAGGCACTAGTTACACACGCTTAAAACCTACATTATAACAAGGTAGTTTACAAAAGCGCTGCTTATCTCGCCAAATTGATCATGATAATTAGAGAGCGAGAAGCGCAAGTGAACATTTGCAGTTACGTAACACGGGCCTATGCACCGTTAGGTCACAGATTGTACAAAATCTGCACAGAGATATACACGAACGGTTCGCCGACGTATGAAAATAAGTGCTACCTCGTTATACTTACGCGACAATGATTCAAAAGTTTAAAGAAAAGAGTGACAAAAATATTGCTTACTGGTCACACAACCGGAGAGCTCTCTTCAAGATGGATTCTCCCACACGGCGATAACTCGTGGTTGGTTTCTATCACCGGCAGAAAAAAAAAAGCATTTCTCTTGAGGCCTCAGCTAATTGGAGGATTGAGCTGCTCTTCACGGCCTCCTCCAATCAGCGTCCTCACGCCCTCTCAGTAGGGTCGAGGGTCACGCCCCTTGTATCATCAAGGAAAGAACGTTCATTTTTCTTTTCTTTTTTTTTCTTTTTTACAACAGTAGGCCTAATGCAATCAAAATCTTAAAGAATGGTTAAAAGTAGAAATGAACTTCGTAATTCTTAAATGAATATTAACGGTCAACAACGTGAGTTCATGATATCACCATTATCATTGTCAATAATAATAACATCGTAGGCTGTAACCATGTAGGCATAACATTGGAACGCTTCGTGTGAGTATGTCATTACCATTATTTAAAAAAAAAAAACGAAAGTAGCAAGGTTTCAGGTTGAATATTTAGTTGATTCTTTGGTTTAAACTCAGTAAAACATGTCATTTGATGTTTTTAAACACAATAATACAGAACAACATAACCCAAAATACAAAGGTGTTTCCTATTCCCTTGCCACTCTGATTCCACCATAGATTTGAGGCTGATTTGGGTTGTTTGTAATAAGCCAGTCTGCAAGCCACATCTGCAAGATAATAATAATAATTAGTAATAATAATAATAAAAAAAAGAAGAAGACGACAACCTATGTCACTTTACTGACAAACAAGCCCTGATTGCAGACTAAATGTGGTTAATTTTACAATTTATAACAACAAGTATCAATTGTCTAACACATATTTAGTTCAGCTTCAGCTTAATTCACCATAAGTGTCCGCTATTAATGGGAAACACTGGAAGTTATTGACACTTACACAGGGATCCGATGGCTTGTGCTTGCACAGTTCTGTCAGTCCCATTAACAAAGTGGGGTTCACGTGCTTGCTCAAGTATTCTTCCATATTCTCTTTGGGTGGAAAGGGCTCTATTACAGCTGAAGAAAGGGATTAATTAACAAGCAACTTTAATGAAAACACAAAACCATGTTCTTACTATTTGGGAAGATAAACTTGATCTCCCTCTCAGCATCAATGAAAGATTCACTGCCATGCACTGCATTTTGGAGGTCAGATGTGCCATATTTAGCTCTGAGACTGGAGAAAAAAATAATCACATGTTAACTGCATGGTCAAGGAAATTTTATATCGTCATATAGGCCTATTAATACTGACCTCTCTGGTTGTAACTCTCTGGCTTTGGTAATACTTGAGGGTCCTATTATAAACTTCCAGTGGACAATGGCGTTTTCTCTCGCTAGTGTATAAGCAAGTATGGGTCCAGAGCTCATGAAAGTGGTCAAACTGGAAAAAGTTGGCTTTCCATATTGGTCAGCATAAAAGTCACTGCACTGCTCTGGGCTTAACTGCACCCTCCGCTTCTGTAAAGTATTGTTTGTTATACACAATATGTCATTGACCCTTTAGAAATTTGTAAACAAAAACATTCTAAATTCGGAATGAAGGCAAAAGTGAAGTGCAACATAATGTGATTTCACTGGAGAAACTGGGATTTAATCTGAGGTTAATCAGAATCAGAAACGGATTATTGTCAGTGATCAAAAATCACTGACAATGGCAATAAACCGTTTCTGATTCTGATGATTTTGGAAAATGAAAACCTCTCAGACACATGTGAGTGACGCCAGCTGCTTTAAACACATTTATTTACTGTATTTTTCATTATGTTTGAGGAAATCATCTTAAACTCTTTGCATTTCTGATGAAGGAACGATCCAGACTTATGCGTTTTACTGGAAAAATACTCACAGAAATGTTGAGCCTGCAATAATTTTCCGTTTTATCTAGACCAGTGGTTCTTAAACTAGGGGTCGGGACCCCAATGTGGGTCGCGAAATGATTTCTGGGGGTCCCCAGATGATGGGGAACAACTGATACAATAGTCTTTAAAAAGGCTTGACACCCTTCAAATACAGTGGTAAATGTAGATTCCTATTTGTTAACCTATTTAAGTCATTTTACTAGGTCTATATTCTCAAAATAAAATCAAACATTAGATATAAGGCTGATTTATCACTTTGAGTGTCACCTATCTTTTGTGTTTGGGGGTCGCGAATGTGAACTATTGTTATTTTGGGGGTCTTGACTGAAAAAGTTTGAGAACCACTGATCTAGACCACTGGTGGCACACAAACTTATTCTGGTGGTACGTGGACATCTCTTCCATTGTAATGTTTACTTCCTTTAGAGTACATTTTATTTACATTTTTTGCTCTTCCTTTAGTACATTTTTAACACTACTGTGGCAATGGTGTATTCCTACTTAAAACCTGGTTTATCCCTAATTTAGACAGAAAGAAATTAGATTATTCTGAAATTTAAATAGAGTTTTAAGGCTAGAAAATGTTATTTTGTCCATCGTTTGTTATCGAGGAGAACACTGACCTTGGACCCAACACAAACACTTAAAACCAGTCGAACTTAGATCTACAGCTAATCATCTGAAAATGTACAGCCAATTTAATTTTGCCTCCAATCGCCTCCATTCCGGAATTTTGATGACATCACATTTTAAAGGGTCTATATGAAATGTTTTATCAAGCAATAGTTTAAAAGTTCCACTTAACTAGCTAGCTAACCGTTACCTGAACAATCGTGAAACCGGAATGAAGGATAACGTCCTCAATCTCCTCTGCTTTATCAAGTGCGTCTGGTTTAATCAAGGCTAAAGTTCTTTCCACATAAACACGGTCCTCGGTTCTTGACCCCATTTTGCTGTAAAATCTGGTTACACTTCAAAATGTCCTCTCCATGTAAATTTTCGCTGAGAGCGTTTCAAAGATCCAAACTTTTGGTACAATCGCAGCAGGATCCAGGCGTCTGGTGGCGTTGCTAAGCTACAAAAAGTCTGCTCTACGGAAAGCCGAAACGGTCAAATACATAAATGGAAATTTATCAGTGGGTTTCAGAATGATGACAGAATGACTGTTGCATCAAATTGTGAATATAAAATGCTGGCAAATCTCATTTACAATTTAACCCTGAAAAAATATATTTTTCATCTCAATCACTGAATTTTACAGTAGGCCTATACATTTCGGTTTCAAATAAAAACCCATCATTCCAAGCGATTGAATCTTAACATCTTGATTACAGGTTGTGAATTTTTTTTTTCCACTGCAAATTTATTTAGAAATGTATTTAAAATCTCATGAAACATTATCTTCAAAAGATTTACTTAAGTTTTAACCTAACAGGCAGTTTAATACTAAATACTAACAAAACTACAGAAATCAGAATTAAGAGTACGGACATTTACTGTACACACACCCACATAACATGTCCAAAAACAATATTTGAACAATATGTCAAATTTATTTTGCAAAACAATCTTAAAAGAAAAATACCCATTAAAATAACCATACAGCACACTTTTTTAAACAGTTTTATTTAAATTCTCTTGACAAAAAGTCCTTATCGAGTTCCAATGGTGACCTGCCACACGCGAATCAGGTTGTCAGTGTAGCCAGCAAACAGGGTCTGTAAAAAGAAGCAGTGTCATACTTTGGAATATTTTAATTTCTTATTTAGTGTTTCTAAAGTCCCTCATATTTGCAGGACTGTCATCAGATGACATCAGAACTTAAAAGTGAATGGGTATAATCAATGGGAGAAGATGAAAGAAACTGCTGCCTCCAGAGGCGTACCTGTCCATCAGCTGACCAGGCCAGAGAGGTGCACTGTGGGGGCTCAGCCTTGCTATTTGTGCTGATTACTTCCTGCCTCAGTTCATCCACAATGATTTTGCCCTCCAGATCCTAAGGAAAAACAACTCAATTCAGTAAAAACGTCAAGAACCTCAAAATCTAAAACTTTAATCAAGGTGAAAAAGCTCAGAAACAGCCTCTTTATCATCAAAGAATACAGATGGCATTAAAGTGTTCATCTCTGCCTTTGAACCAATTTTATTATTTTACATGTCTACAGATCATGGAGTTTAGGGAAGCGCCTCTTACCCAGATTTTGATGCTAGGGCCAGTGGCAGCACACAGCCAGTAGCGGTTGGGGCTGAAGCAAAGAGCGTTAATGGTGTCACCGCTGTCCAGGGTGTACAAGTGTTTGCCCTCATTCAGGTCCCACAGCATTGCCTGGCCATCCTGAAGCACACATGAATATACAGTTAACATAGTTAAACTAAAGAAAGGAGCAGATGTTAAAGGGCTCTGGCAGGTGTAACTCAGAAACAGCCTCTGGTTTCATCATACTACAGATATTTATTACTAGTTACATCACAGTAAAAACCTGCCATTACAGTTAAGAAAAACAGTTACTATAATATTTGATATTTTAACTTACCCTTCCACCAGATGCACACAGAGAGCCGTCGGGGGACACTGTCACTGTGTTGAGGAAGCCTGTGTGACCAATGTGGTTGGTCTTGAGCTTGCAGTTAGCCAAATTCCACACCTATGGACAAGGCATATTAGTTATACAGACATTAAAATACACACACAGTAGTATTTTAATGCATATTTCATCTTAACCATCAACAGCTCAGATAATACATGCACATTTAGTTTACTCACAACAACAGATCCACATTTCTTACTTACTTTGACCATCTTATCCCAGCCGCAGGAGACAATGATGGGATTGCTGCTGTTGGGGGAGAAGCGCACACAAGACACCCACTCACTGTGGCCCTCATCCTGCAGAAACCAAATCCATGATCAATACTTTAAGCATTTACAATGTAACACAGACCATGCCATTTTATTACCTGGATGGTGTATTTGCAGACACCAAGGGTGTTCCACAGCTTGATGGTCTTGTCCCTGGAACCTGACACAATCTGGCGATTATCGGCAGAGAAAGCCACGCTCAAAACGTCCTTCGTGTGGCCAACAAAGTTGCGAGTTGTTGCACCACTAAAAAGAACCACAAATGCATTCAATTTCTCCACTGTTAGCTCAAGAATATTGTAAATGATTTCAAAAACCTACGTGGTGAGATCCCACAGGCGCAGAGTGCCATCCCAAGCACCAGACAGAGCAAACTGTCCATCAGAAGAGATGACAACATCACTTACAAAGTGAGAGTGTCCCTTCAGGGCACGCTGGGGGATGCCATAGTTCGTCTCATCACGGGTCAGCTTCCACATGATGATACTCTTGTCTAAAAAAACAAAACACAAAGATGTTAGATAAGATTAGAAGCCAACAGGTAGCGCACAGGTCATAGTGTGTCTAACAAATGAAGCACCCAAATGCACTGTCCATAGAATTATACTCGTATTTTTTATTAGTGCCTCTAGTTTGACATTTCTAGCTGCCTGACACGTGTCTGTCGGCATAAGTTTTTTTTGCAGCCCAGTTCCAGTTAGCCTGTAATGCTAACCGGTGTATTAGCCAAAGTGATCTGCGGTTAGAAACTCTAGAAAAACATAGTTCTTTGATGTTCATAGACACTCGGTTTTAATTATACAGGTTATTAAACTACGCCCCTGTCCAGCGGTGGAAACGTTGCCTTGGACATGTTGGCGTAGCCGGCGGGAGCCTCACCTCGGGACGCCGACAGGATCATGTCGGGATACTGTGGCGTAGTGGCGATTTGGGTGACCCATCCACTGTGGCCCTTCAAGGTGCCCCTCACTGTCATCTGCTCGGTCATTTTGGAGCGGTTTGGAAGCGCCTTTGGCGAGGATGGGTTCGGATTTAATTAAGGTCCAAGAGACCTACGTCCTCATCGCACCAGGGCTCAGAGGAAAAGGAAGTCCAAACCCGGATGCAAAAACTATGAAGAGGTGAAACGACCGAGGGGCATTGTGGGATATGTAGTCTGTCGGTGTATTTAAACGCAACTGTTAAACCATGGATCTATTCAATCTATTCAACACTTAGGCCTGGATTATACTTTAACAATATTTGGCAAATATATATGAACCTCATCAACTAAAACATATTTGTATGATCTCAGTTCATTTCCCTATGTTACACTGATATGGATATAAAAAAGAAGATGGCAAGGGAAATAGTATGATCATACATGTTCCATAAAAGCTCGACATTGTTTAATTCAGTTAAAAAAATATTACATAGACTACACTACAAAGGCAAAGCATCTGTGGATGCATATATATATATATATATAAAAAATTCCCTTCTCACCCTCCGCGGGTGGTCACATCCATCTCTGAGCTCGGGTCCTCTACCAGAGGCCAGGGAGCTTGAGGGTTCGGCACAGTATCTTAGCTGTTCCTAGCACTGCGCTCTTCTGGACTGAGATGTCTGATGTTCCTCCAGGGATCTGCTGTAGCCACTCCTCTAGTTTGGGGGTCACTGCCCCAAGTGCTCCGATCTCCACGGGCACCACTTTGGCCTTCACTTTCCAGGCCTTCTCCAGCTCTTCCACTTGGTATCGCCACATCAACCACAATGGCCTTCCTCTGCTCTTTATCCACCACCACGATGTCTGGTTGGTTTGCCATTATCATTCAGTCAGTCTGTATCTGGAAGTCCCACAGGATCTTCGCTCAGTCATTCTCTACCACCTTTGGAGGTGTTTCCCACTTTGACCTTGGGGTTTCCAGTCCGTACTCCGCACAGATGTTTCTGTACACTATACCAGCCACTTGGTGGTATATATATATATATATTTTTTTTTTTTTCCCCCTAACTTTTTAACACACAAGTGGAGACTGAACCTATTCTGATTATTATTGGATTTTCCGAACAATCTAATAGGCTGAAGAACCCACAAGCTCGTCTCTTGTCATATGATGTAATGTGTGCAAAGAAAAGGTGTTTTTGCCCTTCCTGTGGAAGGGAAAGGAAGTACCCTCATTACAGGCCTGGATTTCAGTTATGACAGAAAATTTACAGCTGGAAATCATTTGTTATATTCATAACAACCAACTGGAGAGTTTTGAAGAAATGTGGAAGCCATTTACCTTATATTTGCAAAATATGGACAGCTAAGTTTGCTTGAGTGATAGCACCCTAGAGTTAATGTTGGGAGGATTTCTTATGTTATTTTTGTGTCTTTATATGTACTGATTTGTATTTTTATGTGTGTATGTAAAGATGAAAATGAAGCAAAATTTACCTTTGATGTTAATGTGATATTTCATATTCACTTTGAGAAACAAATATGAAACATTAGGGGAAAGAGGAGCTTTAAACTATTTTGCCCTGAGGCTACAATTCAGAAGACTACAACCTTTAAAAGAAAAATCGGTTCCTGCCAGATACATGACCTGTGCCACCTTCAGCTTTCTTGATTCTGGTGGCTAATGTATACAAATGTAAACTCCAAAGAAAATCTGCATAAACTGCTCAAATATCACAACAGTCCCAATCTTTATTGTTAGCTGTGGTTCTGACAACAACATTAAGATCATAACTGATAAAAAGGACCAGACTTTCATTCATTTAATTTTAAATGTTTATTTAACACTTCTCTTGTTATACATATTTAGACAAGTCATTACAAAAATAGCTTAATTCTTTCACAACCAAATACACAAAACATGATCACAAATAATACTGTGCCATTCAACTCCATTGAGCCTTATATTGATGTTGCAGAAAAGGTAAAAGAAAACCAAAAAAACAGTAGCCTATAATGTAATAGATAGGCCTAACCATCAGGTGACAAAACCTGCTGCTTTTACCTCACCCAAGCCTCACCTGAAAGGCAACGTAAAAATAATAAATACAGTAAACACAAATGTCGGAAGCATTTGCATCAAATGAAATGGACTGCTGAGAATATATATATATTTTTAAATGCATTCAGTAATTGTAATCTTAGACTGTGGCTCAGGCCATCAGTAAAACTGGCCTTATGTTTTGTGAAAATAATAAAAGAAAAATAATAGGAAAAAATAGGAAGATCACACGCATGAAGGGAATTAAAAGTGGCTTTATATCACACAGATATACACAAATGGATTATAACAGCTTGTCCTTCAGACAATTATTGTTTTTGAATGGTTAAAATCACATGTAATGCACAATAAATTGAGCAGCTAATGTAACCTCAGTCACAATAAGGCACCAGGATTCACAATGAAGACTGAAAATGTTTTTCTCAGATGTAACTTTGGCATCACTAACTCATGCAGGCACGCATTAATCAATAAGAATAAGATGGAAAAGTCAGTAGTTTCATCCGATTCAGCACATGTTTAAACAGGATGTATGTGTATGTATTTGTTATGGCTTACACATGAAATATAATGTGTGCTGGTTGACGGCTGAAAGTAGCATATGCATTGTGGTCCATAAACAATTTTATTATTGTTATTTTAACAGATTGACTGTTACTTCTCTATAGAGCACCTGTTTTTTTGTTTTTTTTTACAAATGTTGCTCTATGACAGTCCAAGAAGATTTCTCTCTTTATCCTTTGTTTGTAACATATACCCAACAATACGAATTAGTGAAAAATAATACTTTTCCATCTTATACAAATGTATTTATGTTCACCTGGTATGACCAAGCACAGGAATGCAAAATGAAAACGGACAAATATCATTGTAGAAAATCAAAAAGATTGAAATACTGTTAAAATACACATCCACTAAGTTGACTCATTGACTAAAAAAATACCGTCGTTGTGTCAAACAGGGACCAGAAGTCGTAAAGGTTGTCTCCACGATCATGCATTTAGTTTGCGAAAAACCTTTTTGAAACTGTCCAGTCCAGGAGAGCATCCACTCTGTGCAGTTAATGTATCCTTATGTGCCACTGACCAAAGGCAGAGCCCAAAAATGCTGTGTCCTCAGTTGCACCCTCCTGGACATTTAACAACAGTGGCTCTGAGTGTCCAGCGCCACATTACTTTGGCAATGACATGGCTTCTTCAGCTCTAGGCCAGTCTGCCTCTTGTCAAAATGTATTTCCTCATCCAGATCCCACGATAATTCAAGGCTGAGAAAGTCGCTTGCGTTTGAGCTTTTGCCTCGCCATCTCCTCCTTGTGGAAGACAGGGAATAGCACAAAACCCATATGTCTATATTGCTGGTCAAACTGCTCATTCAAAGAAATCAGCCCAGTGGATGGAGGTCAAAATCATGCAGCAAGACTTTGTTAGTAAGGCAGCACTCCTCCAAGCTGTACACTGTCCTTAGCCTCAAATTGAGAAACCTCTTCAAAAATGCACCATACTATAGACATCTCTGTTCATCTTCATATATTATCAAATGTTCTTTACAAAAGGGGAGCTGGTTATGGGTGTGGTATTCAACTGCAAAATATACTATATCAATATGTACAGATCCCATGCTGGAGGTTAGTCATCACTGCAAAAAACACAGTAGAAAAGGACAATTAGAGACATTTCAAACAGGCCATACTTACAAAATGCCCCTGTACATAATTAAAGTCAAGCAACAATATTTTATTAGCTTTGTTTCAACTCAAATTAGACTGATCTAGTTTTGTTAATGACCATTGCAGGAGCATCTGCAGTAATATCTTTAGTTTCTCACCTTGTGCCAGCAACCTGGTATTGGCAACCCATCATGTCCCTGTAGAGCCAAAAAAAAAACATACACAAAGGTCAATTGTCTTGACATTGCTTAATATCCTCCACAATTTTTAATATGCTTTGCTTGATTCTAGTTTTACAGTAAAGGAAAGGTAGGATATGACCAAATAGGAAGTTGTAAAGAAGCAAACAGGAAACGATAAGAAGTGCAGAGGTACTGTACCAGAGGGCAAGGTGCTTCAGGGGCAACAGGAGGAAGAAGAGCGGGAGAGGAAGAGGGTGGAGCCTCAGCAGACGGACCTTTAGTCTCAGAACAGCCCTGAGCAAGAGCCAGTTACACAATCACAGAAGAAGGAAAGAAAGAAACGAGTTCAAAAGAAAAGAGAAGAATGAAGTGAAAGTGCAGAAGAGTGAAGGACTACATCAGATCAGAGATTTGATTTGGACGTACCACAGGACAAGGCTGGTCCAGGCCGGGAGGGCCCTGCTCCCCCTTCTGACCCTTCAGACCCCTCTTTCCCACTGCTCCTCTATCGCCCTGATAACAACACAAGCACATTCATAAATAGCCCACAAATATTTATTGTTGCCAATAAGAGATGAGATATAATTAACAAAGCTTTAGTGACAAACCTTCTCTCCCCTCTCGCCTCTGTCACCTTTATCCCCTGTCATTCCTGGAAAACCCTGAGGACACGCAAACAATCAGTTCAGTGTAAATGTGAGTGAGACTTTTGTATGAATGTCTGCTTGATTCAAGAGTCTTTGTAAAACCTACATCTAGTCCAGGTTCTCCCGGTCTGCCCTACAAAATAAAAACACCCATTAAAGCACTATTATACAGAAACTAAACTGCAATAAATTGCGTTTGTGTTCATTACTTTTTCACCCTTGGCACCAGGAAGACCGAC
The DNA here is from genome assembly GCA_019453435.1 of Rhinogobius similis. NCBI lineage: Eukaryota > Metazoa > Chordata > Actinopteri > Gobiiformes > Gobiidae > Rhinogobius > Rhinogobius similis. The sequence continues at coordinate 21,851,441 of CM033630.1, read as the reverse complement.
CAACCCAGGAGACCCAGGTGGGCCCGGGTGACCATCTGAGCCCTGTAGATAAAATCAGTAATTTTAATATTGCATGTTGTTTCATCTCAACAACCAAAAATGACGAGGCACTTGAAGTGCACTTACTCTGAAACCAGGTGTTCCACTTTCCCCCTTTTCACCCCTCATCCCAACTCCAGGTTCACCCTGCATCACAGCACGCAACACAGATAGGTTATTTACAAATACATTTAAAAAGTGGCTTAAAGGATTGGTGAAGAATTAACCAGAAGTAAATGATCTTACCTTTGGACCGGGCATCCCATGTAAGCCCTGAAATGCAGTGAAAAGGTTTGAGAATCAACATATTGTATTTTAAGACATGATAATTGTGTCCCGCTCACCATGGACCCAGGAGACCCAGGCATTCCAGGTGGACCAGGTGGACCTGGTGGCCCTGGCTGGGAAATCATCTGGACCTGAGAGAAATAAAAACTCTTTAGTGAGTTGATGCACTAAATGCTAACATTTTAACACTATAAACATAAAAAACAGTAAAATGTCCAAAATTGGGTAAAACCACCTGTTTTCATTTTCTGATTGTTGAACATAATGTACAGTAAATGTTCTACTTACCAGATTGTCGTCTAGTTTGCAGTCTCCCTTTTCTCCTTTCTGCCCATCCATGCCCTGTACCAAACATCAGAATAAGTTTTTGCTCCTTTCCTGAGTTCATCACTCAAGCCATAGAGTGCATACTCACAGTGGGCCCATATAAACCCATCTCTCCTTTCTCTCCTCTTGGTCCTGGATCCCCCGCTTCACCTGTGTCACCTTTAGGTCCCTGGAATCAAATACACACATTAGCTTCATTAATCCCCATTCTGGAAGTCAGAGTTGGTAGAGACATTAACAAGCGGAAACACACTAAATAAATATATGGCAAAAACACCTTTTCTCCATCAATTCCTGCTGGTCCAGGTAACCCAAGTTCCCCCTGGAATAAACCACAATAGATTAACTTCAGTTTAAGTGTAGTTTGATACTTCATTTATTTTCAAGTATTTTAGTTTAAATTGTGTTGAAAATCACTCAAGGTATCATATAAAGTCCAACCTTTTCCCCTGGAGGCCCTGGTGGTCCTGGTGGTCCCGGTGGACCCTACGGACAGAAGCAGAAGACAATGTGTCATTTTCTGTCTTAAGGCAGAGTCTTTCATTTTCTTGGTGTATAATTATTTCACGTAATTGTCTTAAAATTAAACACTGATTCTGTCCCAGTTATCAGACAATATTTGTTTGTATAATAAAATAAAAAGTGTGGTTCATGTAAAATGATAGATGCTCATTGTCATTTGTGAACTCTTGCCACTTTGATGTAAAACTACATCGCAACCAAAAGTATAATTTCTCAACTCAAAGGAGATATAACTGTAGCAGCTGTTGGACTTTGTATTGGCACAAGGGATGTCAAGATTATTCAATTAATCAGTAGTTGTGATTATTCAGGACACATAATAACCGTAAGAGCAACAGTCAGTCTGCCCCAGGGCAGTTGTGGCTACAAGCTTACCACTATCGACTGTGGAGTGAGTAAATAATGCAACATGAAGCATCTTTGAGTGTCCAGAAAAGCGTTACATAAGTATGATGCACTATTATTTTTATTATTATAAATAATAATAATAATCATGATCATTTTAGAAGCAACATGATATTCAGTATATATTCAGCATTGTAATAAGTAAACCTGAAAGTAAAATAATTCTTAATTTGGCCTTTAATGTCACATTAACTTCACTTTATCGTTCAAAAACTTAAGTTTCATAAAGCTGGTCAAAGACTAGAGGAGAAGTGATCTATTAGATAATGTGAATGAGAGAAAATTAAGGATTTTAGTGTTGCTTGGTCATGGCGTCATTAAACGTAATGAATTGTTAAATCGTGATGTTTCTACTCACAATAATCGTTACTGTACAATTTGATATAGTTACATCTCTAATTGGGACACACTGTACAGCAACACCGTACAATGTAATTCCAAATGTTAAAATACTGTATAGGGTTTACTCAAACAGAAATTGTGAGTATGTTTAATTATTTAAAAGTAGCTGAAAAAATATATTTAGTACACTTCTTCACCTCTAGTTAAACCCACTTATTTTTGTCTCATCAGGTTGTATTTCAACACTAATGAAATCAGCATGTGTTTTATCACACAAATTACATCGATAAATCATGCTCTCATCACCAGGGGGCGCTCCATAAACCACAAACAGAATTTCAGTGAGTATTTGTGAGTGATTTTGTGCCAGTTGATGTGAACTGGCAGGCGGCTCTTGATAAGATCTCCTGGTCATAGGTCCAGCGTCTTGTCTGTAACCATCGCATGCTGCTGTCTTCAGAGTTGCATGCAGGAGGCCGACTCACTGTGCCTTTAATCAAATACACACCACACTCAGAGATAGCATCTGACATTAGCATGTGGCGCAGTACACACAGAACCTGGTGTACAACGTGAAGCACGAGAAGTGCAAGTGTTTCTCATCTTTTTTGTTCTCTTATATCATTATTTTTACAGAGGAGGACTAAGTACTCCTAATCCATACTCGAGGAAAGGGTAGCCGGCCTAAGTAAAAGTAAAAAGGTGTGTTTATAGCTCTTTGTAATAAGTAAATATTCATCATAAAATTATAACTCCTGTTACTACTTGCAACAACTTTGTTACACTCCTTGTTCCTAATACTAAATTAAATGTATTAGCAGAAGTGGTCTCAGAGGGCTTTCCACAATTTATTGACCATTACTAGTTCCTATTTCCTCTCTATTTGGCATGGTTTTACACCAAACTCCCCTCTTCCAAAACCTTCAGTTATCTAGGCTGAAACCTATTTTAATTGTTTTCAGAGGAGGAATATAATTTATTTGAAATTACTTTTGTAAAAATGAAATGAGTCACAGTTAACCTCAGCATATCTGTGGAACTAAATGATTATGTTTCATTGATGGACAAAGCCACATATTTGAAACCAACAGACAATAGTTCATTGTTCTGTGTGATTAATTTTTGTTCCCAACGCTGTGTCTTATCTATCAGACCAGAACAGCTGGACTAGATTTGTTGAGGTTGTGCCTTTCATCTTAAACTGATACACAAAAAGATGGATTTGCTCAAGCAGCCTTAAAAATAATTACAAACTTGCGCACACAGTTTGGAGTGAAGGACGTTTAACAAAAAAGTCTTGTGTTTGGTAGTGAAACAGATTATTATCCAAAGTGTTAGTGACCACTGAACACACATGCTGCCAGTTACCGAGACACTGATGGTGTTGATGGCCTGTCAAAAAGAAAAAGTGACATTTCTTTAGATTTGTGGTTTGGCCGTGAAAAACATCAGACGTCCCTCTGCTCAGGATGCCATGTATGCTTATGTTACATATTTTATATGTTTTGAACTTGATACTCTTTAACAAATGCCGTTGAGGTTTTAAGATGCAACCAACATGTCTGCTCTGATAAGGCGGCACACATCAGTCACCTGAAACGCGTCCAGAAGTTTCCCATTAAAATCTATGATGTCGGAGGAGCCGGAGGTGCCCTTTTCACCGGGATAACCCTAGGACAGAGAATATATGTTAGTTATCATCATAAACATTCATCATTCAGGCAGCAAAGTAGGAGGCGAATGGGGACATACCATTGGTCCCTGAAGTCCTGGCTCTCCTATTTCCCCTTTATCTCCCTATAATTGAAATAATAGAAATTCCCATATGCTCTAGATATTTATTAATTCATTTTTGAGAGTGCCTAAAGATGTACCTTAATTCCAGGCAGCCCATCCATGCCTTGTTCACCTTTCTCTCCAATACCAGCTTCTCCCTGCAAAGACAGCATTGACATGATCAGTACAGATATTATACATTAAACATTTAAGTGATAAAAAGAGTTTTACCTTCTGTCCCGGAGGACCCTGTGGTCCAGGCTCTCCAGGCTCACCATCCTCCCCCTGTCAGTGGTCAAAGTTGAACAAGGAATGGGATTAAATATGTGAAAGCTAAAGAAATAACAATGAAAGACAGTTAGAAACATACAGGCTTTCCAGGCATTCCAGCAGCTCCCTGCAGGAAAAATAAAACAGAGACGCATTTATTAGAATAAAGAAATAAATGTGTTTAACATAAAGGTTTCAAACGCTTTATCACTTTACCTCATAGCCATCACGGCCTGGAAAACCCTAAGATGTAAAGAGAAAGAAAAAAATTATTACTAGGTGTAATTGCCACTAGATGTCAGTGTCTGACAAGACAAAATACAATGACGCTGGCAGAGGCAAAACGCAGGTGTTTTACATATCATATCGTAAAAATAACGAACGCAAAGAAATTACATCAGAAATTATAGTTTCTGATCTGTCCTATCAATCCACAAAAAAACCCCAAAAAAACCATTAAAATGTTGCATGAGTAACTGCACATTTGCTAAAACCTTTCAACACAACTGACAGAACATAGTCTTAGAATGGCCACTGGGTACATAGTCTATACTAAAAAGACAAGACACAAGATTAAAGTCATTATTTTTATCACGTCATCCTTGGTCAGATCATCCTAACAGTAAGACAGCACCCCTTTGGCTGCTGTCCATCACACATTTGGCTTATTTAGATAAACAGATGAATCTGGGAGCTTGTGGAGAGCAGGTGTAGTTGTAGCGGTCAAACATCTGCTATGAAGTCATTCTACACAGCGGGATTATGGGTAAGAAGCCCAGATCAAGTAGTTGTGTTTATGCCATCAGTCAGTGTAGAATAATAAAAGCACAGTTATAAATTTGAGGTTGTTATCTTGTTTGATCACTCATCACCCACAGTATGATTCAGAAGCTATACCTGGTGCTGATCTATTCTTTATCTGTTTGTAAAGAGCACATATAAACTAACAATCTCTCTGGGTTTGATTCCCTTCTCTGTAATGTATTTACGGTTCCAATCTTGAGCCGAACAATACACTGCAACTGCATCAACATATTTATGTAGTTCTGATTTGTAGATTTAATACTTTTAATTGAAGTTTGAGAGAGTTGTGTAGTACTCAGTCACATTTGAATAAAAATTGCTTCTTGGAATTCACCTTTATCCTCAATGGAGACTTAGAGAAAAGTTTGCAGCAAAAATATTATATCTTTATATAATAGGTTGATTTGGTCAACAAGTAAAGGAAAAGGGCCACAGATTATAGTGGCACCAGGGCAAATTCCTGAATAAGGTGAATCGTTTTCTGCCATCGTACTTTTACTCCTACTTGAGTAATTTTTTTACATCGTAACATTTGAGTAAAGGTTTTGGTTCTTCTTTCCACGATGATAAGGTCCACAAGTGACAGAAGCTTAAATGATTTAAACATGTATTTCTTGCACCACTCCTTTCAATGTTTTGGACTTCCAATTACTATAATTCAAGAATTATAAAAGAGATGTTCAGATGGTTACTTAAGTAGCACATTTCCCAAATACTCTTTTACTCTTACTTTAATAATTTTACAGTACAACAGTATTCTTAGTTGAGTAAATGTTTAGCTACTCTACCCACCTCTGAGATTCAATATTACTTTAAATATATCAATTAGGACAAGGTGAAATGGCATGAATGTGCTTGTGTTTAGAGTCTTACATTGTAGTGTTGATTTAAAGCTAATTATTATGACGTGCTGGACAGATAAATATGGTCATTGCACCTCACTTTCTCCTGCTCAAGACGTCCGATTACACATCTGTCCACAACATGCCTCTTGGCTCTGAGCCGCACTCGGTTTTGTTTTGTTTTGCTGTTCAGTGTTTTGCAAATGTCTTTAATCAACTCAGAGTTCTTTGGTAATTGTTGAGGGACTAGTCTGTTTTGACAATTCGTCTATGTATTTTCTGAACTGCACTGGTCTAACCTCAGTTTGGAACGATCTGTTCAGTCACGTTGTGTACTGTCGCTAACATGCATACAGTATTTAGTTATATGGTCTTCAGAGGTGGAAGGACAATCAAATTTGTCCAGAAGTAATATTATTGCTTCTACCACTACCTTCTCTACAATGATAGCCTTCTCTGTTATGATCAGTACTACTATTACTGTAACTTTGCCAGTCAAATGTGAAATCAAATAGGCAATACATATGTTCCAATAACTAAGAGTAACTTTATTTAAAATATTGTGTTCATTTCTACTTCTGCTTGCTTTGAACAAGAGGCCTCCCCTGCATTTTGTCGCGTTGCCACACAAACATGAGCTACCACAGGATATGAATTAAACAGTGGGAAGTTAATCTCAGATAGTAAACGTGCCTGAGGCTTGGCTCGTCTATTGTTTGAACTATTTGTTTCTGGAGACTCAGCGACACAGACATGGCAGGAGGGCGGGAGAGAGAGCGCTGTGGCTACTTTCTTACAAAAAACAGATGCGGTGTCAGGAGGACAGTGATGCTATTCTGGGAGAGTTTGGGTAGACCACAATTTACTCCCAAAACCAGGAACAATGGGGTCAGGTCCAATTAAGAACTTACTAAGGAGACTAAAGCCAGCTATAATACTATTAATTGGTTTCAGAGTGATACAAATCTAGCACCATTGACAAGGCAATTAACAATTCGCAATAAACCATTTCACCCTTTGAATGGTCCATGAATGAAGCCCCAATACACTTCTGTCTGTTGATTACTTGTTCATCTGTTGAATATGTAGCATTAGCCAATAACCCTGTTATAAGAGTTGTTCTTATTCAGCAATGCATTTTAACAGTCGAGGGTCATGTTGTAAAAGCCAGAAGTGATTTCCCAGAATATTTGATCAGGCAATGTGCCAGATCAAGAGCTATAATATTACAGCAATATTGCAGAAACAACCAAGGCGTGAATGAAAGTGAGAACATTTCCAGATCATGTATTGAACTTATGGCATGGGCAGATTTAGTTTAACATTATGACTGTGAATAAACCTATTCATAAAACTGTCACTAACAAGTAGCAGACTCATTTTTATCCAGCAAAGCAAGGAAGTTTATTTGGAACTGTTACAGTCACTTAAAATATTAACAGGAGATATTCTTTGTACATTTTAGTATTTTATTCTTTACTTATATTTTGCATGCCTTAATAACATTTATATTTTACTATTATTAGTCATTGTTTTGTGCTGCAGCATATCGCCAAGGCAAATTCTAGTATTTGAAGATGTGTATTTGACATGTTTGTCAACACAGTGAAAGGGAGGGAGTATTTTGGAGGGATTAACCAGAATAACTTACTGGTTCTCCAGTGGGGCCACGAGGTCCATCTTTGCCCGTGTTCCCCGGGGGTCCGCGGGGGCCAGGGGGTCCAGGGAGACCAGGGGGCCCTGCAGGTCCAGCCTGGCCCTGGTCACCCTGAGATAAAAAAAACAACAAGAAAAAAACATTTCAGTGCTTATGTTCTTGCTGCAAAATTCATATTTTTGTATTAGGTTTTAGCCCAGATGAACCTCCCGCCTTTTCCACTGATCCACTTCCTCCGTATGGATTAAATTTAATCCATCACAACAACTATATGTGAGCTGGATAGTATTTCTAAACCATTGTAAACCCTTCTTCAAAACTGATTTACCTGGATACAAATTTCCTCTCTAATTTTCTGCACTCTTCTGTGCAGAAAACAAGAGTGCAGAAAGTCCCAGCCAGCAGCTAAAGCTCCACTAACTTATTCCTCTCTCAGTCTAAATGACAGCTCCTCTGCACCCATCTTCATCCACATGTGGCACACTGTGGTTCTCTTTGTTGTGGCTCTCTACATGGCACCACTGGCCCTTTCATGAACATGATATTACTGGGTCTTGAAAGAGAAGCCCATGACATGCTTTCCTTCCACTGATAATTGTTATGTTTCTATTAAGCCCAGGCAAGAGCTAATCTGTCACCCACAAAGTCTGCATACATTGGACACAGATGGGGAGAGTCTGTGAAATGTCCAGCTGATGTACATGCTCTTATCTTCTTGTTTAAGCATTAAAAAAAAAGATAATATGGACAAATGGAGACGCATGCATTTGCTTGCTTTATTATTTTGTTTAAATTTTTCTAATTAGCTTAGCACATGGTCTAATAATTGCCCTTTAAAATTCTATTTCACGCTTGGGATTATATAAAAAAAAAAGTCTAAATAAAGGCTTATTATATTCTCTCTTGGGGGTAAGACACTAAAAGGTCACTCATGCCTTAGCCCAGTTCTACCTTCAGAAATCGTCTCTGAAAGCTGCTGGTCTGTTCTCCAGCGATAAAGCCGTGGTCATATCGAGGGAAGACCATCTGAAGTGCCGTTTCCACAAAGAAGAGAAGTAGGACAGGACAAAAATACATGAGGTAAAGATGAGTGAAAGTTCAGAAATGTTAATTACAGTGGATACAACAGGATGGAGCCATGTTCCTAAAGGAAGTGAAAGAGAAAAGGTTGAGGTGAAAACAGGAGCAGAGCAGCAGTGGGACAGTGGTGGCTACAGAGAGGGCTTCAGTATCTGTGGGACAAACCTTCACTGTCAGAATCTGGTTACTATGGAGATTGGCAAAAGTGCTGTAGTTTGGGGGACCCTGTGGATAAAAAGACAATAACAGAATACTCTTATTTCACAGCATCTGCACAAACTGAAAGACTTATTCTCACAGGTAATCAAAGGTGCGCTCTTTTCTGGTGGAGGATCTGGTACGACAAGTTCTTGTTTCCGTGGAGATGTTGAAAGTTTGTGGGTCAGGTTACAGGCCTGATCTGTGGAGACGCGACTGTGGCTGCATGTTTTTCAAGAGTTTTAAAGCAATAAAACACTTGCGATCGAATAGATGATATAGATATGTTTTATGACATGGAAAAGCAATTATCTCCATGGAAACAACCCACCAGAAAAGTTGTATAAGTGTTAACAGTTGTCTCTATTGAGAAAAAAACTGAATACTCTTACCTTGTGACTAAGTTTATTATTAACCATGTATCGCTTTGACAGTAAAATTTATTTTAATTTATGCATAACATAGTAAGTGCAAACCTGTACATTCTATTTTACGCAATGTAAACCATTTGTGTGGCCTCTGTCAGCATCGTAGCCCATCCAAATATAAATTATTATTAGGACTGCAACTAATGAATATTTTAGTAATCAGTTACTTTGTCGATGATTTTTTTTTTTCAATTAATTGATAAGTTGTCGCAAATGTCTTCATAGAGTTTATTTACAAATAAAATTTGCATTAAAAACACCAATTTTACACATTTCTAACATCATTTTGGGTTAATTGCTGCTCATAAAACCTCTTATCTCATCCCATGGCATGCTTTGGAGTATAGTACAGAAAACAGGTATTACAAAATGTGTTGGTGATTAGTTCTATAATTGATTAATTGCAATTAATTCATTAACTTGATACAGCCCTAATTACTATGACCGATGGTGGGCGCTGGAAGACTGAATTGTATAATTAGATGCATAAAAACCATAACTTAACATTTAAAGCAGAAGTTGAAGATTCTCATGCTCTTGTGAACAGGCTGTGGTGAGCTTTGGATCTTTGCAGCTCTTCCTCTGACCGCTCACTCCTCCTCACTCTTCTCTCTCACATTCACTCATTCACACCACTGTCTCCTCTGTCACAGCGACAGATGGTCCTTCAACATCTCATCCACATGCTCACAGGGGGGTCTTACTTGTACTTTTACAACGGTCCAATCAGATTTCAGGCGTATACAGCGCCCAGACTAACCATGGTCTACACTGATGGAGACCAAAGACAGGGTTTGGCTCGAAATAAAACTTCAACCCTGACAAACAGCTGACATTTCAACATCAGCATGCATCTTTATTGATGCCCCAGGACTGCAGGAAGAATAGTTAGAAAGAGTTATATAAAATCCAGCAATATAGAAAAACAGCTACCAACTCAAAACCTGCTGTGTTTAAGCAGGTGAAACACTAATTAAAGATGCTTGTATTTGCAATTCTAAGAAGGGTTCAAGTTACTTAGAGGCAGATTCAAGCCACTGTTAGATTGAAGAGTGTTAAACCATTTGTAAGAAAGGGCCCAAACCGGTCTTTAATAGATCTTTTTCTAAAAATATCTTATCATTAGACGCATCTGAAAATGGGGTGAAAACCACCTGACTTTGTAACCTTCACAGAATCTGATGACATTTTAATGCCTTTGTTATCCTGTGCCTGATGGAGCGACAAAACGAGTGAAGAAGATGGATGGACAGGAAGTAAAATGCAGACAGAGATGCATGGCCATTTCCTGTTATCCTCCGAGAGAGGATCCAGGGCAAAGCTCTGACATGACGTTGACTAAACAGACATTTTGGAAATCAAATCAAATCAAATCAAATCAATTTATTTGATTTGATTTGATCCTCTGTAACAATGTGCCTGATTATTAATAGTCTAATTTTATGGGTTTTAAAGCAGTTGTTTTGATTCTTGAGGTGTTTGTAGAAATATTCAGAATTTCTCAGCAAGGAAATGCTGCCAAAGACATCAAAGCCCCTGACCCAAGTCCAAGGACAATATTTAGCATTTGGACGGAGGCGGCAACACACCCGGCCAAAATGATTTAACTCCTACACAAATACAAACCTAAAAATCCAAAAGACTTTTCTGAAACATTTAATAGACGTCCTGTTATGCTTTCAAACCACATAATAAATCTGACTTGATATGTCAATGTATTCTGCGTCAATCCTAAGCCATTAACTATTACCATTAAGTCTCTCGCCAACACTCAACTTTGTGGTAAAAATGTACCATGGTCCAACATTTGGATTTATGATTTAGATGACAACAGAATCCTGTTTCTAGAGTTTTTTTGTGCAGGAGTTGAAGAAGTGGATGGCTTTACAAATTGGGCAGAATAAATGGAGCTATTAGTTTTTGGGAAAATGTTATATATTTTATGGCCTTGGTTTTGCTGACAATCTGGATACTATCTCTCATACGCCTTGTGTAAGTATAAATACTACGGATGCAGTACTTCCACTAAATAACCTCTTATAGATTACACAATGCATACTCTCAGCAGAACTCTTTCTAAGTTCTAATGAAAGTCACAGGCCATATTTCTGCCATACTAACATACATTTAATATAAGCTACAGTAGTTTCAAAGGAACACACATTTTACAGTGTCCAAACCACTACCTGGAGGCGCATTTCAAACCACACTGAAAAAAGATAATTGTCCCGATCTCCTACTGGGAGGATTAATATTACATGAAAAGACCACTCCAAAACCGATCCATGCCACTTGAGGCTGCTGAATACAGTGTTTGGTTTAACCTGAAATGGCAGTCTTGGACCACTGCCTTCAACCAACTAGTTCTGGTGGGGATGAGTGTTCAGGTCATTTTTGATATACTGTTCACTCCATTTGGCTTTGAAGGCTGTGGGCAGAGGGAAAACCTCATTAGAGAGGCTGTATCCTGTTGCTGGGGCAAATACACTTGAGTTTGAACTATTAAAAGTGTTGAGAGTGACATAGTAAACCTGCAATCAGTCCATATTTACAGTGTGGTTGTGTACAGGAGTTTTTTTTCCACTGAAGTGATAACAAGGAAGTACTTTTTCAAATGTTAGACGACAACTGGCCTCAGTATTAGTTTATTATGATCTGTCTGGTTCAGCTTTAGGTTTCAGTTTAATTTTGGTGTTGCTTACTCATTTGTTCACTGAAACACTAGGTTTTAACTTAGAAAAGAGTCACTGGAGCCTGCCAATACAATTTGTATATTGATATTTGGGTCAGAAATTTGATACATAACCTTTCTTTACCCCACCTTTCCAATTTTCTCCAGTTTTATTAAAAAAATTTAAAACAGTAGATCCCAACACAATTATGTGTGACTGGTGTATTGCATGAAAATTACTGTGCAAACTAAATAATATGGCAACCTCGCTATCTAAAAGGTTTTTAGCATTTGCAATATGCACATAAGAATAACATTCCAATAGAAAAACACACATCAGTTTTAATGCATGATTTAAAACCAATTAATAATCTTTAGAGGAGTAATATTACAGTTAATAAACCCCAGATTAGTTTGTACTGAAAAAGTTGAGTCTGAAGAAGGGTCAAAAAGGATTTAGAATCCCTGACCCTCTGAGTGTATTGCATTGTGTTTATTGTACAGTTCTATATTGTATTGTTGTATCTTCTTTGTTCGGGTTAACTATGAGTCAAAGGAACAAAGTGTCTTACCCTTGGGCCCACATCTCCTCTGTCGCCCTGCAAGTGAAACAGGAAAATACGGTTTGTCAGCTTTCAGCGCTACAGTATGGAACATATAGGCGTGCACTGCTACTGTTTAGCCGTAGTGACAGCCTCTACTGTAACTAATGCACACAAATGGGAAGGAAACAGCACTGGGGTCATCTGTGCTCTCGGTGCATAAATCACTTATATATCTTCCACAATTACAATGATATGACACTTGCGAGCTTTGTATAGTGCATGTTCTCATCTCTGAAACTACCTGAGTGATTACATAAAGGAAGCCGAATCTCTGCATTGGCATCGTCTGTCATTTACAATCCTACTTCGTCAGACTCGCCACTGCTTCTGACAGACGCTATTTACTGTAGCTCTTATCGGGAAACCTTTATTCACTTGAGTGCTGCAGCAGATGACCACATGCACCAGGTTTACGTTGCCACAGTTGCAAACATCTTGGACTGATGAAAGAAAAAAAAATCAAACATCTGGCTATCATTGAATGCTATGGAAGGCCTTTTAACCCGTTTAGGACCTTGACGTGAGAAAGTGAGTGGAGATAACTGACAGTTTGGTGTGTTGAGAAGTGCAGTCTTTATAATGTTTGTCATAAGGCCATTGTTAGTTATCTAATCTAACTTTAAACTATAAACAATCTAACTATAAAAGAGTTTTACAGAGGTTATGCAAGTGACAACACAGCATTCTGAATCTTAGCAGTGAGTGGTAAAAATGCAACAAGTCAATGGTGAGTCATTTTCTGATCTAGCACACTCAAACACATCTAAAATGTGAAGCTGCTACAGTCTAACAACAAATATAAAGGTTTACAACTCTGGTAAATATTTAGTTTATACCTGACATCTAAAAAGAGTAAACAGTTGCAGAAAAACAGATATTAACAACAGGAACTCTGCAGCTACACTCACATTTATCACTGATACAGGATTAATGATCACACAGAGTTGAACTGATTGTCTTTCTCTATTTAAATAAGATGTTTCTGAGTCCAAGTGTAGAGGAAATGGATTATTTTGTGGAATTTGAAGTGCAACACTCCAACTACCATTAGCAGTGTGAAGCAACAACGGACGGAGAAACTACTTTCAGTTTACATTTTGCCGTATAAAGTTCATTTGAGCAAAACAAACATTCAATGGACAAAGATTAGGCCAAAAAAAAGCAAAGAAACACATTTTATCAGTTGTGCTGGCCATAATTCACCGACTATTTTTTTGAATAAAAGAATGTTGGTGCATAACGTCTATAACTAAGCAAGTATAAAGAAGAAATTCCTCTATACGGTGTAGAGACTGGTTTCCAAAAACATATTAAGGCATACCTTTTCTCCCTTGGGCCCAGCTGGTCCCTGTAGGAGGAAACAGATAACAGAAGACAGTTGGTGGTCATAAATCAGGTGTGGTATGATGAGTGACACAGCATCATTCTCCTTCAGACATCAGCAAGTGTAAAAACTCACGGTAAGAGCACGTAATACTTTTAAGTACAGTGACTAAAGCAACTGCTCATAGTCAGACGCAGATGCTATACAGGCCTAAGGAGTATTCAATATCTGTGAGGAATAGGGATGTCATCACTCTGAAACCCGTAGATAAGTTGGTAGTTGATAATGTACACTGCTAACTTTGGTTATTAATTCAGTTTAGCATAGTTTTGCATGACAAAGGAAATATGTAAATATGCAATTATGGAATGAGGGTATTATATTAAGTTAAAATGTACACTTATTTTGTTTTTTCTGGGGGCTTAGCTGTTAAAAGAACAGATTTATAGTATTTTATTCTTACTGCAACTGATTAATTTTAACTTTTTTATTTCTGATAACTTTTTTTCTTGCTGGTCAGTTGCATGTTTGGGGATGAATAAACATGAGTATTATGGAGTTCTCAGAGTAGGTCAAGTGAAGCAAAGGGATAGAATAACTTGGACTGATTGTGAAAATGTACTGAATGGATGTAACTGTAAAAACATGTAAAAACAAGGCAATTTAGGGTACTTAAAAAAAAAAAATCTAAAGACTTAATAACACTGTCCTGCAGCATGTCTCTATTCCGTGAGCTGTCAATTTGTTTTACATGTTCTTCCTTTACACTTTTCCCAAACTCTTAACACTGTATGGCTCCTGTCCTTCTTCCGCCTCTAAATCTTCCATAGTCTGCTCCTTATAACGCGCTTCTCTCTCCTCCGCACATCATGTCTGTCATGCAGACTTTCACTCTGTACTTGAGCCCTGATTGTGTTCAGGACAAGAGAAGGAGAACAAATAATGTGGGAAAATAAGCATTTCGTTAATGGGACTGACCATGATGACAGGCAGAGAAATATGAAAAACATTTCTGGCAAATAAATAAACAAAGAAATAAACAAACTGCATCGTGTTTAAGGATGTGTTTAGTTCTGCACAAAAGTGATTATTGTCTGAGGGAAGAGTTGGCAGAAATTAGGATATGTAATCTGAAATAAATTTCTAATATGTTTTTTTTTAATTGTTAAAAGATTACTTGAGTTCACTATGAATACACTATTACTTTTAATAGTTTACTAGTATTAGTTGCATATTTCTTTCTGTCATCTCATCCCCTTAGCTGTGGTGAGTAGCTAAGTCTATTACAAAACAGGTTTGAGGTTGTACTACTAATTGAGTGACTGCCTATGCATAGGCAGTCACTATTTGTTCTTGTATTTTCCGGTTTTTCGGCACGTTTCACAGGCCACAGTTTTTAAATTCTTTTAATTTTTTTTGCATTTTTCAATAGTTCCTAGTCTTCTAATGTCTGCTATTACTTTTGGTACATGTAACTTTTGTAGTTTTTCATAATTTGCCAAGCAGTTTTTCCCTATCTTTTACAGTGGGAGCCTTTCTGTTGGTCCTCTACAGGAAAGTTTGGTGTTTAAAGTGTTTGTGGCAGGTGCACGGTGGCAGAGCGGCTAGAGCTTCTGCCTCCCAATAAGGAGGTCGTGGGTTTGAATCCCGGACCAGACCAACATCACACAAATTCAATTGCGCAGTCACTCGCAATAGCTTCAGCTATTGCAACAGCATCTAGTTGTACTTGGTGTACAATTAGTCTAATACAGGCAGGCGGCTTTAAATTGTGTAAAGCTTGAAAAAAAAAAAAAAAAAAGTTTCTATCAAGAATTTGGCAATGGTGGTAAGAAAAAGGTGGTCAATACTTTGTGACTGGAGCGAGCCCAGAAAGCATTTTCCCCATAGTACGCAACATAAAAATAAGCTATTGGTGTTTGGCTGACAGGACACCAACAGCTTTCATGAAGTCCAAAAAGATTTATTTGATCTTCTTTAACTCTAGATACTTTTATTTCCTCTATCAGACCAGTGTTTGTTTGTTGTCAAGCCTTGACAGGTTTCAACTGTGGGTCTGCAATCATCCTCAGAGCGGTCACGTCATGCTGCTGTGACTGTCTGTCGGCTGATTTACACAGTCTTCAGGAAAGGAAGGACAACAGCGCCCTCTGCAGTCTGACT
Source organism: Rhinogobius similis (assembly GCA_019453435.1). Lineage (NCBI taxonomy): Eukaryota > Metazoa > Chordata > Actinopteri > Gobiiformes > Gobiidae > Rhinogobius > Rhinogobius similis. The sequence goes on along the minus strand of CM033630.1, from coordinate 21,835,700 downwards.
TTTTTAGAACATCCCAAGTATGAGAAAGCAAGAACGTCCCCTTGTCTTGGTTTAATTACTAACGGCACAGTTCCAGATTTCTGTTGTCTCTGTTATTCTGCGATGGTGTTTGTTATCCTCTGTTCAAGTGACTTCAAAGTCAAAGTATAAACACAAACACTGGTCTGATAGAGGAAGGTTTCAAAAAATTTGCATTATGGATTATTTTAGATACTTTTTCCCATGTTAAAATCCTACAGTTGTATACATAAAACAGCTTTGTAATGTTTAACTTGGGTTCGCTCTAGCTCCGTTTGTGAGTTCCTTGTGGTCCAACAGCAGAAAACAAGATGGCTACTGGAAGTGGACTCTTCTCTTCCCTCCCATCGCTCCCAGTGGAACAGTTAAAAAGATTAATGTGATGGTGCTAACTATCACCTGCCACCTGGACACGCACTCACAAAGACTTTATGAATGAAACTGATACAAGCTGCTTAATAAAAGCAACAGGTGTTGAACGACCTACCTGACTTCCCTTTAGACCTGGCAGACCCTGAAACAAGAACAAAGAGTTAGAGAAGAGCATTTAACTCCAGTCAAGTCTGTTGTGGGTGACTTTACTCACTGGTTTGCCGTCCAAGCCAAGAGGACCCTGTGTGGAGGAGAAAACAGTGATAATGATGACAATAATATTATCAAATGGTAAAATGAGACAAGTTAGTGTTTTGATGTTGAAGGGAAATTCTTTTATGTTGTTAGTGGTTCATTAAAGGACATACATTAATGAGACGTTCTCATCACTACATTTCTATATTTATCACCAGATGAGACCAGAGGTACAAAAAACATAGGCTATTTTCTGTTTTTTAGAGGTTTTCTGAGACCTTTGCACAGTAGTTTCACTAGTTGAACACTTAAACATTTAGCTTTGGGAGAACACACGAAGAATCAGTTAAAAGCAGAGAAAAAGCAGTGGTTAAAGTTTTAAGGAAGAACGACATTAAAGACTGTGATGCATTTAGAGGGCCCACATATCCAGTCTTTTCCAGGTGCGGGTGGTGTATAATTATGGTGAGATTTAGTGCGATGTCTGATGTGATCACTGGTGGGTGGATGTCCTCCAGCTGCACTGATCCTCTCATCCACGTTCTCTGTGTTTATGTCCTGAGGAGAGCTCCAAGAGTCAGCTCGGTTTGACTCAAAGCTCAGAGCTGAAACTGCCGTTGGATATGACTGCAATGTTTGCAACCAGCCAATGACCTCTGTCCGCAAAGCCCCACTTCTACATTTAGCAGATTTTGCAATGGCTTGTAGGGTCTGAGCAAATGTGATGTCTTTTTAGTCCTGAAATGGCCATCACATAAACGAGCATGCACATTTTGGATTAAACTTTGCATAAATACTCAAATTGATGCATGCTGATGTACCGCTTCCTCTTTAAGAAGCGTATTTGAAGTTAGATTGACAGTTTTTACAGAGTTCCTAGAGTGAATGGATTGCTCAACACTGGAAACTATCATTAACAAGCATCTCTCTGGCCCCGGACAGCTTACATAAGGCAGGCTTTTCAATTCAGCTCACCTCTTTACCAGACCCATGGGTACAATACCGTCTACAGGTCCCCAGTGGAAACCTACCTCAGGATTAGAGCTTTGATGAACAGTTGTGAGTCAGAGGGAGAAAGTACTGTCGCTCTCCAGGGTCGGTCTAACTTGTCTCTGATTCAGATTTATGCTTCTCTTATAATAAAAAGCTCAATTTTAAACCCGGGCACTGACAAAACATGACCAACAAAAACAATACTCATTTAAATGTTTGCACCAGAGTCAACATGCATTCACATCTTTTTAAGTAATGCTACTGCAACTGCAAGAGACGCTTAAACACTACTGTCCCTCCACAGATGTCCCCTAAATTACTTAAAATAAAAAAAAGCTTGCACAGCCATAAACACTTGGGTAAACGATGTGCCTTGAATTAATTATTTAAGTTACAGAACCTCTAGTAGATTGTTGTTGTCAGGCGATAATGACAAAAATTAATTTCTCTCTATTTCTTTCTTTTTTTTAGTATCTTGACAACATCAGTCTTATGTCTTATGTCACTGAAATGTGTTCAAATATGACTTTAAATGTATTAGTCGAAATTTAATTATGAGACAAATTGAAATGTCTGTAAAATTGTGCAGAAATATCACACAATACCTTATTTCAAAGTTTACAACACACATTTTAATTTTTAGTCAGCTTATTTTAACTATAAAAACAAGTTACACTATATTAAAATGTTGCATATCTTCTAAATAAAATTCACAATATAATCTAAATTTTGATATATTGCCCACCTCTAACTATATTTGCAACTGATTTTGTCAAACCATGAGCATGATGTTCGTTTTATCTTTGTCTGTGCAGTTTACTATATTAAAGGGGATGTATCAGTGCATATGTGAGCGCTTACAAAACCTGGCTCCTTGTCGACTCCTGTGGGCGAGTTTACAAGGTGAACGTGTCGGGGTCAGGGCTGAACACAGATTTATTAACATTAAAAAGGCACAACCGTCTCGCCAACTCTACGTGTTCTTCCTGTCCCTGTTCCCCAATGATTCAAACCACAATACAGGCTTTTGATAACTGATAAAATGATGCTTTAAATACACAAGCCCTCCCTAAATCAACAGTAGAGGTCATTTCTGATGTTTTACTGGAAGAACACCGCGCGAAAACAAAGGCAAAGGTATTGGATTTAAGCCTAATCTGATTTGTCTTTGCCTGTATTGTTGGGACGTCCTGTGCACAACACAACAGATAATATTCTGATTGGAGTAAAAATAGAACAAACAAAACTGTCTCTACAGTATTAATCTATCATAGAACAGGCAACATTGTGAAAAGTGCGTTTATAGTTGAGTTATCAGTATTCTTGTCCAAGTCACACCCAGGTTTTTTAGCGCTCGAGTGCGAGTCCAAGTAAGTCAGTCTTGAGTTGGAACAGCTTGTCTGCATCTAGAAAATCAGTCCAATTATCTTCATTCAAATCCAAAAGACTGAAAGGAATCAAGACTGACAAGTTGGGCTATTACAACTATGCACGCTAAATGTGTTTTGTAATGTTGGAAAAGTTGTTGGAGCTTAAATTGGAGTTGTAATGAAACCCTAACTGTCAAGTCTCATCACTTTGCTTTTACGGACAAAAAAAATAGTTTGAGTGCAAGTCATTGTCCAAATTCGAAGTCGAATCAACTTCTAAATCACCCCAAAAATGCACATAATATAGTCTTTGCTAAAATATTTGACGTGTTACATTTTGCGACAATAATTAACTGATCTTTTGGAAGGAAATGTTGACTGTGTTACTTTCTACAGCACTGCCCTCAGCACAAAGAAAACGCCAGCCTCAGCATTTCCACCTATAACATGGTCTTAAACGCATACTTGGAAAATCAGCTCGTCTCTGTCTGCGAGTGTGTGAACCCCAGTGTAATCCCTGGTCCTGTAATGGGGCGAGGTGTGCCTGTGCTGGGCTAATTACTCCTAATTGTGTGTCCCGGGGTGCAGACTTGTAATGAAGCAGTTAGAGTGTAATTGTTGAGGATGCGGCATGAAACGACTGTGTCTGCACTTCAGAGCAGACGTCTCCCACACAGGCTAATGCTAATAAAAGCCCGGTGTGGTTTTCTGTTGTCTAGAATTATACCAGTTCAAGGTGTTTTAATATTGGGCAGTTACACCTTTGTTGCAAGAGGAATATGATGTGCTAAAACATAAAACCAAGAGCCTGTATCTAAGGGTCAGATGTGTATTTTTGGGCCAGTCTTGCTGCAGTGACTGATAACCGATAATTTACAATCTATAAATATGAACTAACCCTAAGGCTCACAAATGTACGTTAACTTTAATAATTAACTTTTCAGATATTGTGAAAAGAAAAAAAAAGTTATGTAGGGCTGAAGATTAATTACAGTCAAATCAAAATGCAATTAGCACATCATTAAAATTATTTAAGTCCCACAATTTCCTCCACAAACATCATGATATTCTGTCTTATTCTGCATAAAACTGCTAACCCCGTAGTTTTGATCTGTACCAACATGTTCTGAAAGTTTGTTCGTTTTTGTAAATTTTCCTGGACAATATGGATATCATAATACATAAATTGCAAATACAATCATAATCACAATACTTTGTATGAGATTTAAAGTAATTCGTTTCATGGTTTTGTGTCAACATACATCTATATTTTTAGTCTACAATTTCCATTTTTGTTCAATAGTCCGTTCAAAAAGACGCATGATGCACTGAAAACAAACTGGGAACAATTGAAGCAAACAGAGACTGGGGCCGTTTAAAAAAATATTGGTGCCAAATATCCGTGCCTTTTCAAAACTCTTCTAGACCCAAGATGAAGCTATGGCATATAAGCTCAAAGAATCTTAAACAAATTGCCTAATTTCTTTGATGAATTAAATTTCTGACTCAAGTATCCCACAGCCTTCTTGCATGTATGTTTATGTTTACAGTGAAGGGAGAAGAAAGCTCTTTCCAAAGTGCAACAATGCTCAAACTTGTGATATATGACAATACTGAAAACACAATCCCATTGCTTAGAAATTGGGGAAAGCGTTTCAGATTGTGTGTTTGGGTCCGAAAATGACTTCAAATGCTTCAAATGCAGAGTGCTACGGCTGGCTTTAATCTGTGGGTGTGTGAACAATGGCGGAGCGAGCTTGTTTTTGCTCAGTGAGGTCCTCTGTCTGTCACAGGCTGGCACTATTGTATACACAGAGCAGTGATCGGGCATGCTCCAAATGAATGAGAGTCAATTGTGGAGGGCTGATTGTTTGACAGAGGAAGGTTAATTTTCTGAAACTCAAAGCTTGCGCGTGTGATTGATGATAGGAAGAAGTGACGAGGTTACACAAGGGGAAAAAACACACTTATCACACACAAGGATATGCTGGAAACTGCACTTCATTAGCGCTGTTTATCATATTACTATTCTCCCTGTCGTAGTGGAGGCCAGCTGCATGCATAACTCTGATTAACTTAACGCCACAGACACATGTGAGGACCACCTGAGGCTATAAGACACGGCACGCGAACTCAAACTGGGCAACTCCAAAAACGAATGCACAACTCACATGTCATCCAAATTTGTTTGGGAGGATTTCAGCTTTTGGAATCAGAAAAAGGATGTGATGCAACGTCAACAGGAACAGATTAATTTCAATTTAGATGCCACTCTTTGCTTTGATTCTTTAATGGCTTCATTTTAAGTCTGTATAAACCATGGAGACCGAGTTTACAACAATATTAAGATGTCACTGCACTGATGCTTATTTGTCTGATCAAAGAGAGCTATTGGTTTGATGTGGGCCAAATCATGAGGGATTGTGTTAAAAATATAGTCTTGTCAGAATTAAGGATTAAGTTTTTGTTTTTTGTTTTTTACAAAAGTCTGTAATAATAGGTCTCTGAGGAAACATCATTCATTTTCTACGAGCAATCATATAGTTCATTGTTAAAGGCTCAGACAAATTCAGCCCCAAAGCCCATTCGTTCAATCATTCACATTAACAATGTAATAATTTAATTCCTGAAACCATTGTGAAGAATCTTAAACCATGTCTGCCCAATATTTGTGTAACATATGAGTTTAGTGGCTCATTGGACAAATACTGACAGAAAGGTTGACTCCACAATAGTTTTTCATTTTATCTATAGATATATTACATTCTTTCTAACAAATTATACTTTTTATGAAGCTGAAATAAGAAGTATTTTTTCTGTCCTTTATAATTTATACAAACAAACATTTCTTGCTAGCTGTAAAGACTTAAAATCATCAGTAACTAGATCTGATTTCAGTTGATCATTGAAAATGTATTGTGCTCTACCTCATTATTTCTCTAATAATCATTTCAGGGATTTTGAACCTTCTGGTGATGACAGAGAATTTTAAGCAGTCAAGTAAATGCTTAATTTCTGAATAAGACACTCCCCTTTTGGCCACTCCAGTCACATTATTGTGGCTGGTTACATTTGCCAAAGCATGTGACTGGTTCAATGTGCAAAAAGGAGCAGCGGATTTATAATTGATTGAATACATTTCAATAGAACATGTTTGAGGTCTAAAAAGGGCTGTAATGACACAAAATTACAAACATGTTTAGGTTACATAATATGACAAACTGTCTCTGCTTTACTTCACCTTTAAGTTTACACCAAAGTACTTAAGGACTACAGACTGCTGATCCCTGCAGACACTGGTTTGACTCATTTGCCCTCCCCGTTCACAAAGAGCTCTGGCCTTTGTTACAGAGACAAACGTAAACTGCAGACCTCTCCGTCCGCACGTATGGGTATAGATACACAAACAGAGCTACTCCACAGGCACCCCACGCTTTTAAACTTTCAGCAGTCGAAACCTGATCGTCTCTGAACATGTGCAAACTGCCACTTTGATTAATCTTCTGTTGTTTTTCTGTAACTTCATACACACGTATGCCTTTACCACCAAAGATTTGAATGGCCACTTTAAGATATCACCCAAAAGTTACATTTTCACATTACACAATTAAACTTCAAGACAAGTACTGAATCAATTAACCCTCTTTAACTCGTGTATTAGTTCATCAACAGATGTCATGATGAATAATTGGGACTATTTCCAGCAATGACAATGACAAAGATGGATAAAGTCACAGACAAACAAACTCACAAATGCACGGACATATTTGAAAGTGTGCGCAGAGCTCCACCTGTGTGTAATTAGCAGCAGGCATTTCCCGTCAGGAGGGCTGTGCAGTGCCAGGCAGACTGAGGCTACAAATGGGACTAAGCCTGGGAACTAAGAGGACACTCAGCCAACGCAGTGTAACACAAGACTAGTGTCACAGTCACAATAACACATTTGAAGTGCAATATAATTCTAACAAAAATAACCTGATAAACAATAACATAAATACTGACACAACATCGCTAAAGCTGGATAATCCCAGAAAACCTGTTAGTATAATATTGTTGAAAAACAGCTGTAACAAATAAAAGCTGAATGAAACACTAGCTCTTAGTAAGTATCTGTGTTTACTCCATTTTAGTTACTTATTCGACCCTTCTACAGCTCAAATCTTATCTATAATATATCTATCTATCTATCTATAATAGTCAATTAAACACATAACTTCATAATGAGAAAGTCATATCTTGATAAGCTCAATTTTAGTCAGCAATTTTAATAACTATCGTGATATTATCGTCAGTTGCAATTATTGTGGCCATAATGATCGTAACACAATTTTAATATCATCCTTCTATACACATGATAAATACTGAGCCCAAAAAATACTGTTCCAACTAGAATTTATAAAACGTTAAATCAATGCAGTAATTATCCTGACGGGCCTAAATGTGGACATATTATTCATCTTTTGGACTACAGAGCACCCATATGTGTTTCCCAGGAAGGACGTACAGTATGTAAAAAACATCTTAAATTTACTGTCGCCAAGTAGCTCTGTTTAGATCGTCATGGTAACAATAATTTCTCAAAACATTTCTCGGCTAAGTTCATATGAGCCCATTTGCCGCGTGAACAAAAACACAGCGTACTCTAATGGCCTCTGATGAGTCTTTGATGAAGCTAAACCACAAACAGGCAGCAGATCTGATGAGGTGATCTATCACTGTCCACTAGAGGCCGCCACCTGTCAGGCGCGCTACACTGGTGGATCTGCTTTGAGTTCAGCTGTTATGGATGTGCACAGTTACAGTATATTATTCAAACATCACTAAAGCCAATTTGAAGCTGAGGGCCATGATTTGTAATGCGCCGAATGTGTTTCCAATCTCCCCATGTGCAGTTTACACTCCTGGGATTAATGTTGACTGATGATATCTTCAAAAGGGCGCCCCTGGATTCATGTTTACTCACTTTACTACACAGACATGACAGATGATTTCTATGTGTTTTTATGTACGGCTTGTGCTTGAATTATGGGCAAAGTAAAAACAGCGGAGCGTGGACCAGCTGAAGGAGAGCTTGGAGAGACTCGTCGAATGCCAGTCTGAACAGCGTTTAGTAACGTCTACTTCATATTTAAATGCCAAACCATGTTGACTCTGTGGATCTGCACGTTCTGAAGTTCCTTTGGGTGCTTCAGTTTTACCATTACAACATAAAACATGCACTGGCCATATCATATCATTCATAATATATCGTCATTTGCTTTCGGAGCAGGATGACATTTGGAATATTGCGATGTAATTCCTATGTTCTGCAGCTGATTTTCCATGCAGCTGCGAATGGAAGTAGACAGAGATCGCAGCTATTACAGCTCAACAGTGAACAATGCGCCAAACCTGGGTTCCAAGTAAATTTTCCATTCATTTTTCTCACAGGGAATCAAAAAAATGTTATATTAAATGTTTGAAAGCTTGCGCGGGGCTAACAGCTCTGTGGAAAGTAATGAACATAAGACTGATGATTTTATGTAAAATATCTTTCTGAAACATATAAATCGCTAAGTTATAAAAACACTTTGTCAAATTTTAAGTTTCGATGTCCCTTTCGGACTGAAAACATCCACGTCATAGACATTAGTTACCACAGAGCTGCTTAGCCTCCGTTGTGCCTTCTAGCTCTTAAAATTATAATTTTTCTAAATCATGGCAAAAATGAATGACAAATTTACATCCAGAACTTTAGCAAACATTGATGTGGGCGGGACTGTTGAGCTGTATTGGGGACACTAACACCAAGAGACACTTTAACACTATAATGAAAGAGATAAAAAGTGAGAAGTGGAAGCAGATCACTCAAATACCCATTAAGTTAGTACAAAAATTTTAGATGCAACATTATTTTGTCTAGTCTCAATCTATTGTCAATTATGCAGTTATCACAAATGTTCTCTTTTATACCGTATCATGATAAAAGCTTTGGGCCATATCGCCCTGCTCTACGGTATACTGTACAAGATATAAACTGAAGATCTCAAAGTTCCAAAAGATTACCCCAGTACTACACAGACAAATGTCTCAATTCTTATTGTTCTTAAGGCTTTGTCTCCCACTTTTTTATACACCTGTGTCGAGTGTTTGATGGTTTTCATTCATCATTTCATCTGTGTAAGTGTGTGTTCAACTTCTACCATTGTCTAAAGGCAGTAGAGCAGACAAAAGCAAACAGGAGAGAAAATAGTGTGCTAAGCTGTGAAGCAGGAATCAGTCCTGACAAAGAGAAGAGGGACAGGGTGAATAAAACCAAATGAGATTTACCGGGTATCCATCACGTCCACTCTTGCCCTGGCGAGGTTAGACATCAAAGCACAGTGCAGTTTAGATGGGTTAGCACATAAACCACACACAATCATTTAAATAATTCAGACAAACACCATAAAGCACAGGCCCTCCAAATAATTTGATCTGGCCTGTGACCCCCCCTTCAAATATTAAAACATAAACGTACTCTTGTTACATTGTTTAATTCTGGGTTAGTACTCGATTACATCTTTTTGGGCCTGGTTTAGTCCTTGTTTAATTCTGCTTTAGGCCTGGTTTGGTTCTGGGTTAATCCTGGTTTGTATCTCGTTCAATTCTGGTTCACAACTAGATTTGCTTGAAAGGTTGGTGAAACATTTTAAATTTAATTTTTCCATAAAAATCGAATATAGACGAGTTATTTTATCATAATTGACACGGCTCTAGTAATATTTTGTGTGACACCAAATTCTGTGCTGGCGCGTCGTGCACATATCCGGCCCAGAAGCTATGGCCCTCCAAAAATCCGGACCCTCGGGAAAATTACATTCAATGGCGGCTGGCCTATCTTCTTACACATTGCTTCACAGTATCAAATTGAGGTTAGTACTTCCCAGGTGACAAAATATGCTTTGAATTTTAGCACCGGGAAGAGGTTTAGTTGTGTTCATGAAAAGATTATCTGCATCGTTTCATGGCGCATTCAGAAAAAGCCACCTGCCGGGATGAGTTTGCCAATAAACACCATTCCAGCTACATATTTCCGGGGCATGCACTTTCCAATTCTGCATATCTGATTTGTGCCACATGTGCCCAACATTACTCTTAAAAAAACAGGAAAATCAATTATATTTCAGTTAAAATAAAAAGTCATTCAATTACCAGAGCAACCGGCCATAATTGGGGCAGTTGCGACAATTGTTTACGTGTTTATGTGCGGAATATCAAAAATACTACTTCACATTTCGTTTTATGGGGAGCATTAGCAGAGGTTAGAGCATCACAGGGGAACCATTTGCCGCTCATTGCTGCGTGGTGGTCCGTAGGCTTTGAGCGGGCGAGTGTGTGACAGGTTTGTGTGCGTGAATGAATCTGGTTTTATAGCCGACCAGACGAGACGCTCTTTGAATCCTCTACATGTGTCAAAGTGCTCAAGGCTCCGGTGCAAAAGAGCATCTCAGTAACAGTTCGATCGGATACAACCTGTAAGTGATGGAGGAGGAGATGCGGTACTTACAGGCGGCCCTGCAACACAGAGAGACACACAAAGGCGCAATGTTAGAAAAGAACGTCATGAAGAGCAAGGTTGTGTTCACATGACGTTAAATCATTCTCAACTGCACAGTTTAAAATTGGGCTGGAGAACAGGTCAGAATGGCACGGTAAAATTTGACTTTTAACTGCTGATATTTTCTTCTGCTTTATGGTTCGTATCTCTGTAATTACTGGGTCTATCCACATGAAACCAAACTGCCACAAAGTTCAATGTCTTCACTGTCAGCAGGAACAAACTATTATTTTTTCTGAATAGTTTGAAAGTGGTGACATATTTCAAGTAAGAACACAGGATTCTTGTACGTTTTGAGCAGACTTTGAGCCATAAGGCGAGATACTATGGGCTAATCTATTTTTTAAATTTTGTATTTATTTATTTATTTGGTCAGTTTGCTCTCTCAGCATATCAGCTTCTGGGTGGAAACAACAAACTTCGTCCAGTCTGCTCCTAAAGAAGTTTTATTATTTAATTTCATCCACACTTCATAGAGTTCTCGAGGACGGTAACTTCAAAGGCAGTTTTCTCCAACAGCATTTTTCTCCCACAGAACACACCAATCTTTACAATCTAGATGAAACATACAGAAGAATTTGTTTCTAAGACTAAAAAAGGTTTTCAGATTTAAATGTCTCAAATATGTGCAATTTTGGGAGTTTTTGCACATGCACATGTTTTTCCTATTCACCTGCAGTGTCTCTGGCAAGTTTAACAAATAATGCTCTGATCTGAACAAATATGAATATGTACTCTAACCATGATTCTATACTCAGTTACCCGCATTCAGTTTTCTCTCGATATCTGGGCATCAAAGCATTCATGTCATATTTTTGGAGGATCTGGAGAGTTTCTGAGCGATTAGTCTAAGCCTTTGTTCCAGGAAAGGTTAGTGTATAGGGCTGTTCCCCCTGTCCATCACATCAGCTCAAAAGTGCTCCACTGACTGGCTTAAACGTAGATAATATTATATGCGATTAATACATTTTATTACCTTTTGTAGCAGAAAATAATCAACATCAGCATTTATTTGTGAAATGCATGAATTAAATATAATGTGTATGCCTATATTTTAGAGCTGCAACTAACAATTATGAATCGATTAGTCTATTCCTCCTATTAATCAATTAGTTGTTTAGAATGTGAAAGACCCTTAAATATGAGACTTTTACTCAGTTTTACTCAGTAAAGGCATTTGATGACATCCTGGAGGAGAATATTTATAGCTGAACAAGGATTTTAATCAAAAACACATAATGTACATGTTTTTGTGTCATTCCTGCCCCATTTAAGTAGTAAAACCTCTTCTTTTAGTGCATACAATGTTTTGGAGTCTGTGTATAGATCAGTTAACGATTATCTGATTATTTAATTAGTTGACAACCACTTCTATAATTGATTAATTGCGATTAATCTATTTATTGAGATCCTACAAAAGAGACTGCTATAAACTTCTTGCTCAATAAAAGGAGAAACAGAAAAGAGTAGTCTGACATGAAAGTTAGTATGACTCTGTTTAGTGCAGCGATCAGATCCTGAGGGAAGTGGTGTGAGAGAGAAACGTGCATCGAGCGAGTGGTCTGGTCCGTGATGAGTGTAATTAAGAGACAGATCGAGCTTGTTGAACAGAGCCAGAGTGATAAACAGACTCCTGGATAAAGACCGGTGTTTCAGATTATAGGACATGAAGTCACTCCTTTAAAGATGTGAGGAGAAGATTAAAAGAAATCCAAGAGGTCAAACTGGTCCAGTTGTCTCTCTGTAAAGTTTATCTCACAACAGTGTTTCCGATCGAGTAGCCAGTAGTAGTTTTATAAATAGAAACAGAAGCAGAACTAGTGGTAATATCAGTAGTAGCAATAATACTGTACAATATGTGTGCTAAGTGCATGTATATATCTTTCAAAAACGTAAATGGGACATAAGGGTGGGGGATTGACACCAATGTAAAATCTCCATATTTCTTTTGCATGTCTCGATGTCAAGATGATATTATTGCAATCAATCAAAATTGTGCAAAAATGTGAATTAGTTGAGGTTCAAGTATGGCAACATACAAACAAAACAGTGAATGGACAAACAGTGAATGGACCAAGGAACAGTCATGCAGAAATATAATTTACATGCTTAAAAGAGTAGATTAAAGAGAACGTTTCTTTGATTTTTATATTCAATTAGCTCTTTTGCAGGCTTTGATCATGGTTTTAAGTATAAACAATATACTCTAATTTTACATATCTCCAAAACAGCAATTGTTTATTATTATTTAGCCATTTTACTTCAATACTTTCAAATCTGTGCTACAATAATGATTCAGAGTCATTTGATTTATCAGTAGTATTGAATTGTCAGAATTGAATTGTTAGTTATAGTTATTCAATAGAGAAATCCTTACATAATAAACTTATCCCAATGAAAATGTTATGGGTAAGTTTTATTGGCCGTTAAATCACAATTTTAATGTTTTTAAGATTTTTTTTTTCTTTCTCATCACATTTTGTCTTTCTTAATCAAAAACAGACCTTGCTAATAAAATGTCCCACACATAAACAGATCAGACTCCAAAGACCTCACCAATAAACTCCTCATCATCTATTGGGTTTTATCGGATTATTCACTGTGGGTCAGTCAGTCTATTGCACTTGAAACCACGCTGCCATTTCAGTCGACACAATCCCAAACATCGAGATTGAAAGCAGACTCTCCCCAGGGAAAAGAGGAATATTTGTGGTGTTAAGTTACTATTAAAACACGCACACTAAAGTTCTGCTAACGTGACCAGAATCTGCGATACAAGAACAGGGCAGTTTGAGGATGACAAATCTGTGTATCGGGGGGTAGAAACTGTTGTGGTTTATTGGGCATGACCGTCAAGTTTAGTCTGTCGAGTTTGTCGAAGTCTAGACGGTAGAGCAAACAATACACACTGCAGGGGTCCCATAGCTGCCATTGAACTTGGGTTGGCTTTGTGACAGGGGTAAATAGGAATACATTTAGTGAAAAGGCAAAACAGAAAATGTGCAGAGCTGTTACTTTAAAAGCTGGCTTGAGTACGCATGCCATTATTTTTCCTTTTTGGGGTTTTGCAAAATGCACACACTGGACAAAGTTTTTGGCCAAAACCATCAGTCATTTTATTGTATTCTATTATTCATATATTACAAATGGTTATTGATAACTTTAAAGGCTGTTTCAGCTTGCTTGTCCCTTGTATTTGTTTGTGTGTATTGGGAAACCCTCTCTGGCCTCATTAAAAGGACATCATTGAGCAACAGTGCCCAGATTCTTCAGCCAAAACCACTCTGAAATGTGAGAATGCAAAGTTAAACATGATGAGTTTCTAAACAGTAAACACAATCAAAACAGGCTTCAGATGCACGCCTTGCTGCTGTAAAACGAAACTAAAATGACAGGTTATAGACTAAAGTAATCCTGCAGAAGTGACTGGTGCAAACATCCCTAATCACTTTGCTGCGATCTGTAGATTTTAGAGGAACGGGTAACGGATACGATTAGCCGAGGATTTCTGCTAGTGGTTGGCAGGTTAGTGGCGGTTGCAGTTGGGGTTTTGGCTAAATTTGTGGTGGCAGAGTAGATGTTGTCTCTTTGGGATAATGGATGGAGTCAGAAATTAAAACATTAGAGCAGTGGTTCCAAACCTTTTTTTTCCCCTGAGTACTCCCTAAGCACAGCCTAAATCGGGCACTAAGAAAATAAATATGTTAGTATATTATCAATATTTTCTTGTTTTGGTGATAATGATGTCCAAAATCACATGGAACCCTAAAGGATGCAAACTTTTCTACAAAGAACCCTTTTTTCAAATACAATTCAAATCAACTTTCTTTTAAAATGAGAAACTGTTCTATGTGGTTGGGAAACACTGCATTAGAGGACCTCGTTTACGTTTTGGTGGAGATTGAGATGGTTTAGCCTAAACAGGAAGTTTTTTTAAGAGTTGTGGACATATGTTTTCAAGTGCTACTTTAATTTTGTTGACGATTACAGAAAATCTCGAGGAGTTTCTCAGAGCCGCTCACAGTCGTCTGGCAACAGTCTGCCAAACAGACACAAACACACTTCCCCTTTAAACCAGGAATGTCTTGCTTTTAAACAACAGCCGTGGGACAGGTTTCCCCAAAGACTTACAACATTATAAGATTTTATTTTCAACAGATTTTTTTGTCTCACCAAAATCTGTTTCTGGATAACACGCCTCTTGACTGATTCATAGCATGGGCTGTAAATCTCAACTCTGTATTTCATGTAAAGGTGAGTTAGACACACTTCTCAAATGATCCAACCATTAGGCAAAGATAAACCATCCCAATGTAAATACACTCCTAACAAATCTAATATAAATACATTTAAAGGTGCACTGCATAACCTTTCTGGCCACCTGCTTGTCTCTATGAAGATGATAATATGTTTGCATGAAATGTTCAACAGTATGGTATTAAACACAGCTAGCTCACATTTATTCAATTAAAGGTTTTCTTATTGCAAAAATATTTTGAAAAACAAGTTTTCTACTGTGAGCGGGGTTGCCTCTCCACAGATCAGAGGTCTCATTTAACATGTGCATATGTACAAAAATGTTGCATACGTGACTTTCCACAATGAGTTTGTGATCTATTAAAAGACAACTTAAAGGGCTAGACTACATTTTTTCATGTAAAGTAAAATCGTGTTTAGTCTCCATTACAGATACTGTAAAAGCATCTATTTGGGGGAAATGAGGCCACAGAGCTTTCTCTGCATATAGTTATACATCGTATTCTCCGCGAAGCAGGAAGTGTACTGTTAGCATGCTAATATCTGTTAGCTTTACTATGACAGCAAACTTCCTCTGGGCTCAGAGACTTGGGAAAACCACTGAATAATTAGAATGCTCAGAATACATTACGTAAGAGAGGCATGTGACTGCTGCAAAATGAACTAGCTCTATTTTTCATGTTTCAATAGATTAAAAGTCAGGTACAGCACCTTTAACTTGAAAATATGTGATCCTGATACATGTGTGGGCTTTTAGATATGAACCAGAAGGACGTGCTTGTCATCGAGGAGTTAGATACGTTTAATGCCATACTGTGGAGCATTCCAGGCAAAGCAATAACACCTCCATATAGACAGGAATAGAAAACTTATGCTGTTAAATACATACAGCACATCTCAAAGCAAACGATTGCGGGAAAACATGCGATAAAGATCACCAGCTAAATTTATCCCAGTAAAACACAGCCGTGATCCAAGCTTTAGTCAGGCTTATTTAGTCATCCCCAATAATGATTCACTGTCTATTGTAGAACTTCGCACATGAGACATTTCCTGCAAAGACCGATAGATCCCAACACTGATTCTACAACGTCAGATAAAAATGTCTAAATGAAAAACACACTACAGATGAGTCAAAGTTGTACCGCACTAACTATGATTATGTCTAACAACCCTTCTTATGTGCCTACAAGGTTTGGTTTTGTGGTTTTCGATGACCAGAAAACCAACACAATGTCTTTGGGTAGCGATTTTGGCACGGGAGAATCTCATTAGTCGTGTTCTCCTGCAGCTGCTACCGCTCAGCCAAAGAGCGCAGCACATCTGGGCTACGTTAGCTCAACCACATGGCCAAGGTTAGCGCGATGTCGGCTAAAATGGGGACGCGGTGGGGAGAAGGGCCTACCTGATCCGCTAAGAGGTCATCTACTCATTTTCGCTCATTTTCTTGTGGATATCTTTGGTATTTGAACATGAACATTTGAACATTTGCTATTTACCACGTTCTCTTTGGGGGTAACAACAGTGGATAGGATGATGAATGGGAACAAACTGTTGTAGTCGTCCAGTGTGAGGTTGTCAACAACAAAAAACTGACCAGATACTTTTTTTCTTTGGATAATATATACTGAAAACGACTACTTTAATTGGACAAAATAAATGTTGATCTATATCAGAACACCACATGGCTACGTTAAAGACTATTATTTAGTTATAAAAATGTTGTACTGAACCTTTTAGCATCGAAATGGAGTTTAGAATTTTAATGTCAGGACAAGTCAAGTACTACCGACAGCAGTAGCAGAAGTATTGTTGTTTTAACACTAGAATTTTAAAAACTGGAAATAGATTTTACTGCATAACTGTAAACAAAGTCGTTCATAAATACCGTTGTTTTATATTTTTGTTGTTTTGTTCTTTTTCCCACTATATCATTTTGTATAAAAGGTGGAGATCAAGCTTTTTGGAGTCAATTGATGACCAGATTGAGATGTTTAGGTCATATTCGGAAAGAAGGATGTGGAAAAAGGTCATCGACTTCACCAACAAGTGTGAGTGGGTGAGGAGAGCTGGAGACAGCCAAAATAGCATAAATAAACACAATGATTTTGGGCCATGGCTTACCGGGTTCTCCTCTTCGTCCTATGCGCCCTCGTTTTCCCGGAGGTCCTGTGAAAACAAACAGACAAGACCAATAAATCCCTCTGAAAATTAGCGCCAAACAGGGATGAGTGCAGAGCTAGTATGCGTGGAGCGGCGGTCCAGTGCGGCTGGTGGTGTATTGTCTGGCTGTTGTTCTGTGTGCGCTGGCAACAAGAATTATACCACAAACTTTACAGCAGTGGATCTGAAAACACAGCTTATAAAATATTACATGTTCCAAATACTATAATAATGAACTAAAATTAGACCAAATCTGAACTGGCCAATGTCTGAAGAAAGTAAGGGATTCGAAAAATGACTTTGTAAATATGGACAGACTTAAATCAGTTCTCACTCGGACTAAGGAAGGAATAAACCAGAATTAAACCAGGTCTAATTAAGGGGATCAGGATCAACTAAGCAATAAATACAACTGTAAACTGGGGCCAGATCAGAACAATTGCAGGACTAAACCAGGACTAACACCAGGTCTAATCTAGGTCAAAACCACAACAACAGCACAGAAGAAGCACAAACAGCTGTACGAATACCATATTTTCAATAAACTAATGACCCTGACAAGTGTTAACAACACAATTTCACATGGTCAAACTTTACGACTTAAACTTGTTCCAGTCCATCTGACCAAACCTCTGACACACACTTTTTCGGATAAAAGGTTTTGGGCCCGTCTGCAGTTTTGATGATGAGGAAACAGAGATGATGCGGCCACTGAAAAGGTCGACCTGGATCCATAGACCTCCTGCTGCTACTGTCCCATGAATCAATACCGGCACCGCTGCGTCAGTGCATACTTTGCTCAAATGTGTTATCCTGCTGCAACCACACACGCCAGAAGTTCAAGGTTCTGTTTTGGAGGCTTTATTGTAAAACCAACAGGTTAAACTGTACTTAATTTACTGAACATTGAACATTTGTAGATAAACCAACAAGCAGACAAAAAAGTAATTCATTTGATTTAATTGTCGGTGTAATCCCTCTTTTGCCCAGAGGCGTTCCAGTGCAGAAAAGGTTTCAGTGTAGCTTCCTCATCACCGTTGAGTAGCTGATTAGCATATGACTAGCCTATTATTTTAGCTGACCAAGCTTTTAGATGTAGATGTGCAGCACTTTGTGGTCTTGATGTTGCGTGCCTTCAGTGTTGATACAGCCTTTTGTGCAGTGGGGGTGTTTATTCTCACCTCTGCAATTTATTTCAACACAACAGCAATCTATTCCTTGGTCTGGACCAGTGATTCCTAGGGGGCCCAAACTTTGGGTCACCAAAGCTTCACAGCAAGACCTAGAAGTTCCTAAAAGAGGTCCAAACTACTGAACTCCAGCCTGCCTGAATTATATTGTTGCCATTTTTATGATGCGGATACAATTGTATTGTATTCCAAACAGTAGTTTGTCAGGCAGGAGTAAGTTGTTGGTGTTGCTAACCTACCCGCTGGTAAAATAGAAGTTGCTGTGATAAAAAAAAGTTGGAAATCTCAGGTTTGGACTGTTTAGTAATTCACAATAATGAATCACTGTCTATTGCTCCAGTGACCAACATGAGACACATCCGGCTGTGTCGCAACATCAGATCATAATGGCTAAATGGAAAACACACCAAACATTACACTAAAGTCTGAATCATTAATATAATGAGACAAACAGCAAGGGTAATTTTGAAGGTGCATTTTTGTAGAAGTAAAAAAAAAACAACAAAACAAAATCATTCAAATTCTTTGAGTGCAAGATATTCAATTAAATCCTATCACATAGAGTTGGACTTTAATTACAAGTAGCAATAGTATGTTAAACAAAACATACAGTTTATTACATCCTTCATTCCTATAATAAAAAACAAATAAAAACACCTTTCCTGCCCCTGCTGCGTGCCCTGATGCCCATCCGCCCGCATTGAGCTGCTGTGGTAAAGAAACAGGAACCATACTGGGCACTATTCCTGAGGTTAAGTGCTTTTGGCTGCAGACATGTTTTCTCTATTGTCATTATTGGAGTTATTGTAGTGGCGGCCTAATCATTTCCTGACTGTAGTTTTATTAATGCTGCTTTACGTTTGCCTCATGTCATATACCTTTAGTGCTTTCATCTGCACAACACTAAATATATATGTTACTAAATATTTTATTGAAGAAGCTTAATTATGATCTTGCCAAAGGATTTTACTAATTTGCCTGGTAACTGTTGCCAAAAAACAAACCCCTCAAATCAGCTGAAAACACAGCTGCACCTTCCTCTAGTTTAAAATTTATGTTGAAGTAATTGTTCCAATCAAACACCTCTAACTGTTCAAATGTCAGGTGCCAATTCCACTTAACACTCCCGTTTTGCCGACCGCAGCATTTATAATAATAGCCTCCATATTTCTGAGTGGGCGGCACTTCCCCTTTAGCAGCAGTAAACAGAACCACAGACTGCACAGCTTTTCCCTACAGCAGAGATGTCCAGTCTGTCATCCAAAAAGGGCAGATATTTGTGAAAGCGAGACTTTGTAATAATTTAAACATTAATGAATATAAACCACATATTACATTTACGGAGTTTGCACAATAATCTCTCACAATAATAAGTGCACATATTGTAGATCTTATGAACCCCTAAAAGTCTTGTTATACTAAAGTAGCAGATATTCAGCAGTAAAACAGGAAAATGCATTATGGGATACGGTTCACTAGGGGCCAGGCCTGTTCTACCTTAATTTGAGACATGAAAGGCAGCCGTCGCCGTGTCGTCAAGTTGGGCTGTCGAGCGCTAGAAGAGTTAGTATCACCTTGAATGAGCGCAGGTCACTGGGTCCATATTGTTTTAAGGGAACAGTTTAGCGAGACCAAATCAAGGTGGTGACAACCTGATGTAAGACTGAATCAACCCAGGAATAATGGGAATAACAGCATGGTCCGGGCAGAAGGAGCTTTGGGTGTGGACACAAGACTAATCAGGGGAAACAGACTTACACTGATGCAAATAAACAGGCGAGCACATGATTGGTGTGTTGACTTCTGGTAGGTCCTGAAATACCAGACGCAGGGTCAGAAAATGTCACATAAGTGCATCCAACAGGAGCGAGCCATGCGATGAGAGACACACGCACGTCACTCAGAGGAATTTCTTTTGACGTACATGGAAATAGCAACTCAGATCACAAAAAGCAGTGTTACTTGTGCATTGATTTTGAGCCTAGTTCATTATATATATATATATGTATTGTTTTTTAAAGGTGAAGAAGGTGATTTTTTTGGTGAAGAATATCACCTGCTTGTCTCCATGGAGATGTTATTGTTTTGCTACCATAACGGATGCTAAAACTAGCATCTAAACGAGTATATGATACTAAGGAACTTGCATTAACAGGACAAAATTTTACCTTTCCTGGGCTGTTTTAGAATGATCTTAAGTTTTAGAACTATAAAACCACATGGTGAAATAAAGAATGTAATATTATCGTGTAAAAGAGTATTTTTCTATTACTACTGTGGTATCAAAATTATTATATATGGAGTCTTTTTCTTAGAATCGTAATCAAGTTTAAACTTTTAGTATCTTGACGACACTATTTCACAGTATGCCATTGAACGTATCTCCTGGGAGACAAACGGGTAATGTCAGGGCATGCAAGTTACAGGCTAGATCTGTGGAGGAGAGACTCAGCTCACGGTAACAACTGATGTTTTTAAAGACATTTCTGAGCAAAAAGACACCCGTACCTGACTAAATGGAAAAAAAGTTAAGTTATTGTCATTCTGTGGAAGTTTTCAGGCAAAGCAAAAACTTCTCCATGGCGACGTTTACCAGAAAAGTTACATAGTGCCCCTTCTAAACAGTTTTAGTATTGCTTTTATTAGGGCAACCATGCTGTCTGGGTTGTCATAACAATACAATTTGATGTCAAGTTGTCAATTAAGAGAGAAAAGTCCTTTGTGTCTGTTCTATTCCACACAAAGATGTATTGCCTGCATTAAAATAGACATGAAAATGCTCTTAGGCCATGGGACCTTGAGTTACGGCACACATGCCCCACATGATTGATACAACACAGATAGGAAACCACAAATAAGTGAACACATGTGACACTTCAGTGCGCTGCTGAACGAGCTCGTCCTTCACTGGTGCCGGTGTTGAAAGTCCCCCCAAGGAGACAGAGATGGCCCCTTCTCGAGTATCAAACCGCTCAACTACATCCTGTACGTACACATCCATGGGGTAGACACGCAAACAACGACGAGCTAATACAAAATCACTCTGGGAACAGTTGGATAGGCAGAGACCACACTGCACTTGAACTTTGTAATCTGTGCATCCCATTGTCTTCATGTTTGATTTGGATGTTGAAAAAAACGTCTTTCGCTGTGTGCGGCTGGTCTTCAAAGTTTGTCAGAGAGCCAGATCTCGAGACAGTCTTCCCGAAAGACTTGAGATTTTGTCAGTGTCAAAGACCTCAATCTGAAATACACTTGGACCACTGCCGAAATGGACCAGAGCCAGCATCTATCATTAAGCCAGATCCTTAGGCAGAGACTGGGCGATTGTTTCTAAAAATTACCTCAATCACCACAAAACCTCAGCATTTCAATCAGTGCCAATTAAATGTGCAGCTCTTTGACATTTTCTTTTATTACTCTGACATAAAAAATGCACAAGTTCTGCATCACAAAAAAAGCCCTTTAGACAATATCTGTACAATGTGGACATAATTTGAAGGGATTGAACAGAATATTTTATGGGCATTGTAAAGCCAACAAGCCTCACAGTAATTGGTCGTGTGCTTGTGCATTAAAACTGACTATTTTTCAACCGACCCATACCCATATGTCACAGAAAAGAAAGACATATTTTGCTTAAAAGGTGCACGTCGTAACTTTTCAGTTTGTTGTTCTGCTATTACTTTATTGCTTTGCCTGAAATAGACAGAGAATATTTACAAACAAAGTGTATTATTGAGGAAAATCTGTATTTTTTATTTTATTTTATTGACATATTGGTTTAATAATGCCATTTATCTGTTATAAAAGTATTTATTTTAGAGTCTGTGTAGTCCAAATAACAATTACAACTATCAAAATACTACTACGATTATTTTTTATAGTCATCTACTCACGATTTATTGTTGCAGCATTAGTCTGGAATATTGTACAATATGGCATTAAATTTCTCTAACGCCATAAAGAAAGTCAAATGATGCCGCCAGGTTAAGTCACAGGTCAGATCTGTGGAGAGCTGACCTCGCTCTCTGTAAGAACACATGTCTTTCATGTATTTTTTAACAACAACTATAATTAATGCCATACTCTGTAACATTACAGGAAAACCAATATTATCTCCAAGTTACAAAGTGCACCTTTAAATAAAGTGATGAACACTGATCTTTAAATACAACTGCAAACAACTTTGACTGTTACATCAAGGTTTGTACAATACATCTTCTAAACATTTACATAACTTCAATAAATGTTATATCTTTCAGTAAAATAAGAAATCATAACTTTTGCCTCCAAGTCGTTGCTGTCTCCATCTTGTATCGCCACAGTCTGTTTCTCACGGCTCATACTTGATGCAGTCAATGTGACATTTCTCACAAACAATGGGCTCCCACAGAACAAAGCGGGTCGACTCATGGAGCTGCACTCGCCCCGATCTCCATAAGGACCCATTTTGTTTAACCCAAACCACTGGGAACAATAAAGACCCCATGAAAATATCAGAATACGATACACCGTGAGCAGAGCAGAGACACTGAGAGACCCTTACTGGTCTACTGTTGCGTGTACTGCTCCAAAATGAAGAAAATTTGATTTGTATCAACAGGACGTTGGGGTGGAGTTTGAGAAGTGGAAGTGCAGTAGAAATCTTGATTGTAAGTTATAGCTGAGGGCTGTTTGGCACAAGTGGAGACAAGGGTCAGAATTTGCGCTGATTAAAATTCACTGTTACCCCACTGGAAATGGATAGGAAAAGTGGACATACACGTTATCAACAAATACATTTTGGAGTAAAAGTAAGTGATAAAAGTACATAATTATGACAAGGGATGGATGATATTGACAAAAATACATTTCTCAATATTTTTCCCGATAATGATAATATTATGTCAATCCAACAGCAATGTGTTAAAACATGTTTTTGATTGCATTAATTGACAAAAGTATAGAAAAATCGTATTTGAGATTTTTTTCATTTGTATTTTTAATCAGCTCTTTTTGTAGCATTTGTTGCTATAAATTATTTCTCAATATTTCAATTTTGCTAAATTTCTGTATATTGCTCACCTCTAATAATGACTGTAGCTTATATCCTGAATGTGTTGTGTAATGAGTGTGGAGAATCAAAGTGGTAAAGTGACTTTCAACTGTTTTTAATTCCATTCAGTGCATTTTCCCACTGCCTGCATATTGTAAAAATCCTAATGATGGATTTACCTATAATCTTTGTTAATCCCAATCACAAATGTTGCGACAGGTGTCAGTGAGAAAGTATTCTCATAAAAACACAGGAAATCTTGTCGATTGCTTCCTAATTAGGCCCATGTTGTTTACTCATCCACATTGAGCTTATTGGATATTTAGCTCGGATGACGACAGTTGTTATGTCTCTGAGCTCTAAACAAAACCACTTTCCCTTAAACTTCGGCTGATCTTTCACCGTCTGCTCATTGTTTTTCCAACTTTTGTTCCAGATCGTCGGAGGACACATGCTGGGGACGTAAACAGTCCAAAAGGAGAGATTCCAGGATGGGACAGATGGAGGAGGTGATTCACTCGGGTCAGTCCTGGTTCACGCCCCTCTGCACAGTGGGCACCGCTGACCTGAGAGCCTAATCCCAATAAAAACGTCCTGCACACTGACAAGGCATAAAGTTTTATTCACTCAAATCAAAACATCTTTCACATGCTAGCACCATTATTTTACAAACTCCAAAAGGCACCTGTAGATAATTCTCCTTTATAGGGTTTAGAACAGATAATACAGACACAGATGTGACTGAGGATGGTCACATTTAAAAGATTAATCATGTTTTCTATTAAAACATCCATGGGCCTTCAGCGGGATAAAACCATGGCAGTTGGGATGGTTTGGAATCACCGATTAAACTTATAAATACATGTTGTTTGGTGGTGAGATACCAGAGAACTTAGAACATTAAGCCCACAATCACAATAAATTGGCAAAATGGCATGCCCAAGGACACAAACACAACAACAGTATAAGTATTGCTATAATGGCAAGCTTTTATATATATTCAGTTCATTTTTAATTAAGTAATTTTGATTTACTTTGATTGTTAGCTCTTAGTTTAAATAATAATCCATATTGTGAGTACTGCTCAGACAATACCACTGGAACTTTCCTCTTTGATTTGTTATAGAAATTGAGCAATTCAAATTAAAATATGATATCTTATGAATGGGGAAAAGTCCTCACAAAGTCTTTCAAATCAGAAAGGAATGCCTGAAACCCATGAATAAATAGTTTTGTGATTCATTTGAAGATTAAAGGTCTTTAGTGTCCGTACCAAACTGCCCTGAACCCCCAGCTTTTAAGTTTGCCACTTCAGCGTGTGACAAAGGCGCTGTCAGGAGGTGCTCTGGACTCAAAGGTTACACAGCGTGAGTCTTTTATGATCTGAAGCTAAACGTCCTTTGCGTGACAGTGCTGTATGTGAGCTTACCCCAGAAAAACAAACGGCAGAGAATTGCATGCAGAACCTGTGCACAAGCACATTTGCACGGCCTGTGTTTGTTGATGCTGCGTGCTGCCGTGTAGAGGACAGACTGGAGGAGAGAGGGTCTAGAGCGATACTGGGAATTTGCACTTTTGAGAATATATTATTACGAGAAAACTTTATCTCAAATGGGCATCTACAACTAAGGGCCTCATTTATCAATCCAGGTGCTAAACTGCAAGTATGAACTGAAAAATAGCAATAGTACAATTTGTGGGCATATTGCACCTGATCTACTATTGGAAAATGTGCATATTAATTCTTCTACAAGAGTGATATGTAAATGAAAGTTCAGTGAGTGCAAACGTGTGCAATTCTCTGCCTTATATCGACTGAGAGTAAAGCCACGTAAAAAGTTATATGACACACAGCATTTGAATCGAGGAGCATCTGATGGACTCTTGAAAACTTTTAACAGCAGGTTAATCTACTCTGGAAAAGGAGAAATAAGTTTCACTTTTGGCTTGGACGCAAGAGGACGAGTCCTGACGATACACTGTACACGACGAGCACACCTGTTGCTTTGGAGTGATAGGAGCTGTTTTTTTAGGACTTACAGGATGTGAAAGACACGTGAAAACCCACTTTGATGGATCACTGCTGTGGGACGCTCTGGCTCAGTGGAATTTCTGTGGGAGGCAGGGCCAACATGTTGCAGGTAGAGCAATTTTTGGTTTAAAAAAAATCACAATCAAATGCCCTATTAGTGCACAAATTGCAGCAGTTAAAGTGTGCATCTCTCTTTCTCTCTCTCTAATGTACTAAATTATCACATAGTTTTAGCTTTCATAGTGTGATAAATCACCCAGCAATTGCATTTTCAATTCAGATTTTGCACTTTTTGGTCCGTTTTGCATCTTAATTCATTTGAATGTGCAACTGCTCTGCGTCCTATTTAGCATCTGTGAGCACTTGAGCAAAGGCTAGATAAATATTTTAAATCTGAACTTCATGGTCATCATATGGCCATAAGTTCACCTTTCTCTACTTCATAACTGATTCTGGAGTACAGCAGAGGAACCTCTGTCCAAAGTGCTTGAGAAGCTGTGGTCTACAGGGACAGGATACAGCAGTTTTGAGTGCGATGTGGAGGTGAAAGCCAGGGTTATGTTTGTGGATCAGTTCAGATCGAGGCCACCAAGACCTTCCCTAAACTTCTGGAGGTGTGAAAACCCAGCTCTGAGCAAATACACAAGGTTTAACACAACATGTTGCACATGGAGAGACTGGGATTAAGATAATGCACAGATTATCTGAAGATCTAGAGGTCTTCAAGCCACATTACACAATGATAAGACCAAAAAACAGTACAGTTAGAGATAATATTATATTGTTTTAAAATATGCAAAGGTTGGATATTGAGTATATCGTCTATAGTGCAGCAAAAGCTGATTAAAATTACAAAACAAAAAAAATGTTTACTACAAAAAAACTAAGAATATAAGGCGATATTTCTGAACTTTTGTGATGCATTTTACAGACATTCTACATTTGTCACATTAAACCACAACAAATTTGAAGAAATGTTTTAACACATTTCTATTGGATTAACGTAATACTGGGTAAATATTGTTATTGAGATCCACCAAAAAATGTCAAGATATAGATTTTGGTTATTTTGGCACCTGTTTTTGAGAGGTAGGGGAATGCTACCAATGAAAGAGCATTTCCTACTGAACTTACAAGGCTTGTACTTGACTTATGGTGGTTTCTTTATCATGGTTCAACACCTGAATAAGAGAAGGGACAAAAGACTTCATTCTGAAACATATTCTTTCACTCACGGTTAATAATTTGGATGCAGTTTAAGGAAGTTCAAGTTTGATGACCGGGCGTTTGTGTTTACCATTGCAAACAGGACCACTATTCTGCGGCAAATCAATACTACATTTAGTATTGAGTTAAATCTAATTTTCAATACTTTTGACAACCAATGACACAATGGCAGCATGTAAAGGCTGGAGCAGGGATCAAACCCATTATTCTGCTTATAAACATTGGAACTAAACTCAACCTGAACTAGACCAGGACAAAACCAGTCAACATCAGGTCTATTGGGCTTAAACAAGATCCAAAAATGTGAACGCAGCCTCTCAGACCACAGTGAACGCAAAAGCCTCCCTTCGCATGGTGGTAATTTGACAAGCATATTTTGAAGTCTTGGTTTAGTCCTGTGCCAGTCCATGTTGAATGGTGGTCTGTGACGGGATAAAACTGCTCTTTTATCTTTCTTTTTCTTATTCATTCATAAAATATGGTTCTGGTTTTGACCCTCTGGAACATGTTAGACCGGAGAAGACGGGCACATGAAGGAGCGAGTGAGGGGGTTTGTTCCTTAAATGTAGAAGGGAACAGAGGGGAGAGTCACTAATCACCATGACTTAAAACTATAGTATTACTTTATATGTGTGTGCATTTGGGGCTGTAACAGAAGACAATGTGTGGGGGCAACGTTTGGGCCACTGCTGAGGAAACATGGTGCGAATGTTCAAAAGGAGCTTTATTTGCGTTGGCTCCGAGTCTTAACCCTGACAACTTTTCTGGAAAGAATTCACCCCTTTTTCTTTGGTGCACTTCAAACCAACCAGCAGCTTTGACTGGTCCACTCTGCCATTTCTCAAATCAAACAGAAACTTTCCACTATTACAATTTCGACGACCATGTTTCTTGCAGGTGCCCATAACTCTTCATCACCTAAAGACCTTAACTTACCCTGCTTTCTTGTTCTGGTTTATTTCTTCTTACACTCAATGGCAAGATAATAATAGCCTCAATGGATTTAAGGTGAAATGGTAAGCGCTAAAGGAGCCAGCTAATCATCTGGCAGTTCAGAGGTAATGGGGAATTCTCACAGGTAATTCCCAAGGTTGATTACACACTCGTGACTTGGCTTACTTTAAATTGAGATCAACAATGTCTTTCTCAACGAGACAAAACGCAGATATGAACCACTGTACGTTTGTGCTTTCTCTGTTTACCTTAATGGTACAAATGTAGCCATGTTTTAAAACCATTACAATCTAGCTTGGCCCCGTCTGACACAACGGCAAACATGATGTGAGACAGGGACCATGTTTCACTTTACTGACACCTAGTTTCTTGAGTGAGCTGTTTATTTGACCCTGTCTTTGCAATGGTATAGGATCCTTAATCAACAATGCCAAGATTAACCAATTAAGTGTGATTATAGATGTTGAGTAGTAATTGTATTTTAAGGGATAACTGAGAATTTTACCGTCTCAATCAGCAAGTTTAATTTCAACTAAATGAAATGTATTTTTATAGAACCCAAAACATCAACAGTATATTCACCCCACAAGGCTTTACAAAATTATGAATCTATTCAACAGAAAGGTAGAAAATCAATGACCAGATTAACAAATGTTCAGAGGAAACAAGAAAATGGCACAATGTCCCCTGTCCTTAGACCCTTCTCAGAAAAACTACAAAAACCCAGTGAAAAAGAGAAAACTTAAGGAGAGCTTTTGTAAATCTGGTTAGTTTGTCTACAAGAGGAAATGAAAGTCAATTAAGGATTTCACCATTTTTGGTCATGGTAATAATTGTGATAGATTACGATGGTTCTGATTTCTCTTCTGAGTGTCAATGATCAGTCCAGTGTCTGCGGCCTGTGTTTGATTGTATCTGAGGACTAAATTCGAACCCTTTGGCCTCGCCGTGTGTTTTAAGTAAAAAAAAAAACAGGCAACATTTGATACATGTGAACACAGAGCTGGCGATGAATCAACATTACTGATCACAGAATAATGTGATTAATTGGCCCAAACAAGGTAAACACAATCAAACTGTGGCTGGTGTTGAGCAGATGAAGTAAAAGGCATAAACGGTGAGAAAGTCCACATTTGATAGAAAATTACAGAACAAATCATGGATCTTGAGAACTGGATTTGGATCAAGGAGCGACCTCAACATAAACTAGGCTATGATGTTTTTCCGATTGCAAAATTGGGATAATAGCATTAAGGCTGTTTCTAGTTTTCTCCGTATTTTCTTTTGTTCAAGTTCAATTAAAGCAGTTCTTTGAGACATGACACTGAATAATATCACCTACACAAAGGAAGGCATTTTGTTGGATAAGAACTGTATAGAAGCATCCACCAAGGACACAATTTGTTGTCCAGTGAGGCACGTTGTTGAAAGATTTTGTGACACTCCCAGGCAGTTATGGATACATACAACATAAAAGTGACATAGACTCTGTGAACAGGGCTAAAAATATTGAAATAATACATGTTATCCAAATGAAATCGGGTACGGCTCCTTTTATAAGTTTGAGCCTTCATTATAAAACCTATTTGGTCTGCACTCTCTGACTCCACTTTATTTATTCCCCTTGGATGTCAGAGATGTCAGCACACACTGTTTAGCAGAAACTATTGCTACTTGAACACACCCTGCGGTCTGAACTACTTTAGGACACTGACATTTAGACTAATCCCTTCTAAAAATATGATTTTGCCTACTTTTATTATATAATTGAATTTAGAATAGCAGCAAGGCTGTCAATGGTCTACTGTAAATCCATAATCTTTAACTAAAAACGGTTTCTTGTAGTAGATTTCTGTTAACACCGCCTACATTTACATTTGTGTTCGGACTGAATTTACTATCTAACATTACTACTAACATTTTGTGACTTATTGGTTCATCCATTCCGACACGTACGTCAGCAATGAAGCCTCGCCAATCACTCATTAACAGTTTCAATTTCAACACCAGGCATTGAGTCTTTTAAATGTGATCTGGTGTTTATTTCAAAGCTACCAGGTATATGGCGTGGCGGGTCCATTTTCACAGTGTCTGGAGCTGGGATGAGGTCATGAGGAACACGGACGACTCATGAGCCACAAAATGGAAACGTCTTTGCTATTTGTTGTTGAAGTTTGTCCCAATAGCAGGTGCAGACTTGCCCCAGTGTGAACTTTATGGGAGGGGGTCTGTGCGTCACCTTATCCCATTGGTGGCTTCCTTATTTGGGCCAATCGTCTGCTCGGGTTGCAGGGTCAAAGAATGGCTGAGATGTCTGCCGAGCCGCTACACACTTGGTGAGTGATGCTTGGGCGTGTTTACATTCAGACATTTATGCACAGACAAAACAACCTGCATCCAACCATTAATAGTTGAGTAAATCAGAGTTCTTATGCAGTAGATCATTTTATAATTGGAATATTTTTTCTGCAAAATCAACTTTAATCAAATAAATCTTCTCTGCTTTGGCCCCCGTATGTTTTTGTACCTAATATGTCAACCGAATGACTCAAGAATGACCAGGCTCTGACCATTATTCAGATTTATGTCCACAAAATGCATGCAGTTTTGTGCATTTTCAAATTATTTTCAATGATATCTGCAAAACATTTAATAATATACAATCTTGTTTTTTTTTTTTTCAATTCACTTGCCATGTCTCGCCTAAAAACATTTACTGTTAAAAAATTCGAGATGCTGCTTATGACTTTCTTTTGTGTCTTGAATTGTCACATTATATTTAGTATTATTCAGCATTATTTTGGTTTATAATGATCAAGGCAATAGTCTCTGGACGTGACTCAAGGCTAGGGCTGCCCGATTTGGGAAAAATATTGAATTAAAAAAAAAAATCCTTCCGTCTTGATAATAGGATTCCATTGAATAGGATTCCATTGAAAGTACACATTTCAAACTGATACAGGAGAATTAACAACAACAATTTTGTGATCTGTGGAGAAAATTCTGGAACTTCAAAAATTTCGGCCTTTGAGATTTATTAATTATGTCCTTTCAAATTGCGATTTCTGTATGATTAATTGTGCAGCCCCACAAAAGACTAGGGAAATGAATCCAACTTCTAAAATTAAATCTTTTCATTCACTTTCATATCTTGCTAATCCTAGTGCTTCCTTCATTAACACTATAATAACACTAGTATTAACACCAGTATTTCGCATGAATTATTATTTAGAATCCAGATCATTTGGGTGCATGACAGGTGCGATTGATGGCATGTGACTGACACGGCTGATCCTAGCGATACTCTTCATGTGTCGAGTAATGAAAGTCAAACACAGCTGGGAGCTCGCCGTGTCGTCCGGCCAGCGTCCCAATTCAAACGGATCAGTCGCATCTGTGCATCGGCCTCCACGCCGCGGCGACCTTGTGCACGGATCAGCAGGGGGCGCGTGGGCAGCAGATAGTGGGCCACAGCTGCACAGACGGAGCGCAAGAGCAATCACCGAGTCACTCAACACATACTCATCTAACGCCTCGTCCACAGCCAGTCATATAATCTTAATTTGTTCCTGGACATATTTACTGTTGCATGTAATGAGATATGTCCGCTACGCCCACCAGAGCCACGCTGCAGAGGGGTGTGCCGGGATGTCTCAGCTGCACTTCACCCAAACGCCCTTCATTCCTCAGGGTGCTGAAGTTATGAGGCGACACAAGAGTGAGGAAAAAGGTCAAATGAGATCCTGACTTTATGGACAAATGAGCGCTTTAAAATGAAGTGAAAAAGAACTTGAGATATGTCATTAAGTATAGTAGCAAGTAGGGCTGGGCAATATATGGAGATAAAAGGCAAATTCCTGTGACAATATCGTAATTTCCTCTTGAATGCAGCTCAAACAAAGACATTTTTCCCACCCACATCTCCTATTGGTCAGCCTCAACAGTGCTCTGAGTGAGTGACAGGTGGATTCAACCAATTGCAATGAAATGTGGACTCAAAGAAGAGGACTTAAGCTACCAGTTAGCAATATCAGGATTTTGTGGTTCTGTATGTGACGTCATTGTTATACAGGCCAAAACCAACAGTACTATAAGTTCTCTTTTAAAATGAGATATGTTGTGTAAATTTGCCTTTAATTAGCTTTTAACCATGTTATAACAGTGTTCCCTCATCATTTTCTTTTTCAAAGTTGCACTTAGATTGATTTATGTATGTTTGAGTAATTGCCCTACATTTGAGGCTTGGGGGCTCAGAAATTGCCTGTTTTCCCCCTTATGTCAGACCACAGCTCCGAAATGACTTGCGATTACTGGATACTGTAATACTGAAATGCCACTGAAATTCAACAATGAAGGGCTGCTCAGTAACTACCAGAAAAATAGCATGTTTTTGTACTGCAACAACTGAGACTGCTACGTCTTATCATAGAGCAACACTTCTACAACTGTAACCACGTATCCCATTACAGATTCTGCAAGTCTCTTTTCCACTGATATGTTGTATGCTGCTAAAATCTGATCTTAGATTTTTGAACCAGGTCAGGTTGGAAAGAAAAATCTTGTGGTCCAACGCCTCTGACCGCCAGACAGGTTCTTGGCACTTTACATCAATGGGCGTAGTAAGTAAAATGATCCATCGGTACAAGAAATAAATTTTGTGGCGACTTCAGAAGTGATTTAGGACCCCTGCCATCGGCTGTGAGTGGTAGCGCTTTCAAAAATATCTCATATTTATGCACAGGATGGGGTCGGACTCATAAAATGTCCAGAGGAGGTTTATGGTAAAACTAACTATCTGTTTTTTTTACCCAACAATGGAGGCTTTGTTCAAGTGCACCTGACTGAGTCTCAGGAGCAGATATGCTGCGCAGGACTCAGCATATCAGCTCCTGCCAATCCAGCCTCTGCAAAAGTCATTCTTCAAAAGACAATTTAACAGCTTCATCATATGACAAGGCTCAAAACAAGTTAGTCTGAATAGAAGGAGGTAATGGAGCTTATTTTTGTGTTAACTGACAAATCTAGTCTAGTCTCACCTTTGATCAATAAAATAAATTTTAAATTTTTCGGTTGATATTATTTTTATACTCAAATATCATGCAAATATAGCGCTTTCCAAATACACTAATAGGATATATAGGATATTTGATTTTTAGGATATTTGTAAATCTGAAAAGAGCAAAGAGAAATGTTTATATATATAGTTCTCTCTTCCTCTCACACTCATCTGTGCCATTCAAAACTTTTCCCCTGATGATTATTAATGTTCCTCAGCAACACAACCCAAGCTTTACTCAAACCCCGACAGAGTTTCTTCACTGATCAATGTCCTTCGTCCTCCATCTTCATCAGACCGATCCAGCTCTTCCCT
Organism: Rhinogobius similis; assembly: GCA_019453435.1. Classification (NCBI taxonomy): domain Eukaryota; kingdom Metazoa; phylum Chordata; class Actinopteri; order Gobiiformes; family Gobiidae; genus Rhinogobius; species Rhinogobius similis. The sequence continues at coordinate 21,802,941 of CM033630.1, read as the reverse complement.
CTGGACAGTGGGAGCTCTCTTTCCTCCATTTGTCAGGTCCTTGTTTGGGGTCTCTCTCCGCCCGGGACCCCGAGGTGGTGGCACGGCGGGTCGCTGCATTCGTGTGATGGCCCCGGCGTGTAACACAGACAACGTGTGACCCAGAGCCTCAGGGCCAGTGGAAGCTATAAATCTGCCACTGTCGTCCTACACAGGTGACCTCTGACCTCTCACATACCCATTCACAAGTCCTCTGCAGACACGGCACATTACGGCACATACGCAGATTGACTTTTATAGAGAAGAGACAAGAAGAGGCTGACACTGTATATCGTGAATATGTAGACACTATTTTATCTTTTCCTTTTGATTCTTGGTTCCCATATTTTAGCCATTACATTAGAGAATCCATAGAAGAAAGATTTACGTGGAAGATGGATAGATAGTTATTTAAGGGACCTACAAAATACTGAGAAATCAATAAAAGAAAGGCTACAAAAAGAGCCAGTTTAAACACACACACACAAAAAAAGCTCTGCAGTATGTCAAACCAGGATATTTCTGAACTTTCGTGGTTAATTTTACAGTTCATTCACTTTGTGTGTGATACCTCAACCACAAAATTCAGTTTTAGCACATTTTGGATGAATTGTGAACATACTGTCTGAATATTGTCATTGGTATAATAAAAAAGAAACTAGAGATATATTTTGTCACTATCACCAGGCCTTAATTCATGATAATGCCTTTTTCCTACTCCGAATTGATAGCGCTGCAGTTGAGAAGGTAATATAACAAACAACAAATTGTCTCAATGTTCAGTAAAGCATGAGCCTTAGATTAGCCTAGCTATTTCAGTGAGCTCTCATTCTAATGCTACTGTAATATAAATATTTGAAATGTGTACCGTGAACTGAATGTTTTTAAAAGTAATTACGAATCTAATGCACACTTAACTTGTCATGCTCCTCACACTAACACAGCCATTTGTTTTCATTTATTTATTTATTTATTTTTTAGGTTTTGTTTATATAAACCTGTTCTTCTTTCACAAGCCTTTTCTCACATCCAGGTCCGTATCTGATGTCCACATCTCGTCTCTCTCATCGGGCGACCCACAGTTGTGCTTCACTTTCCTCTGCTCTCATAAACCTTTCAGTGTCACCTTTCAGACACAGATACACACAGTACATAAATGCATGCACAGCTCCCTGCCTTATACCTGTCATTAGTATTAGTTGCCTCTGGGGGGCGCTAATCTGCTGAAGTCAGTCCTGTGGTTCCTGTTGCATGGATGGTTTAGAAACACAAGTACAAAGGGATGATCAATAGATGCAGAAGCTTGAAGTTTTCCTGTTGCGAATGTGTTTTTCTCATTTTCTTTTTACTATACAAATTTATTGACTGGGGTAAAAGCATCATTCAAGAGGCTTTCAGGTTCAGTTTATACAACTTTAACAGAGACAAAATGCAAACGTGTCAGTGGATTGCATTTGTTTAGCTTTTAAATATCTAATCGGAAACTGTATGCTTTTCAAATAAACTCTAAAATATGTTTGTTTAGTTGTGTGTGAACTGCTTTGGTAATCACTGTTGGTACTGGTAATAAATAAATATGTATTTCATAAAAACTACAGTTATTACTTTTGACCATCTCTGGAGTAAAATGCCAGTGCCTGATCCTTTAAGACTAAACAGAGCCAGAGGCCACAAAGCTCGTCCACATTGTGAGTGTGCACTGGTGCCACAAGACTTCACAACAAACACACTGAGGGGAAAAATGCTCCATGTTTTGTTTGGACAGAGAACCACAAAGCATCTCACTTACTTCTCTTTTCTTCCCTGACAGCAGTTTAAGATGACAGATATGAAAATAATGTAGCCTGCTGCTGAGTTTTTATGACTCTGGAACAATGTTTGGGCGCGGGACAACATCAGGAGCCTGCAGCAAGGCAGGCAGGCGCTTTATTGAGACTCACAGTGGCACGGACAACGCTGTGGTTTAGAAGGACAGTTGACACATAATAATAATAAGAGATTTTCCACTTTCATTCAAATGTGCCTGTTCGCTCAAAGTCAAGAATGAAGAAATACTATAATACTATTGGTTGCACATGAGTTTTAGGTGTTTAATGTCCTTGATTTTAAATTATTACTTCAAACCTAAATTTTCAAAATGGATTCCATTATTAAGATAAAGCCTTGATAATCAATATCTACTCTTTTTAAAACAGTAGAAAGTTATTTTCAACATAAAATTTAAAAAGTTTCTCTAATAAATGTGGTCTTGTGGCTCTGATTTAGATCCAGAAAATTCTAAAATTCAGGAAAGCTCCAATTTTGGATACTACTTTATAATAATACAAACTTAATAAGCTTGAATACACCACGAACAAAGGCTTAATTCATACTGAACAACTAGTTTATAAAGAATGATTCGGACTTAGTACTAAGTGGTTAGGGTATTGATAATGTAGTTACTAAAAATAATTCTTAACAAATTATTTGTTCATTATGAGTTAAGTCTTTGTTCAGGCTAATACAGCTAAGAAAACTCTAGTAATTATATGTTACACAAGTTTGTCCTATTTCTGAGATTTCTTTCAGTATTGATTTTAATCTTTAATCTTATAGTTGTGTAATTGTGATACTAGTTATATTGATTAGTATCTGGGTATTGTTTCTTTCTCTATCTCTATCTGAACCAGAATCCCTGCATGAATTAGGACATTATATATATATATAAACTTCTGTAAAGAGGAAAATATAATTGTATGCAATTTGCTTGTATTTATTGTCATTTTACACAGCACAACTTTTCTGAATCGTGGTTGCAATCCACTCATGCAAATATTCAGACAATTGCTTCCAGGTGCACATCCCACCACTGTTTAAGTTGCAGCTCACTATCCAACATCCAACGCCTCATTTCACAACGTTTCAAAACGCATGACATATTCACGCTGCTCTGGCCTTCCTCCGAGGACTATTCCCTCCTGCAATCAGCCAAACACTGCTCTTTTGAAGAATGGGGATCGCGCTGCCATGGGGGGCTAACAAGCTTGTTTTCAACGTGAAACTTGATGACACTTCAGATAGATGGTAATTTTGGATGTGAGCAGAGGTGATTGTTTATCAGCGGGGGTCAGTCCGTGTTAAGCATGTGTAATAGAAAAACACAAAAGACTGACTCAAAGTTCTCATGCAAAGCTGCCGTTAAAGCCACGCGACCTGGACACAGAGAGGCCTCCACATCGTCCACAATCATGCTCTTAACAACCCCGAGCCCTGAAGCGCCTCATTTTTCTGCAGTTCCAACTCATTTTTCAAACCGGTCTCGCTCGGAAATGTCTTGTTTCTTTAATGGTTTCCAGTAAGGTTCCCAGAGTAGTCCCAAGCGTGTATCCAGCCATGCTTCAGGGAAGAAGCTCATCCATGCATCCAATTAGGGTCCACATTAAGACTAATCAAAGCGGCTAAGACTCATGCTATCTGGAGAAAGTACAGTGAATCTGGATCACAAAACTTGACAGAGAGGTGGCACAAGCGCTGCACATTTGGAAAAAAAATGTCTAATTGCAATTGTGATTAGATTAGACTAGATTTGCAATTTAAAGTTTTAATCATGAGATTCTGTTTGAAGCGCATATTTTAAATGCATCCAGGAGAATTCTTAAAAAGACTGAAATAAGCTTGAAATTACACATTTTTTAAATAATCACATGTATGTTTGTACAGATTTACATCAAAGCATAAAAATAATGCCTCTGATATTCCTGTTCAGGGGACTGTGTAAAAACAAGACCGTTTATTTCTGGGTTGAAAACTGTGCCCATTTACGGTACATCGCAGTAAACTTCATCACTACAAAGTGCAGCATGCTGACTGCAAATATGGGTTGATGGAAATCTGGGGATTGGTGAAACTAGAACTGACGGAGCAAAGGCGTCTTGTCTGCAGGAAAATAAAGATAACTCAAACATGCATGAATCACTCTAAATATCAAAAATCAAAATATGGTTAAAAGCTCCTAAAAGTTCATTGTGCACAATAGGTCTCCTTTAATAAGGCTTCAAAATTATAGTCCATAATCCAAAACTGAGGAAATAATTAGGATTTTGCCAGAGGTAACTCCACGTTCATTAGTCAACATTAGCATTTGTTGGTGTAAGCTCTCCGTAATCAAGCTCATGATAATGTGATGATTGTTTGTTAAAATGATGACATTATGAGATATTTCCTCTTCCTTGTGAATGGTACAGTATCACACCTGCTTCCTGCCTCTGACTCTGTGACCCCTAATGGATTCCCTCATTACAGCTCAGTGTGCTCTCCGCTCACGCAGCATTACGGGTGTCCAGCCTGGAGCAGCTGCCTGGTCAGACACCTGCTCACCGCTCTATCGGACTGTGTGTTTAGCACTTGATGCACAGCTTGAAGTTTTAGCAAAAATGTATACAACAATTCACTGTTGATTATCTGTGCGACAAATCAACCAAGCAAATTACTGCAGCTGCATTTAAACATCTGCCTATATGCACGCGCTCGTTATGTTGTGTTCAATTAATGTTTTAAACGAACCATGAAAGTACTATATTAGAATTTTGCAAAATCTGACACAAAACGCCTGTTGGTTGGACATCTGGCTTATTTTGCTGCATCTGAAATTGATTATGCAATATTTTGATCATAACTATGGATACACAGGATTCATTCATTTTTCTCTACCACTTATTCCCGTTCCCGGGGTCACGGGTGACTGGAGCCTATCCCAGTAACTTTGGGCCTTTGCGGGGTACACCCTGGACAGTGGCCAACTCCTCGCAGGGCCCTGCGATACACAGGATTTACAAATAAAATAAGAGAGCTCTGTGTCGCTCGGTCGAGTGGATAACACGCAAGCCGCAGCGTTGTGGGTTTGAATCTGGCTCCGACAATTTGCTGCATGTCCTTCCCTGCTCTCATCCACATTTGGCGCTGCACTGTCCTGCCAAATGAAGCCTATGGACAGAAAAATCCTAACTCTAATCATGTCTGTTGTTAAATAGACATGGACAAATATTTTAGTATCTTGCACAGATTTGTTTGTTCAAAAAAGGGAAAAGGTGTTCGATACCATCCGGTGCTTTGTTGGACCTACAAAGCACTTTTTTCTTCAACAATTTTGACTTTCATGTGTCTGAACTCTCACAGCTCATTTAATTTCCTCCAAACAAACAACAAACAACAGACTTTGAAGACTCTCTGTCTCATCTGGTTGTTACTAATTGAATGTAATGACACACAAGCCTCACACGCCACTTTCTCTGTTGAGTCTGATCTAAAAAAAAAAAAAAATGGTATTGTTTTATACAAGATCCTCCATGTCCTAATCCAAAGAGGTGCAGATCTGTGAAGCATCATGGGAACAAAAGAAAGTCTGGTCCTGCTGCTTGTAAATGACGCAACTGATTGTCTCACAGTTTGCACCAAACAAAGATGTCTTAAAGGTGAACTATGTGCCTTTCCTGGTGTTTTTCATTCAAAAAAAAAAAAAAAAAATTAAAGAAAGAAAGATTTCTTAAAAAGACACATTTTACACGTTTCTAGAGTCATTTTGGGTTAATTGCAGCTTTGTCTCAGTCATAAAACATCTCTCATCACACGTTTTGGAGTCTATGTTAAGTACAGAAAACAGTTATTCGAAATTATTACAACATTATTTGACGTTATTTCAAAACTCAGTTAGTTAGAATCAATCGTAAACTTGCTTTGGCCTTAATATTTTTATTGACTTTTTTGTAATGTGCTTTATCTTTGCTTCAGTAATGCGCCTGACACTGACCGGGTTGGTTCATCTTTCCCATAATTCATAGCAGCTACAGATGTCGTAAACAGCAGCAGAACGGAGGCAGTTGTCGATGCGATAACCAGCGTGTTTTGCCGTATGCCAACATCTGTGGAGACTTTTAAGTTCACGGTACAAACAGCAGGATCTGAATCACCTTTTTTCACTTAGGATTTTTGATAGAGATCTTCGATACACTAAATTATACATATTTCTCGTTGTCCTGACCTGTTCCGGCCACATGCATTGAAATAGGAATCTGCCACATACCTTAACAAATGTAATAGACCAAAACAAGGGATATATGCATTAACATTAAGAGTAATAACATACTATGGTTACAATGTTGTAGTCATAATGGTCACTTGCAGAGGCCTGGCTTGAGTTTCAGCTGTCAAACGGTGTGTTAGGATTAGCAAAACCAGAAACATAAGAACAACACAGAGGAAGGTAATAGAATTTACTTCACAATGAATCTGTGCCAAAGTGAATGGCTTTGAAGTCATGGTACAACAAACAAACGAATTGGGTTATTTATTTCGAACGGTTTTCGCCTAGTTTTACAAATGTGCAGTCTGATTTCCCATTTATTTTAATTAGATATAAAACACAGGATTTGCAAACCAGAAGTGCCTCTTTCAACTAAACAGATCTGTGGAAAAGATGGTGTTGGTTACGTTTTAATGTAGGTACTTAAGTAGGATAAATACTCATTTGGAATAGCAAACAACATACATCTGCTTTTAATTTTACATTTTTGTTTTAATTCTTTAATTTTACCAAAATAAACTCAGTTTATTTCAGAATTTATATTTTGAGAAAGGCACATTACTGAGAAACAGATTTTAGTATTTAGTGCATGGCCTTTTGAATCGCAACTTCATTTTGACCTCTTCACAGTTCGAGTACAATAACCTTTTGGCTCAAGTATTTTCCACAGTTGTCCTTGTATAACCACAAACGTCCCAATAAAATGTTCTTAAATTTAGTCTTTAAAGTTCACTTCTGGCACTTATGAGGCATTTGTAGTGTTTTAATGTGGCAGTAAAACAGGAAACTTACAACTCCTTGCACTGACAGATTGTTGATGCTAAACATTTTCTTAAGAGGGGTTCAGTGTGTGGTTTAGAAAGTGGTTATATTGGACTGAAGAGGAGTAAATGGTTTGCCTTAAGCACAAACAACGCAGAGTTCAGCTTCCACTCTCAAGGCGTCGACAGAAAAAAGATATGGCCTCAAATACAAAATTCGCAGACTTAACTTGACACTGAGCGAAGGTTCAAGGGACAAGGGGACACAGTTCACATAAATCACGGCTGCAGTCTGATCCTGTTAGCGGTTATCGGGTCAGAGCTGGAGCGGACCTGTCCTACTGCGCCTTCTTTACTGCTCTCCTGGGACGGTCAGGTGAGAAGAGGGGTCGCCCCGTGTCGAGGGGGACAAGTTGTGCATTACACGCGCAGGCTAATTTAGAGCCCGCGATTTATCTGTTTGTGGAGTCTGACAGACAGGAAGCAGGAGAGGACAAAGTTTATCATGGGGATTTTCTAGAAAAATTTAAGGCCAACTGACAGTGTCACACAGAGCTCTGGATTTACACTGATGTTTGTATCGTAAGCGTTTAAACAGAAGAGACAGTGGTGGAAAGTAACAAAAAAGGTAGAAGTACTGTTCTTCAGTACAACGTTTAGATCATTTTAGGTCATTTTTACAGCGGATACTTTTACGTCACAACATTCAAGAGAAGATTTGTACTTTCTACTCCACTCTATTTTTGAAAAGGACTGGAAAAAGTATTTTTCATATGGTTTGAGGGGTTATTTATTGTATATGTATTCAAACTGGTAGTAATTGTTATATAGTAACAAAATGGAGTACTTCTTCCACCACTGAGAAGAGATAAAGAAGAATGCTAACACTTCACCCAAACGGTGAAAGAGCGCAGAGACCTTTTTGCATGGGACTGGATCAAATAAATGCCTTTGAGTTTGTTCATATTTTTAGCCTGATCTGATTGCGTACACTTTCTGCACTTGAGAGTCGGCCTGAATGAACGTATCAGTTTCAGAAGTGATCAGAACACACTGAATCAACAGCAACTTAAGTTTGGAAAAGAAAAGTGCATTGAGTGTTTAGGTAGAAAGAAAAGAATCACTAGTCTCTAAAGTGGGCTAATCAGGCTGTTGCTATGGGAGACCATTTAGACTGACCACATTTCCCATGGTTCACTAGGGCCACATGTGCAGCAGGCCTTACCCCTGACACAGTTCTCTCACTGTAACTGTAAGCGTTTGTCCAGCCCTGTTCGTCCGAGGGGCTGCTGAGTTGAAGAGGGGTCAGAGTTCTGGCTCTCATTAGCTTGTTTGTTTTCTATAGTCCTGGGACGAGGAAGCTCCCCTACCACGACGCAATGGGGTCAGCGCGACGCCCCCCCTTTTTCTGGGACGGGGCTTCAACGGTCAAATGTACAGTCTGCAGGTATGGATGTATGAATTGGAATAGACTAGTTTAAAGGAAAAATATTATGCATTTTTTGGATTGTTTTTAACCTTTAAACCTGCTCTTGAGTGTCTTCAGTTTGACATGTTTATCACTACGTTGAGAGATGCCATTTTGATTTAGCTGTGGCTCCATCTACTGGCTGTAAATGCAATTACACACATGTAAATACATACCCACAATGCATTGCAGTAAAGAGTAGATCTGATGAAGTTGTAGTTATTGTGATTAGACGGAAGCAATGTCCAGAGTGAGTCTGGCCATGATGTATGGACTTAAACAGCAAAAGATTCTGGGACAAGTGACATCAGCTTCATCTACGTCACACATCGAAGGAGTTCAGAACACAGAGTGAGGGAGGATTTTCAATCGAGTATTCATCAAACAAACGTGAATCAAGCTAAATGCTACTCCAGGTATGTTTTTGATGATGGAACAGTGTTAGAACACGGCTAAAAGCTCAACAAAGTCAATTTTGCATATTATTTGTCCTTTAAGACATATTTAGATGATGAAAAGAGCAGTGCAATCAGTTCAAATGTCTTAATTTCAGGATATTAATGTTAATTTCAGACATTAGTTAAGACTATACATTTGATAGAACTAGATAGAACATGTTTCAAACTGTTTCTGACTTCTTTCTATACATTACCTCTTACTTCGAGCCAAATTATCTCCCAGTGGGTTAAGATCATTTTGGCAAATTCATTTTCTTATTTTAAGATTATTTATTATATGGTCTGTCAAAAATACCTGACATTATACATAAGCAATTAATAATCAAAATTACTGAACTCCAGATAAAAATCATAAATTCAAATAATTTTAAGGAATGTTAGAAATATATATATATATATATATATATATATATATATATATATATATATATATATATATATATATATATATATATATATATATATATATATATATTTTTTTTTTTTTTTTTTGCTGTGAGACATCACTTCTGTTTAATATTAAGTTGAAAAGATAAAATTGTCAAATAAAAACATTGTTTTACTTAGTGTCACGATACTAAAATTACAAGCTAAAAACTACCAAATATATTGATACTTGACAATTTCGATAACACAATAATAAAAAAATAATTTGAATGTATGTTTAAACACAAAATAAGAGTACTTTCTTTATTTTACTGTCATCTTATACTACTTCTGAGGAAATCAGATAAATCATTCTAAAACAGTTCTGGAAAGGTCAAATGTTGTCTTGTTTATGTGATTTTTTTAGTATTGATACTTTTTACACTTTAATAATAAATAAGACTGACCGCATTTCGATGTTTTTCAGGATCTGGAATGTTTTAATCATTTACTTTCCTCTATTGGGAAGAAATACAAGAGTCCAAAAAGTAACAAACATAGACAAACATAGAGTCAACATCTCAAACCCTCAACCTGACGAGGGTAAAGCAAATGTAGGAACCTGGTGAACTATAACACAGCCACAAACAGCTCCTAATCGAGTTCCCCATTATGTGCACCGCTGGAATGTAGAGCTAATGCTTCAGACCAGGCCAGACTCCGTTAGCATACCTGCGGTGGGACGTCCTGAGTATCTGAGGCAATTAGCCCCACAACGCTACAACAGAAGACAGGAACATGATGGAGACAGTTGGGGGTATGTCACGTCAGATGTAACTATTTCAGACTGGGTTAATGGATACTGGTTTGTTTCAGAGAGTTATTCTGATGGAGCTGGAAAGTGTTGACAGTTAAACAAACCATAAGAGTTGTAAGTGCCAAGTGTAATAACTAGAAAAGCTTTGTTTCATGGTGAGGAAATATTTAAGGGTCATTGATCTGACAATGTGGTCAGTATCTGTCAAGTGTGTCGCTACAAAGATGAGAGCTGTGAGTTTGAAAATGCAGACGAAGTGTGAACCGGCTCATGGTCAGAGGCAGACCAGAAATAATATGATTACAGTAGGATTTTCAACCAAAAAAAAAAAACCCAATAATCAAAAGGCTTTGTTTTGGAGACATACAAAGAAATACCCTTGGCCTTGAGATATCAGTCAAGATACAAAAGAGAAACATATGAAACTAGATAAACTAAAGAAAGGCTAGAATACAGCGTTTATAACATTCTGTAAATGTGATGCAAATTCGATGTGAGATGAAAACGAACAAAAATGTCATGAAAGTAGAGAAGGACCAGAACCACTTGAGTTTCAAGTCCTTCACAAGTCTTTATAGCAAATAGCAAATGATAGACTTTTGTAAACGGTCCTTAAAACAGTCAAGGTCACAAATGTTCCACATAAAGTGACACTAACAGTACATAGCAAAAGGAAATTGAATTCTGTGAATTCGCCACTCATCCAAGTAGATTCTTCACTTTTGACTGAGTCACTACTTTAAATATCTCTCCGAGGGACATTAAAAGTAAATCTATTAACTGTAGAGAAAAGAGAGTTTTCCATTTTTTTTTTTTTTTTGGAGGAGATCCATCAAGTCACAGAGTCACATTCAAGTCCAAAAGTCCAAGTCAAGTCCCAAGCCGTAGTGCATTTTATTAAGTCAAGTCTCAAGTCATCAAAACAGTGAATAGTGCAGGTCCACACCTCTGCCGGCAACTTATAATGCCAGTCCATTAACAATTCACAAGAGTGGCAACCCCAAAACAAAAGCACAGTGCACATTTCAACATTCTGCGTTCACATTTCCACAAACCTATTACATGTATCTAAGCATGCTTTATATACACTACCTCCTCTGTGCCCTGGGGCTGGTGGGACAAAGCTAAAGTGAGTTGTTACTGTCCTAAGCTTCCAGTGCTGGTGTAGTCTTGCAGTCCATTTGTCATAGGTCAGTGCATCGTCCCGGGTTAATTATGACCCGCGGTTCAGTCTGAGCCATCGAGCCGGTGAGAGCGGCTTAAGTGGCAGCAAAATCTGGACATAGTTAACTACAGTCTGAGTTTATAGATCGACTGGACGACTGACACTGCACTAAGATAATATTTTTGTACCTGAGGAGAGAGCCGAGGGGCAGGAGTGTTTAGTAGATGAGGTGGATGCTGTACCTACATGGAGACGTACAGCAGAGTCACAACAAGGAGGTCTAATGAAGTCTATTCAGCATCGAAAAGTCTGTCCTTTGGGAGACGCATGATAAACACGATGATGTCACCAGAGGATCTCACGTTGTTATACAAGGCCCGGATTTCCCCATTACTAGTGAGCAATTTATGTCAGTTCCAGCGTCTATGTAGGCCTGAGACTGAGTGCAGGTAGAAATGTTGTAAAATTGTAATACAAAGTGCTTTACAGAACTAGGAAGATGCATTAAAATCACAATACAAACAAATAAAAACAGAACAAATCATTTTAAAATACAGTTTAAAAGCGGAGAGTGCAGATATAATCCGAGACGGATTTAAATGGCGCTAAGAGATATGTACTTTGGTGCTGGGCCATGGAGAGACTTGTGCACAAGCAGAGCTGCATTAAAGTCTATTCTATTATATGTGGATCTACTATGTACCATTTAGAATGAACTAGATGTCTTTGTATAGAAAAGGAAATACTAGAGCGAGATGCAAACTTCACATAGAAAATACACTGGCACAATCTGAAAGACCACATCCCACTCCATTTCAAATTATTTCTACCTCAGTGCTAATGCAAATCTTTTCTTAATTTCATACTAAACCAACAATTTCAATCTGAACTTACAGTATGTTCTGTCGCTGCCAGCACATTTTTGCCATGCCACGTACAGAGGGCAGCGTCTCGCTCAGGGCCAGGTAAACAACACTCATTGACAAACAAAGAAACCCCATCTCTTGTGTGCAACTGTTTGTTGACATCTCCAGATTCAGATTTGTTGATTTCATTCTGAGCCATCATTTTGAATCACAGACAGACTCTTATTGTTTTCGGCTGTTCCCATGCCTCTCCAGCTTGTCCTGTTTCGTGTTTATTTGCAGTGGAGTGAGTGGGATTCTGTGATCACCATTGGCGTAGTTCATATGTTCACATGTCCCTTGTGTCCTCATAGTCCCGTACGTGGGCAGTTTAAAATAGCCCGTGTGTATATTTGAAAAAGATTTGCCTACATACACTTGGGCCTATCGTAGTTTACTCAGGACATATAGATCCAGACTCGTTCCACCTGCGTAAACTTTACTAAATGTGATTTTGGTAACCTGAGGAGCAGAGAGCAGCGATGGTGGCCGATGTCCATTTCAAAACTACAATTTCCTCCTTTCCACTAGCAAAGCACATTTTATTAAGACGAGACACAAATCTGTGTCAGGATCCATCAGGGTTAAAGCACAGCTGACTTAACATTGTATTAAAGCAAGCCATAACAGGTGCATAGGGACTTTTCAGAAATAAAACATTTCAGTTTATGAAATATTATGGACTTTAATATTGATATGAATATCAAAAGGTGTAAAAGGTGCAATAGAGTGGCCTTTAATTTAACAGTCAATATTTTTTTCCTGAGACTCTGGTTCTATAATTGACTCTGACTGCCAGGTAAACAGTGTCCAATTCATTTTCAATTGAGATAATGGCATGTAACAGTTACTATAATCACAACTGACAAATGAAGCAGAAAGGAGCTAATCGTTGCTAACAGCCACTGAATGATGAAAACACTATGACGTCATCTAAGTACCCATAATTCAACTGAAGCGGCTCTGATGGCGGGGATTATGTGGCTCATTAAATGCCTTTTAGTGACTTTCAAACTAAGAGTTTAACCTTCAGGTAATTGGTCTTCAGGGATCAGTGGAGGAGTCGAGCGCAGGTCTTTCTCACATGTGTTTGGGCCCTGTGTTTCAGATGATGTCACATGTTTAAAACTATTGACAGTTTTGACAGTTCAGAGACGAGCATCAGATGTGTTTGGGGAAACGTGGCGTAAATACATCACGCAAAAGACCAATGGTTTCTAGCTGCTGCAAATTGAGATTCGGAAAGGAACATTTGCTATTTCTCAGGGTAAACATTCATTCATTCTTTTATATTTCTGTGAGAGCTGCAGTTCATCCCAGGCTTGAACAGGGTACAGTTGGATGAAAGGGGGAATATCGCATTTATCTATCCCTGTTCAATACTAAGTTATTAACACTATATTATGTCAGGATTATGTCATCACACCTCATAGAAATGTCAGTGTAAGATTTAAATGTGTTTAAAGTTCAAACAAAAGTATTAACAATATTATATTGTAATTAATGTATTACTAATAGTGCCCAAGAACAAGTTGTTCTGTGGCTTTTTACCTGTCCATATCTTTTTAACTGTCTATAGAGATTATAGAATCTTAATCTAATTAAAGTTTAAAGGCATATTTTAACAAATTTCTGTTGGATTGACGTATCATTTGAATATCGTTATTGGTATAACAAAAAACAAAAACAAAAAAAAAACTTTTTTTTTTTTTTTTTTCCTCAATCTCGCCCAAACCTATTATGTTTGATGCCAATCTTCCAAAACTGATTAGTAAATATAAATGTATTATCAAATTAAATTCCAGAATAATATAATTTCATAGTAACAATCTGTAACAAACAAGAGTTTCTTTCCAGACAGATCGGTCAGATTGATGCTCTCGAGGTGTTCTGTGGTCCAAAAGCAGTTTCCTAGAAAGAGGGAAGCCCTGGTCACTAAGTGCCCCGTCCTGTCTTTGTCAAACCAACACTTCCTCTTTGTTTACACCAGCTCAGAGTGAGATGAAGAGCACCTTGTCTTTACAGAAAGCCCCACAGCTATGGAAGTCTGCTTGCTGCTTGTCGCCTTAAGTATAAAAACGTCTTTGATGGGAGCTATCTCATCTGATTCTTCTGGGAAAACTCAATCCAGACATCTTAGTGGCATTTCACTATCTGCACTTGAGGCTTTCTGCCAATTTCAGCAGCACAAATACCACAATTGTATCTCTTGGCTTGGCTTTCTCTAACCCTTCACCCAAACCAGAAAACTTCTTACAGCCAATACATATTCATGGCCTCTTTTTTGGCGCACCTATACCACTCAATATAGAAGTTGTCAAGAAAGGTTTGCTGTTTATCGTTGAGAGCAACTTTGGGTCGTCTTTAAACCATATGTACGCTAAACAGGGCCAGTGCACGAGGCCGCCTTCCAGTAAACGTTAGTGTTGTTTTTGGACATCACCCTTTCCTCTGTCCTTTATGAATCTAAACAGTTGAAAGATAACAAGATAAACTGCTGGGAAAAAAATAGACAATGATGTAAAGATTGCAATGACCTTGAAAAATATTAAGACACAAAATAAACAGAGTTGTGCAGAAAGAGAGAGGCAGAGCTGGATGTTCTTTTTGAATGGGATTAGAACTGAATACATCAGGACAGCTCATGTTCTGGAGATGGCTAAACTAAGAAGATTTTTACATATAAAGGTTGAAATAAGGTTTAGATGAAGCTCAAAAAGACATTAGTCAAAATCATTTGCGTGTTTATTCACTAAAAGCTAACATATAACCTATTTTAATATTTTTAATTATATGAACTGTGGCTGGTTTTAGATATGATAGCACACATAGCAGTTCTTAATAAACTATGTGTTCACAATTAAGTAAGTCTAAAGTTCATACTTTAAAGAGGCATAAATAAATAAGTGCAGGTATTATAAAGTGTAATTGTAAAGGCTCATTATGCAAAATTAACTTTAATCACCTAACATTGTTACAGCAGTGTTTCCTCATCCTTAGTTTAGCTGTATTTTTGATTGATTTATGCATGTTTGAGTAATCCTGTGATGTCCTGTGACGATCTGCTCAACAATGACAAACAACTGATGAGACACATTTGTCCTGGTCAGTCAAACTGGCTTTTAGAGATCTTAAAATAAGCAATTTGTCAGACATGTTTTATAGCTTTAACTAATAATACATTCATCATGATCATCACCAGAAACAATAAAATATCTTAGAGGAGTTTATTTGTCACTGGTGCTGTCAAAACAGTGGATTAGCCTCAAATACTTTGTTGATCGATGGACGTCACAAGGCGAGACCGAGCACAAAGCAAACATGACAAAATGACAGTGAATACTTGAGCCCATTGTTTTTGAACTAAGATAAATCAACAAAACAGCCGATAAACAAAAGCAGTTGCATTGAAACTTGTATTTTCCCAAAATCTGAGCAGCTTTGATCTGGCAGTGTTTAATAGCCTTATGCCTCCCCTGTTGAAAAGTGCGGCTTGCTTTGCTGTCCCATTACTGGATCGAATCAACGTTTGTAATGAAAAGGATGGAAAGGAGCAGCGAGTGGACTTCATTCAGGTCCCCAGAGAAAGCCAAGAACAAGGCAGATTTTGTGTCTGTCTAAACAACACCAGAACCGGCGTTAGAAGAACCAAAGACGCCGTGCACGGATGGGTCCGGTTTCAACTTACGCAATGACACAAACTCCATATAAAGAACAGCGTTTGTGGGACAGAGGAATAAAGTCAGGGGAACATTAGGGATTGTTGTGGTTTTTCCCATCAGGTCCAAAGTTGAAACAAACATACTTTTAAAGATATGCGCAGTTTTGATCTTCTTCATGATCATTCAATCACACAAGACATTATTTTTGAAAGGAGCCAGGAAGAAAAGAGAACTTGTTTAGTGAGTAAAGTAAATCATGCAAAACTTTAGTGGCTTGCTATGAATAAAAGAAATGCAGAATTGTTCATTAATGTATTGCAGCAGTATAACAATTACAGAAAACCTAAATTATTTGATACTAAATAGTGTGTATTTTTTACAAATGTACGCCTGGAGCAACAGTAATGTAAGCCAAACTGCATGTGTAAATATTTAAAAGGATGAATTTAAGCCACAGACGTCAGAGCCATATCTTTATCGCAAGTCTGTGTATCTTCTCGCCATTTAAAGACCAAGCTGTTTTATCTTGCCTACATTTATGTACGTCTCTGCTCTAAGATCTAAACTCAAACCTCTATCTTGTCTGTCATTGATTGTCCATTCTCACGACCCGCTCCTCTTTTCCCCTGCAGCCATGTGAAATTTACTTAGAGCCAATGTAGCCAACACAGAAAGGCATGAGGACCAGCAGAGGATGAGTAATGCAGAGAGGAGAGAGGCTTTCCACCACAGGTCAAAGGTCGTGGAGAGCTTTGCCAGTGTCCAGTCAGAAGTCCTCGCACAGATGGACAGAGGAACCAGCCGCCTCTGGGGGCAAACCCTGCATCCTGTTAGCCCACGACGAGACACAGCCGAAGGTTAACACAGCAGGGTTCAAAGTTCACAGAAGTCATGCGACCTCACCTGCTCTTCAGTGGCAGTGGAACAAACCAGCCTAAATGCCCCAGGACGGACAGGCACAGAGCACAGGCTGACAGACGGAGGAGCTCCCTGCTGTGCTGCCAGTGTGCACCGGTGCAGCAGTGATTGTGTTTTTACAAGACACGATGGTATGTTTGCCCCGGGATGCACAACAGCAGACATGCTTTTGGTTCTGATTTTCGACATGCTAATATACACACATACCCACGAGGCACCCTTTAGATCTGGTGCTGCCATTAAAACATCTTAATGTTATTAAACAGTCTCAATATACCCCTAAACTATAGCTTTGTCGACATGAAAGATGTTCAAACACTTTGGTAAAGTTGGCAAAGTATTTGGAAAAAAATATTAAATAATATCCAGATGGAACATTATATGTTTTGTTTTTGCTCTGAGCTGGTAATTGTACCATCAAGACAAAGTCAAGCTTCAATTGAAAAATCGTCAATGTTGAACAGAACGTCTGCTGTGTTATTGAGTTATCTGAAAAATGTCATTTAGGCTTTATTATTAATGATTTTAATATGTTGGCACAATTTTGTTGATCTTTCTTTATCTCGGCTTACACATCAACATTTCTGGATCAAAATGTGAAGGTTTAGTTGGTCCAAGTTTAACTTTTTCATGTGTTCAGAATAGTCTTTTCTATTTTTCATTTTAGAAAAACTGAAAAGAAAAGGGATGAAAATTGTGTTTTTGAACATGAAATTGGGCACTGATGCTTTAAATGAAGTTGTTTGTCTTATGTTAGCTGAATTGACAAGGAGCAGCTTGCAGGCCATAAAAAGCCATAATAAATAACTAGTAACAATAATAACTTGTGATAATTACTTCTTGTAAACACATGAATGGATTATTTATCCATTGTGTAATTACAAGTATCTTCAGCTGTCCAGATGTGAAACCTCCCCAGTTGCGACTCTTTTATGTAAGTCCTACACATCTGTGCTGCACTTCTCTTTCTCATGCTGTCGGACTCTGCCCCGTGATGTCGCGATCCCCAGCGCCTGTGTCAGCTCTGAGCCCACAGACAAACAGAAAAACAAACCAGTGGAGCCCCAGCTGTCGAGTGCACAAACCCAAAGTCCTGTCGCCAGCTCGGCCCTTTCATCAGCACCACTCTGCTCTCGCGGGACGCACTCAGACGAATGGAAAACATGGCAGGCAAAGAGAAAATGAACGTTTCCTATTAAAGTAGCTGACAGTGTGTGCACAGCAGCTGTGGATAAAAGCACTAGGTTAATACGGACTGATAGATAAACGAGTGGTGTCTGCAGAGATGCTGTCAACCTGATCGGCGTGAAAACAAAGCTTGTGACTTTTAATAACTCAACACTCAAATCGAATAAATGCTTACTTTGCCTTTTCATTTAGATATTACACTAAAAATGACATGCCTGCTGTGACACGGTCTGTATTTAATAATGGATTCAACACACTGCACCATCAAACTGTATTACTAAAAGTTTGATTTAGTTTCATCCAAATAATAAAAAATGGAAACATAATAAAATAACCTAAATAACGTTTTTAGTGGGACTGAAAACAGGTTATTTTAGCATTTTATGCCTTGATGTATCTTAAAGGTGATGTGCTTGATTTTTGTTGTCTTAAAAATGTGAAAAAGTGAACTAGTCCATTTTAAACTCTTTGGAATTGTCCACATGTATTTCTATCCATTGCTAGCATCCTAATTATCCTAAAGTGCTTTTGACTGGTCAGGGTAAAGCTAACAACAACTGGCATGCTAATAGTGCACTTTCTGCTTCAAGGAGAATAAAACGCTCTATAATTAGATACAGATAGCGCACAATGGACTAATTGTAATAGATGCTCATCTAATACAGTGGGTCCCAACCTTTTTTGTCTGGCGTACCCCCTAAGCTTTGTTTTACACTCAGAGTACCCTTTACCTTGAATTGTGGGCAAATAAATGGGTTTACTAGTCGAATGTAGTCAATTATTACTATTATATATTTTATTTTAATTATATGTATGATCCACGATACTCCAAAAGATGCTAAAATTACAACTAATGACACTTTTTATTCAGATAAAAGAACATTCCATTCCAAGTACCCCCTGGTAATTCCTCACGTACCCTTTGGGGTCCCCGTACCCCTGGTTGCGAAACATTGAACTAATAGATGCTTTTAAAATATATCTGTACCAAGCCAAAACAGATTTTACATAAAAATAAATAAATAAAATAAAATAAAATTGGGTACTGCCCCTTTAAATGAGTAAAACGACAGCTATATTCCAAATTACTACTCAAAACTGCTTCATTTAGGTGGATTCACTTTGTAATATTGGTCAATTAATGAACTTTTAAGCTTGATTTAAGATAGATTTGAGATCCAATTGTTTTAAATCACCAATGCTTGTCTTGGGGAATAAGATTCACTATTTTTTTGTATTAAAAAGCAGTGAATAAAAGTATCTAGTGTAGCATTACGTATAAAAAGCTATTTATTTGTTTTTAACAAGACAAAAAACAAATCTGAAATTGTGATTGATCAATAAAAAAGGTTTGTTGGGATTTTGCCATACTCCCCAGCTCTATCCAAAAGCTATAATTATTTTCCATTATGTAGGGAGGCGCTTCTATTAAGGTTTCTGCCGTGATGAGACATTAGGAGCTTAAGGCGACCTGACAGCTCGTTTTAATTTACTCCCCCCGTAATAAAAACCTCTTCAGCTTTCCACCACAAAAGCATTTTATGTGGCTTGTTCAACAACGACAACAAAGATGAATAATTTTACCGTGGAATTTCTCTGTAGAGCTGCCAGACAAGACAAGGGGCACGACTAGAACTGCATGGAAATCCAAGATGAAGATTGCAGTCGGCTGGCTCGAAATGCCCAGAGAGCTTGTGTGGAGATGACAATGCATAATGCCCGATAATGATGCATAAACTGCCAAACCACAAATGGCCCGTCTCACAATGACTCCCTGTGGTAACATGGACTGGCACGCTCCACTGTGAATCAAATAGAGAGCTGAAAATCCTAATCTGATCATGATCATCGTTACCTAAAGCAAAACATCCCAGTTCTACACCTGATACTGCTTCTAAAAATACTTTACACAATGATTGACAATGTCGTCATATTGTTATATCCCACACATGAGTTTTACATCAGATTACATTACATATATATATTTTGTGGCATTGAAATGGGTATCAAGTATCAAACCTTTTCCAAAGTGTCAGTTGTTCAGTAAAATCACTTTTGTTCATTCTTTTTTATTTAATAATGCTACTTTTTTGTTAGAAAGTCTCTTTTAGCATGTGTTTTAAACTGCAGACAACAATTGTTTATTGTTGTCAATATCAAAATAGTCAAAGTAAGATTACCGCTATATTCCAAATGACTAATTTCATGACTAACTGCTTAATTTTGATACATTGGTCCAAAAACAGGGCAGTGCAATTAATGAAATAGATTTGAGATCCCATTTTTCAAAACTGCCATTAATGATATTATCATATATTGTAGTAGTCAGTCATGATTGGTTTGATAAAGTGGAGACTTCCACCAAATTCAACAGCCAGTTTGAACCAATCAAAATATCCCTTCTTGGTGTGTGCTTGTAGATCAATCAACTTATTGGATAACATCAAGTTAAACATCTTTGTACATTAAAGCTGTTGAGCCTTCCTCCTAAACTCTGGCAAACTTTACACACAATTATTAAAATGGCTCAGACTGTCCTGAAACAACTGTGAGCGGTGATTAGTGGATTAAGTGTCTGCAGTGACTTGAGTAACTGTAAGCAGTGGAAACAGTTCACACCTCACAATGAGCCACACAGGAGGAGCCTCAGCATCTGTCAGCCAGGACCAGGATTATCCTGCACTGCGAGTGAGGACGAGCTGCTTCTGATCAAACCACAGCATGAAAAACACACAGACACAACACTCATCTCATTTGATTCCTTTGTTTGTGTCTCTTCAAAACAATCTGCAGCCAATCGCAGCTCAGGTCACACACAGAGCAAGCTATACATCAGACATGAAGGCACATGAGGTGAACGCAACATCAATGTCATGTTTTATGTTTATAAAAAATATATGGATTGTACGATAAAAAAAACTGTTCTGCGTTTGTGTTCACTGGAGATCCAGATTTTCAAGGGTTCTGCAACATTTTCAGAGACAAACATCTAATTCAAGCCACAGTGGCCCAGAAAAGGAACAGATTCAACCAATTTCAAGCTTGCAGGGGAGTAATTGTGACTTGGTGCTGAAATGAGTGTTGTATTAAAGAACAGTGATCACAGTACATTTTAATAAGGCTGAATTTCATGCTGCATCCAGTGAAATGAAATGGTTGTCAGAGCTGCCATGATGTTTACATAAAACAACCACTCACAGAAGATGAGCTAACAGTAAAAACGATTGTCTTCCCATTGTTTTTAAAGTCTCAGTTTTGTTTTACCAAACGGCTCAACACTGGAGTTGTCAAAGCTGGAACAGAGTCTGCAGCATTTCTTTAGTTTCCTCATAGTGCGCTATACAGTAATTAAATGCAGTTTTGCAATTCAAATGCGTTTGTCTAAACAAAATCTTAGCTGGTACTTCAAATGGAGCAGTTTGGTACATTTGAGCGCAGTATTTATCAGTATCACATGCAGTTATTGTTTCATTGCTGGCCTCTTGTGGATGAAGTTAATTGGCTTACAATGTGCAGAAACTTTAAACCACTATTCGGGTCACAATATAATTGTACAACCTAAACAATAAATAATAATTGTGAACATTTAGAAGAAAAAAAAAAGATATTTCAGTTCAATCTATAATAATAAAAAAAAAACTCTATTAAAGTATTTATATCAGGCTGTTTATGTTAACTTTCATATTACTATAAGTGTATTATTCACTTATTAACTTTACTTTATCATTTAGAAAGTTTGATTTCATAAAGCTGATCACAGACCAAAGGAATTATGATGTACTATTTGTACACCATTATTTGGTGTCAATAATCATGAATAATTGTTAAATCGTAATCTTCTTACAATAATAGTAACAGTAAAATGTGATATCAGCATCTCTTTATGATATGGTCATCTTGCATCTTGTGAGAGTTTCTTCACCAAACACACAAATATTAAATTATATTATTATATAATATACATGTGTTGCTTGTTTACTGACCTTTTGTGGATGAAGTTATTTAACTATATCTATGGTACATAACCTTTAAAACATCTTATGTGTGTCACTTCATCAAACACACAAATAATCAGTAACACAATATTAAGAAGTCTGTAAAGCCCCTCTGACCTGCAGCCTCGGGTGTGGACTTAGTTAACCATGCTTGACAGTTGTTCAGATCAGGTGTCCCTCTGTCCTGCAGGGAAGGGGCAGAGTGGAGCTGACCCCTGGCCCGAACAGGAGTCACCCCGACATGCTGATCAAACTGTGGCCAATGCTCCTACATGGGACCCCCGCTCCACTGGGACAGCAGCACACATCCATCTCTGACACCTCCTTCCGCTCACGACGCAGCCTCAGGATCAAGTCTGTCCAAAGGCTTAACGCCGGCGCTTTATCAAGATCCAGACAACGCGCCGAGGATTTATGTCTTCATTTAGGGGTAATGAACTAAACTGTACAAACTGGAGAGGATCTGTCAATCTTTAAGACAAGTTACAAACAACAACACAAAATCCTACACACAAATTAACTGAAGTATATCTCAGTATCACTAAAACACTCCTAAACCAGTAGTGCTGCTTCACTGCTAAATACGGTAGGATCTGGGGCTGTGAAAATAATCAAATTTTAATTGAATCGAGATCCAATCGTTTCAATACAATGTCAACAATCCCTGGTGCAGTCCTTACTCAAGTCACTTTACCTGTCATTTATTTCTGTATACAATATTATAACACCCTTAAGTCACTTGCTATTTATTTAATCTGTCTAACTACTTCACTGTATCCACAATCACAGTCATATCTTCTTACTGTGCACAAGAGTTTCTATCTCTATTATTTCCCTACCAGCACAGCATGTACTATTTCATCTTTAAAGTTATTTTTGTTGTGTTTTCTTATTGAATGTTCTATTTTCTTGTTGTTTTTAATTTGTGCAAAACTGGAAGTTCCCCACTGTGGGACAAATAAAGGTTCTCTTATGTTATCAGCTTGGGTCTCTTTGATCAGTTATGGGTTTTCCAGACAATCCACTGACTGTCAGTAAAAGAGTATTGTTTGGAGCAGATTGACTTTGGAGGAATAATCTTTTCTATGTTTTGTGTTAAGTGGCACTGATTAAAAGCATGTATTGTTTATGTTCATACATTTGAACTTGTTTTTATTAAGAGAAAAAGAGAGTAAATTGGATAAAAAATCTGGATTGATGAAAACATGTGGGAGTGACGAGGTTGAACTGGATGAGAAATGACAAGATTGAGATAGTTTGGACATGCTCAGATGATGATAGACAGATCATATTGGTTTACAAACGCTGAGGTTGAATTGACTTCATTCAAGTATAATATAGTACTTCTGTTCTGATTGAGATAAGAACTGAGACGTTTAAACCTTCAGTCAAAAAGATAAATCTAGGATACCTTCATGCAGTAAAATACATCAGAGCATTTTGTGAAACACTATTCTCTAAAGTCCACATCCATCTAAAGCAGAGAATTGAGATGTGAAGAGAACCAGCAGCGTTTGTGACATGTCCGTTGGCTCAGGACTGACTCTGGCCTCGGCTCTGAGCACCTTCATAAGCCTCTGCTGGCTCCACGTCTCCGCTGACCAAACTGATTTTCCTTTACCTGAGTTTTCCATCCTGTCTGCTCTCATCCTTCAAACATGTCCGCTGTGATTTCTGTAGCTCTTTATACAACGTGACAGAGCAGATGTTTGACACATTAATAACAAATTCAGCTCACATAAACAAACACTAAACAGCTCAAGTGTGAGCTTCATCTTCAGCGACTTTTGCAATCCGCAGAAACATGTCTGACAGATGACTTACAGAATTTATAGCATTCTTTCAGTTCAGTTTAAGATTCATTTCTATCTTATTGTTCTTCAAACGGTTTCAACTTGGCCCATTCAAGTGCATTTTGCTCACACTCATTGTCTCAAGGGTTTATGTTTAGGGATGTCAAGATTTTTGTGATTATTCAGGTCAGAGTATAATCGTAAGAACAAAAAATAATATTTGTGAGATTTCAGAAGCCAAAAAAGAAAAGTAAAATGGGAAAGTAAAGCTAACTGAAGTGCACTTTTATCTGCCTGGTAATGTCACATCAACTTAACTTTATCATTCAGAAAATGTCATTTTATGAAGCTGGTCACATACTAGAAATGTAATCTATGTGAATAAAAGTGAATTAAGGACCGTTGAGTATGAAATAAGATTTCACTGTTGTGTAATCTTATTTCATACTCATATAACTGAAGACAAGATGAACATACTGTATTGATTTCACTGTTGTTTGGTCCTGGGGTCAATAATTGTGAATCATTGCAAAATTGTGATGTTTCTTCTCACAATTGTAACATTAAAATATAAAATATTTGTACAAAGAATACTTAGAAGTTTATACTCTTTAGAAAAATGTATTGTATTGTCTTGATCAATTGCAGATGTGTGTCTGCAAGGAAAACCTTAATAAATACACAAAAAACATGTCTTTAAATGTCTTAGCTGAGGTTAGTGCTGGGCAATTAACCGAAAGATCAACAGATCGAGATTGAGTCATGTGAAATTTTCAATTATTTGGAAGGTGTTTTTTAACTGAGAGATCCACAGCCAATACTCTGAGAGCAAAAATGTGGTTTGGAACAGAGGTCAGACTTTGGAGGAACAAATTTGATTATAATATGTGTTAAATGGCACAAGTCTGTATAGTTTATGTTCATGAAATCATTATTAGTACAAACCTTTTTACTTTGTTTTTTAAAAACCTACATTAAATTTAATCTAAAATCGAGATATGAAGATTTTTCTTTCTTTACCACCCAGCCCTGGTTTAAGTATCAGACTAATAAAAAGCACTCCAAAATTGTGAACAAAAGTGCTGACATATAACTTTGAAAATGTACACGTTTGTTTAACCAGCTCTTTTTGCATTTTCAGTCATTATTATAAACAATATAGACTATATTCAAACCATCATTTGTGATATTATTGCCAAACTCTAGCTTCGAGGCAGACAGTTTGTCATGCACTAAGCAGGAACATGGGATATTTATTACTTTGACACATTTTAGAGTCAACATCTTCAACTACTGTAATGTTTGAAGATACCAGGCTCCTGTCATTCAGTAAAACAGTTTTGCATGTGCTAAAGTGGACATGCCATATGCTGTTACAGAGAACAAATCCATCACCATTTAAATGTTTTCCAGCCTAAAGCCTTTTCAAACGCAATCTCCCTTCAAGTGTACTTTTGTGTGAGACGAATGATAACTGCAGAGGCTCAATCATTGAAATGTGGAGAGCTGTCTGTAGGTTTGGCTATTTATTGCCGTAAAAAGAAGACACATATGTAGAAAGTGCTTTTGTTGCAGCTGGGACCAATTCAATGGGTATTTCAAGAGGTCTAATGGAAAATAGAATAGTTGTTATTATTATGTTTGCGGCGGTTCAGAGCGTTTGTTAGGTCAAGTGTTCTTGTGTTCGTCAAACACGGACCACAGTGCACTGCAGTTGTTGTAAC
The DNA here is from genome assembly GCA_019453435.1 of Rhinogobius similis. NCBI lineage: Eukaryota > Metazoa > Chordata > Actinopteri > Gobiiformes > Gobiidae > Rhinogobius > Rhinogobius similis. Next base: position 21,777,645 of record CM033630.1, on the reverse strand, counting down.
AGGCAGTCTGCAACTAACACTCTCAAAATATGTACTAACCCCGCCTCACCTGACTTTATGCGAGACACTTGACCCACCTTGACTATTATGAATGTCCTCGCGCCCGTAAATCTACCTTATGGGCTGCAGTGGTAACAATAACAGCTAATAATAGTTTGTTTGATCTTGACCAACGCTTGTTTTAATTTAAGAACATATGCCAATTGACAAGACAGTATAGGGTGAAAGGGAGGGTGATGTGCAGGGAGGACATTCAGCATATAGTTGGAGCCTGAAACCACCACAGAGATAGACATATGTGCTGCAGCTTACATCACTAATTTAAAAAAGTACTTTCTTTACGCTTGTGGCCTTATACTACTTCTAGCAATTATTTTTTCAATTAATTATTTAATTACATGGAAAAAGAAAAAGAAGGATCCGAGGAACTCTGGTATAATATAATTCAAATTCCTTCTCTATAATTAATTAGATGTTTATATTGAAAAAGTAAATATGAAATTTTTACCCATTTTGGTCCAGATAAAGCTAAAGAGAAGCCGCTTGTCGACGTCCCGACGGAGATTACTTACATACTTTCATCAAAAACACAAAATTTAAACAGACGCTCCAGGTTTAAAAACAATGACCCAGTTCAAAATGCATGTGTTAAAATGGATATAAACACTTCTACACGTCACGGCCTGCAGCTTTTCGCGTTGAGTTATGTTCCACACATATTGTCCACACACGGACGTCTCCGTGACCTTGTTTGACCAGCTGGGATGGCGGTCCATTTCGATATTTGTCAAAAGAGTTTCAGCATTCAGATTATAGCCAGAGCTGCAGCAGATCTGAGACATATGAGCTCTAAGTATCTCACGGACTGTTACCGATTTTGGTGCGGTTACTCCTAACTCTCCGCCTCTTGTGCACAGCAGAAGGGCACGGCGGGATATTGTATGGATAAACTGTATGGTGTGTAGGCTGACGACAATGGGTTTTGGTGAGTTGGGATTTATCGCGCCCAGGAGTACGAGGGGAGTGGAGGCCCGGACCTCGCCCAAATGATACTGACTCTGAGCAGTTAGCACCACATCCATCAAACGCTGAGCCAGATCCACAGCACACAACTCAGCACCGAACTGATTTAAACAGTGCAACGTGCTATTCGGCTCACTGTCGTTGACATAGACTTCAGATTACAAAAGCAGAAGACCACTGGCTGTAAAAAAAAAACTTTGCATAGTGTCATTAGAAGAATGTTATTACAGGGTTTCGTGCTATTTGAATGGGAACGGTAGCATTTTGTTCCAACAGAGTTTGTCTTGACACTTAAAATTAGGGATGGTACCGTTAAAAAGGACCACTACTGTACTGACAAAAACAAGGTACTACAGATGCTGAAAAACATGCTGATAGGGAAAACTGGTATTGAAGCTTGATGGGTCCCTCACAATTAAATGATGATTCCCTCTTTGTCTTTCTTCAAATAAATATTCAATGGGTTGTTATTCTATTTTGGTGGTTCTAGATAATCAACACAACTGGAATAGGCACCAAAGAAATATAGTTCAAGAACACTTACAGCAAACCAGGTATTGCTTAACTACTGACACTAAAAAACAGTGAAAGGTACTCAGCAATAATGCCAAATGTATGTGCTAATATAAAAAAATATAGAAATAAAATAACTACTAGAACAAGAGCATGAAAAACCTGATCTCAAATCTAACCCAGCAGGTATTAAAGCTCGATATGGCATATATTTTACATCAAGAAAAATATAAAAATGTTAAATAAAACAGTAAGTGGTAGACAGTCAACATTCCGATTAAAAACTATGCACCATCCTGAACTCCTCAAAACTCTCTCTATTTGTGTCATGTGGCTGAAAATGAGATCAGAAGGACTTGCTGTATTATGACTGAATTTTGTTTTTCAACAGAAATATGGCATTAGCTTTTACTAGTAAATCTAATAACATGCAAGTTTATGCTTCTAACTTACTTTTAAGATGTGGCCTTCTTTTTTGGTTGGACTTTGTATCTGAAAAGCTCTTAGCCCTTTGCCAACAGACAGTGTACAATGTCAAGTGTGGACAATCGGGTTATCCATGCACATTACGCCGCTTTAAACATGGCTTTAATCACTCATTAGAAGCTACTGTCGCAGGGAGACGCATAAACGCTGGGAGATACTCTTCAAATAAGAAAAAAAGTTGAGGTTTCAATTGTTTATTTTCCTTTTTACAATCCGTGGCTTTGCTTATCTTTGATCGAAACATCATTACAGACGATTTATTGTTTTTAAAAGAGTTTAAGACATTAATATGGGACAGATTTTGACCTGTTTTGAGCCCCTTTGAGGGTTTTTCCATAGTGCCTTGTGAGTAATGGTTATTATATAGAATAAAAGACAAACCTACATAAGACAACAAAAGAATAAACCCCATAATTTACTCACAATCTTTCAATTTTATATCAAAGATTCTCAAACTTTTTACTATGACTCGAAGTTTATGGATGTTTGGTAAACAGCTGGATGAAGAAACCGGACAGAAATGCTCACTACAAACCCATTCATAAACAGCATTCACTACAGAAAGTGTGTTTACAGAGTTGAGTGGACTTCCTCAAGGATGCATCTGACCGAGACCTTTTAAATGTTTGTATTTTGGATGTTAATCTGTCTGAGTCAGCTTGTCCTCCTTGAGTCACGTAAAATTTTCAAGAGTTCTCTATGGAAGAAGTGGCTAATTTATATTGTCCCCTGTGAATAGACATCAGTTCGAGGGTCCAGATTGTGCTTCATCTAAGAATGAAGCCACCTACAACCATTAACTGGACAACAGTCTTTCCCTAGACTCTTGATTTTCACCCCATGGGCATAAGGTATTGCCAGTATGTGCCTTGAAAAAATGTCAGATCCATGGATTGGTGGATTTAATTGGATAAGTTAACATTAAGTCCTGAGCAACTTCTTCACCACAATAGAAAGCAAAACGAGAGAACCAGACACAGTTGCAATTGGCAGTGACAATATTTGCATATTTTCAACCAAAAAATTATGCCTGTACTCAAAAACACTCTAGCCCTAGAGAATATAATCTGTTTCTCACATTCACTATTCCCACCCTTGAAGCAATGCTTGAACAAATAACCACCTCCAATTTCCTACGTATTACAAAAAACACACATTATTCCTCCTCATGTTACACGTTACAGTTGTAGACTTGGACTGCTTTCAATCTATTACAGTTAAGATCCACATTACAAAATTTAGATGAAAAACAGAACTTGCCATTTTACAAAACCGTTGCCAAATTTACATCGGTCCAGAATCGCTGCGGGGGCTTTTCCTTCTCCCTGACAACTGCATTCTGTGTCTTTGTGCTCTGTGCCAGGTCTATGCAAAACCTGGACGTTCAAACGTACATATTTTACTGTTTCCACTGGTACCACACATGCTCTCCGTGGCCATGTGACTTGTGCGTTGTTTATTCTGGGCATTCTTGCAGTGCGCCCCCCTCGAGCAGGACTAGCTGTGCCCCCCCCAGCATGCATCCGTCAGGCCCAGGGAGGGGGTCCTGTTTGCTTGGTCCAGTTTGTTTAGATTCTACAGTGGGGATCCGATGGCGGCTGCATGTGCATAGCGCCGGGTTTGTTTTTGTACTGCATGCATGTCCGTTTGAAGTGTCAGGGAAGGCCGGGCCAACCTCCCAACGCACGCTTTATGCTACATCAGCGATTCTGTAGTCAAGCCTCACTGGCCTTAGTAACAACTACACCCAATTATACAGTTCCTCGAGGAGCGCACGGTACAATTTGTGACACGCTACACAGCAACTGCACTAAATAAACTGGTGGCGTTGCTGTCCAGGAGTAAATTTAGACATAGTGGCATGTAACTAACGTCTTGTGTGATTCATGGTTTCTGCGCGATCAACTTTCAACTTTTGTCTAAGGATATAAAATGTAATTGAGGCTCAGGATGGGAGGTGATTTACAGGCCACACACAAGTCACAGAGACATCTACATTTGCTCCAAACAGACTGAAGTACGGTATATAGAACTATTATATCTTTTTTTCAAAGATCACAAGACAAAAAGTTCCTGACAAACTATAAAATAAATAAACTTGTGAGCTTGTTCTAGCCTCACTGAATGAGTCAAAGCATAAGTGTCCTTGTATTTTGTTGTAATGAAAGAAAATCAGAAACTATGTACCATAAAATGCAAGAAAATATTGTTTTCTAGCAATTAATTTGCAATCAGTACTTTCTTACTTCTTCTTATTTACGCTTTTTCAATCTGTAGTCTGTATTAAGGACTTAAATGTGAGTAAATAAAGCAAAGACATTACAGCTACTACAAAGATGAGTAGCTATGACTCTGACTCACTCTGACTCATAAAACTTTTGTCCATTTGACAGATTTCATTTTTCTTTTGCCATGGAATCTACCTGGACGACTGAGGATCTACACAGATAAATGACCTGAAGGAATATTTGCGAGGAATTATACAGTATATCAGGGATACTGCATGATGTATCAGTGTTTTAATGTATGTACAGTGTAGTGCAAAGTACATTATTATGGTAATGTATATGCAACAGCAAAAAAAAAGAAACAGAAAAATGACTAGAGGTATAGCAAGCAAGCAATCAAATGTCATATAAAAGAGAAAATTGGTATAGAAAGGAGACGTAGAAGAAAAGTAAAACCACATACCTGTACAGATGGAGAAAGGGGCGACATCATCAGACATGGAACAAAAAGAAACAAAAAAAGTTGACAGTTATTGACAGGCCGTTATAATAAAACCAACTTCAGCAGTGGCTGTGTGAGCATGCATAACCAGACCTATTATTGAAGTGTAAGTTACATAGCCACTGACACAGCGATCTGTATTCGAAAATCTGGGCTCTCCAATGAAAACAACCCCCCACAACCACCACCGCGTTTGTCCTGTTCCACTCAGATCCTCATTGATATTCAGACCTCAGCCACTACAGCACAGGCTTCACCTCAACCTCAGCCTCACCTCAGCTTAAATCCATTTGTACTTTTAACCCCAAAACCAAGTACCTTCACCTTTTAACTGTCAAGGTGCAAGGCCAGAGCTGCCACACCACTAAATACCTCAGAGTCACACGTGTCAGGACTATTTTTACCATTTTATGTTGCTGTGTTACTAGAGCTTCACATTCAAATACAGGACACTGAATATGCAACAAAACATGATATCATGCCATTTCTATAAAATAACATTGGTGGTAACTGACCAATTTTCTTATGTTAACATTTGTAGCTATATATAACGTGTGTGGACAATTTATGCAAAGTTAGTTGAGGATATTAGGCTTATAATTCTCAGTACTGGAATAACGTAGACCTGCACTAGCACTATCTGGCAATGCTGTCCTCCATGTTTGTTTATTTATTAGGATTCCCACTTTTAGGATTCTCCTACAACTAATTCCATAACTTACTGATCATTCTGTAGTCACTATGTAGTTGTAATGAGACAAAGCTGGTAAAATGTGTTGTTTAATTCACACTGATCGTTGCTAATATGTTTGTAGATAATGACAGTCAGTTGTGTTAGTGTCAGTCAACAACAAAGAAGCCTGCAGTGCTGTTGCTAAATACAAGCATCAAACAGCACTAATTTAAACATTCTGACATGGACACGGGAAATCGATTTGTGTTGTTTTTGGTAAAAGTCCCACCGCACTGTAAATAACAAACTCCATAGACTGAACATAAGTGATAACCCATCAGTCTTCAGTTTTGACACTTTAACTGCAGCATTGAATAGAACGAGCCCAAATCCAAGCCCAGACTGATTTATGAACAGTAAAGAAAGTTATTCTTCTGAAAGGAAGCCATGGTCCCATGCTGTGCTGAGGAATTTACAACTATCACAGTGATCTCCGTTTCCAAATAACGGCAAACACACACATACACACAACTTCAATCAATTACTCTGAAAAAGAAAGACGGGTGACATACAAAAGGTGCATTAAATATGTTTCAAGTACATGAGAGATTATTATATTATAATTATATTCAAATATTGAAATCATAAAGGCTGTTAATAATAAAAAGTCCATTCATGTTTTGACCTTAACAGGCATATTTTGTTTTAGCACAAAATGGGATAATCGCCCCAAAATATTGAAATATTATTTTTCTAAATATTGTCACCCAATATTGCAAGATGCTGTCAAGTTCAATAACCAATTATATTAACTTTAAAAGACAATTTAAATGTAGTTTTAGCAATACATTTTCATAGATTACTTAAAAAGTGACCTAATAGAGATATAAGCTTATAAACCCTTTTGCATGTACATCCTGCATTTAACAGACATAAACATTAGTCACATTTATCTCTTCAATGAAAGCCTCATCTTATCTCACTCTACTACTGCCTGTGCATCTGTCTTTTATGCCTGAATAAACATGGGGCAGACACACGCTGACAGTCATTAAAAAGATCACTGCTCAGATTTATTTCAGCGTTGCTCATCAAAGCCACCATCTTTACAGCTTTCTGCTGTCTCAGATCTGGTTCACTGTGGATCAGCTGTGAAATGTGCATTTTATCTGCAAAAAGGCAAAAGTGGGCTCTTAATCTTTCTCTTTTTAATACAGAAGGACAGGAACAAAAAGGTACAGAGGATAATGTCTATCCCAGGATTTTATTTAATTTAACGGGCATTTTGAACATGCTTATTAGTGGGTTGGTTTATTCCTTTTGATAATGGACACTAGGGTTGTCAAAAAAATAATAAAAAACATCCCTATAGTTTGGCACCCCCTGCGCTGGACAAGTTTTTACAGCGGCAACGAAGGATTGGTCAAAGAGGACAAATTTCAAAGTGCACATTAACCTTAACTAACCACCTTGACATATTTGGAGTATTGATAATGTTAATACTCACAAAATCACAAAATTGACATGGCTCTGAATAGTTTCATAATGTCTTATCTGCATTAGAACTAGTATAAGACCATATGGAAATGGTGTTAAACGTTTTTATCATTATATCTAAAATTATATCAAATTTATGGTATTGTGACAACCCTATAAGCAACCAAAGGAGCGCCTAATTTTTTCCTTTTTCTAACCTGAAAAAGGCGAAATACTCTGCCATTTAGGTTCAACGCCTTGGTAGAAGTCTAGTGTGTAACTGTAATCTTAAAATAGAGCATTACCCCTGCAACACGTTCTGCTCTGTTAAAACATTAAATAGGTCACATATCATTGATTGTATGGTAGCCACATGTTTGCGAAAAGGCCAGACAAAACATAGAGGCTAGAACTATTGGTGACAAGTCAGAATTTGATGTCGGTTTTAAAAGGATCCTCTGTTGCATTGATGGGGGTTTATGGTGCATCGGCCTGATCCAGTTAAAGTCACAGCTCCTCTGATCTTCCTGTGCTCTACATTGTGTAAGCTGAATAAAGTCGCCCATTTGACACGGCTGCATACTTTATGGAGTTGTGTTTCCTCTGGGCCCAGTGCAGTCTGGAGACTCAATCACAGATGCACAGAGAGGTCAGCGGAAAGCAATATGTCCATGTGTCCAGAGAGAGAGAGGACAAGCCTCAGGTTTAAATCTTGCTCCAATAGGCATATCCAAAGCCTGGCGTTAGGCCCAATCATGGCGTTCTGCAATATTTTAGACAATTCACTGGGAACTGTCAGGAAAGTCTTATTAATCATAGGTTTCAAAAGCATTATTCTTTTATCAATTTGATTCCATAGTGAGTTGTTGCCTTATAGAATTATATTTGGAAAACTGATATCAAAATCTGTTTCAACTCAGTTCTGTTGTGTAACTCCTCTGTACTATATGTGCTTTAGGTTGAGCTAAAGTTTGAATAAAGAAGATGTAGCTGATTATTACACTCACAGTGCTATTTGTGTAATGTTTGAAGTGCAATTTTAAGTGTATTCACCTTCAGGATGCCTTTTTGACATCTGGGGGATGTCTGATACAGATTAGGTCATATCACCAAGCTGATAAATGTGCATTGTCCCTATTCAAATAAATAAATAAATATTTAAACAACACACAAATCAGAATTTGTTCATTTTAATCTAATTTTGCAGCATTCCAAACTTATTCCTCACTTTCCTAACACATTTCAAGTATCCTATAAGTGCTTTTCACAACTTTCAGAGACCAGAGCTGTGATGTTAACAGCACACTTCCATCTTAACGAACAATAAAAACAAAAGCCGAACAGAAGCACACAGCAGTCTCATTTTGACCCCAAGAGCTGCTTTTACAATATATCTGGAGAAAACTAATGTTACTTTATTGTATGAAACAAATCGGATACAGCCTTTTTCTGATGCCAAATAAGCTAAATAAAACACTCTTTTCACTTAAGCTATCATGCATTTATTCAATTACAGGATTTGTTGTTGCTAAAAATGTACCTTGAAAAACATGCATTCTAACTGTGAACAGAGTCGCCTTTCCACAGACCTGACCTCTAACTTGGTGGTGCTGCTTGTCCTCATGAAGATAAGTTTAATGCCATACTGTTCTAGACACTTCAGACAAAGCAATAACAATGGCGACAACGAAGCACAGAATCCCAACCAGAAAAGTGCACTTTTATCTTACTACTTAATCAATTGTCTATATTTATTATGTGTGTCCTTCCAGTTACATTTGTATAAACTGTGTAATGAATAGTTAATGATGGTCTCTAATCAATGTGTACTGTAAAACATGGCTCTTATCTTGTGCAGGAGCAGCCCATCCTGTTTTCATTAGTGTAACTTTAGGAACAAACTGTAATAGAAGTGGCCTGTGGAGCATATACACCTCAGTGAAGCTGTGGGCCCTGGGGGGGAGACCTGTAATGATATTATTTAAAAGTGATGTCTAGAGTCACTGCTAAAACCTCTTTCAGACAAATACAGATGACTCTCATAAAAAGCAGGATACAATGCCGTCCGGGAGCTTCCGGGTTGGAAAGATCGTAGGACGAATGTGAGTCTAAGTCATTGTGTATTTTATTAAATGTCATACACTAATGAAAACACTGTCCAGATCTATGTTACTGTGTGAGACCTCACTCCATCTTCTGATTGTGAGGTAGGACTTTGAGTTACGGCAGCGACAGCCCCCTCATCTGTTTCTCTTGGCTATTGGCTGTAAAAATAACAGTCTACTTTCTGGGCCCATGTGTTGCGGGTCAAACATCATTATTACTGATCCGTGTGTTTTCTATGGACCAGACATACACAGGCCTACTGCACAAAAGGGAGCAGTCTAAATCCCGGAGAGATCTTTATCGCCTCTTCCCAATCCCCAGAGGGCTAAAACAACAATGTGTGGACTGTTGGAATTGCAGCCACCAAGCTCACTGCACAACGGGGGGTCTGGGCCTCAGCAGATCTTGCAGATAGACAGATACCAGTGCATTAGCTCATAGATGGCATCTGCGCATGGGCCAATCAGAGTCTGAGAAACTAACAATCAACCAATAGGCACTTACGTGTGTGTCACACAGCATCTGGGGCTGATTAAGCTACAGTGTTGGGCAAAGGTTTCAGTGAAATGTACAAAATATTGATCAGTTCGGAAATCTATAGAATGTTTAATGAGCCAAATGAATACATTATGCAAGACTTCAGTTGTTAACAGAAAAGTTCAAAGAGAAAGGACCATATCTGGTTTGGACGTAATACTAACTCCAGATACTAACTCCACTAAACTTAAGGTCTGAACAATTTTGGAAACATTTCCAAATCGTTTGGAATCATTTTTGACAAACATCGTGTGATTGCGATTCAATTTACGATTTGTGTTTTAATAAAAACATTTAAAACATGTCCAGGGGCATTCACAATTGAGAGAAAATGTAATGTTCAATAGTTCATATTACCGGTAAAAAAAAAAAAAAGAATACATTTCAGAACATGTAGAGGTGTAAACTGCAAGGTTAGGAGGATTTCTACATAATAAGACAGGGCATGTTGTTTTTTGCACAGGAAATCATACTATTTAAATAATTGCAGTTGTTGCGATCTGCTAATTGCGACCATTCAAATTGTGATTTCGATATACCCTGCAGCCCTACTAGTCATCTTTGAGGTAAAATCCCTTTACTGTTACTATAGCTTTATCCTGTTTGGAGTATTTTTGGTCTTGATAAACTTCAGACCTTTGCAAAGTACTGTACAACTAATAAATTGCCATGACAATTAGTATCCCCAGTGAGGCGTTTTTGCACCTGCAGCAAAGTGTTAACATAATTAAACATGGATGGAGACACAGGGGGGAAGAGGAAAAGTCCAATGGAGTCAGCCCCTGAGAAACATGTTGATTTTATTACACAGCCGGTTAGTGATGGAAAGAGGGATGAAACTTTGTGTTGAGCGCAAGTGGTTTTGGATGCCTCCAGGACGGAGCGAGCACCAAGCCAAACGGGGAGGCCCATCTGAGCGGCAGATGAATCACACAGGCATCCTTGTTTTTCCCATGCCTTGTGTTCAATTGAGCATTTAATCTATTGTCTCTTTGTCCTGACAAGAGGTGGGCGATATTGACAAAAGTTCAGTTCACATCTCAGTATTCTTTCGCATTATCTCTGTAACAATATTCGGATGAGTGCCGTTCAGTGTCCGATGGGAAAGCCTCATGTGCAGCTGGACACAGTGTCTTAGAGGTCAATAGTCTTGTCACGATGCTAAATAAGAATAACCTGCTCACGCCAGATTTATGTGTGTCTCACTCTGAATTTAGTTCTACACATTATAAATCTGGACAGGCTCTCACCGAAAGCCATTGGGAAAATGTATAACGTCATAACAAACACTTGAACTGATTGGTCACAGCATCGCAAAAGCAGAACAAACCGAGAAATCAAGAAACGAAGAAATCCAGTTGAGAGAAAAGCACAGACTTCTTCCTCATCTTCAAATGCACAACACACCTCTATGTGCATGTTTTTAAAAGAAAAATAGTCTGTAAATGTGTTGAAACAGGCCGAAGTACGTCCGTCGTCGCCGCCATGTTTGTTTAGGGTTGTCCTTTTGACTTCCATCCAAACCGCAATGCAGCGCTGTGATTGGTCCAGCAGTGGGAGACCATCCAGATGGAGTTTGTGAACTCACAAATATCGCAAGTATTCATATGACAGGGCCAGGTTAAAAGAAGAAGGCTCTACTACCAAATAAATAAAAACACTCTGATATAGATCCAGACTATTCTAAACGGTCAAATTGTTCCCTAGATGTGACATTTTTTTTCGGTCTTGATATTATGAGACTATGAGTATTGTTCAAATGAGTATTTATTTTCAATAATAGTTTTGGCATTGGTAAGTATATACGTTTTTGGAGAACCCATTGACTACAGGAGATTCTTATGATGTCAGCCTTATCGTAACAATATGTGGGCTGCATTTTTCTACAGGAAAAACTCCAAAATAACAGTATGACTTTCAGCAGTTGACTGTGATTGGAAAGCTTACAGACAAACGATAGATATGGTTAGCTAACAGCGCCCTAATGGCCTTTAAAATAAATTAAGTCTGTACAGCTCTTTCGTACTCGATGAACTGAACAAAAATCCTGGATGTCAGTTGTAATGTTTTAGTCCTTAAGGTTGAAATGTGATGTCAGTGACTTGGCCAATATGTTTTCAATATATCAACATATCTTTCTCTTCTGCTATCCACAGCAGATCATCAGCCCTGAAGTATGCAGCAGTTTTGGTTGTGGATGGACCGCACATCTGCACTGCCCTGGCAGAGCAGCCTCTGAGCCCGATTCAAACTTCACACCAGCTTCACGAAAAGGACTGGACCAAGATCATATACAGGCTTTGACGCCTCCTGAAATAACAAAACAAAACCAAAACAAGGACGGGACCCTGTCTTTCATCTGAGAGCAGAGCAGAGGTTACACATGCACACGCTGGAGGGATTTTCAACACCATGGTTTAACAATTATACTTTAATGGAGAATTAATACGAGTCTTAATCTCAAATTCAGCGCTCCAGGCCACATATGAACTCAGTGCTATGGTTTCCAACACAAACTTTCCTATAGTCACAGAGGAGGAGCTCAAACATGTAGTAATGCCTCTTCAATGTATTATTAGTAAAAGTAGAGGCACTGAACACTAAACACATTTGAATCTTGCTAAAATGCTGATTGTGTAGGGTCCAGCACCTGCTTTTCTCCATGGACATGGTTTTGCTTTGGCTGAAATGTAAGGCATTTTAGTGTAACTATCTCTATGGAGACAAGCATGCGACGCCACTAGGCCATGTTACAAGTCAGATCTGTGGAGAAGCGACTCTGGTCACAGTAAGAATGCATGGATGTCAATGTATTTTCATCGATAAAAACATTTGTAATTGAATAAAAGCTAGACAGGTTGAATGCCATACTGTTTCACATTAGGGGCAAAGCAATTATTCTACATAGATACAAGCAAGTGTCGGACTCTTCACCAGATACAGTTACGTAGAACACCTCTAACTGTTGCCACAATACTAAAAGTGTATACTCGATTTCAATAATAACAATGAATAGGCTCAATACTAGATTATAGAATGTTATCAAGAAAAAAGCATCTGGTTTAGAAACCTGTTTTACTATAAATTCGTATTTAATTTTTGATGCTTTTGACATCAACAACTTTAGACCTTATATCTTTAATGCTACAATGTTGTTTCTATTGCCATAACTTAAACCACTATTGCATTGTAATAATTCATAATTTGCTTCTTCAGGTATAACCATGATCCAGACCTTTCCTTTTGGTTACAAAAGACAGAGTTTACTGGCTTCTTATTGATCACTATTTCTACTTCTGTCACTTTTACCTTTATTAATACTCAAATATCTCCTCAGTTACAATCATCCTCAGTTACAACAGAAAAATTATCATCAGGCAGAGCAATTTACAATGATTTAATTTCACTATCGAGCTCTAACCATCCATTCGGGGTCACAAGTTGAGACGGGGTTGTTGTGAAAGCGCTGGTCCGTCTGCCGTGACAAAGCTAAGACCTAACACTAACAGTCTCATTGAAGGGGCGGAAGCAGTTTAATCTCTCTATAGTCACACCACAGAGGTCGAAGCGCCGCTCAGCAAGGTCCAGGCCCATCCCCGGCAAACACACACACACACACACACACACATAACACCCAAAACATTCTCCGAGACCGATGTAATGCTATGAAACTTATTGATTTAACATTGACTGCAGAAGACGCAGCTGGATTGATGCAATAAGCTCTAAACCTATTTACGAGTTGTCATAGTATATTATATTTAGTCTACTTTACTGTGTTGCAAAGAAAACACAGTCCAGACGATGTTATGATGCAATTTAACTGTGGCATCTCCCGTGGCATATGACGACTTCAATGGTTTCTCAGGAGAAGCTCGAAATCTGGCTTTGATTACAGCGCCGAAGCCCCTGGACACGTCCCGAGTGTGTGTGAAGGGAGAGACGCAGAGAGGCAAGGCCTATATACGTGCGTGTGGATAAATATATGCGCACCACTGGGACAACATGCCAGCTACATTCCTGCATACGTGAACACAAGGTCTGACAGCAGCACAAATCTGCCAGGGTTTTGGTGGGAACGGTGTAAAGAGGAGAGATCGATGGGACAAACAGAATCAGAGAAATGCAGAGTGAATGATGTTGGCTGTGAGAAAAATCAAACCAGGCTGTGATGAAATTACATCAGATCACAAAAATACAACAGCAATATCATGTACAGAGCTTGAAGTCTCCCATAGAGGACATTTTAACATTATATTTTCACCAATATTTTAAGCGAGACCGTTATTTTGTAAATTGTGGCAGGCGTTGAAAAGTTTGAGCGGAAAACTTGACACATTCACTAAAGTAAATCCTTAAGGCACAAATCTGACGCAGGCATAATTTTCAGTACACGAAAAACTAGTTTTGTCAAAGATTTTACTAAAAGCAAACTCGAAAATTGAGAAACATTCAATTATTTTAATTCATGGTAGGTTTTTACACTTCTATTTAAAGGTATGTTTACAACTTTTGTCTTCACTGACAAAACTGACTTTGTTTAAAATAAGAGCGAGATATAATGGCCCTGGTCTATATCATCTGCTGCACAGGTCACAACAAAGAGTTATCAGTTATGTAATGGGAGTAAAAGTATAACTTAAAAACAAACAGACCCCAGTCATACTGCTGCTCATCTGACATTTAAAACACTTAACTTAGACATCTTTCTTAGTCAAAACGCATGACACCATCTCCTCCGCTCTCCCTCTTACTTCACCTATTTATATCACACTAGGAACACTTAGGGACAGAGTAAACCAAAGCAAGTAAATATTGAGCTGGAAGTAAACAGAGAAGCTACAAAAAGCTCTTTGAAAATTTTGTTTTGAACTTTTGTGAAAGTATACACTTAACTGCTACCTCTGCTGCTGCTTTTACTTATTCTAAAAGTACTATTATAACACTGCTACACTGGTGTTGATAAAACTGAAGTAAGACTAGAGTTACCAATCGCCACTACAACATATATGAAGAGGAACATACAAATGACTACTTAGATTACAATAAAATAACTAATACTACCATTGTGCTGGTCTCTGTACATTTTTATCTCTTTGTCTGGTGAATGTCAGGGTTTAAAATAAAATGTATTCTTATTGGACATATGAGGTATTTGATCTGTCAACAAATGTATAGCTGCTAATTTAACATTTTAAGATGACGCTGATTGGGCTTGACTTCTGCTGTCCGCTGTAGACTTGCTCCTGGATGGAGGAAAACCAGTCGCTACACAAAGCACGCTGACCTGCGCCTCACCTTTCACTATACTTTCATACTTAGGATCATCAATAAAATAAAGCACAGTGGAGAGTCGGCGGGTCTTGAAAAGGCTTTGAAGATAGACAAAACCATTAAAGCATCAGAAAGATATTGTAGCAAAGACAACAGGATGTTCGGTGGAGTCTGATGTGGCCGCGCTGTGTCTCTGTAACAGATGGTGAGAGACCGGAGCCACTTTGTGTTAAAACACAACACAAGACACACACAGAGGCTACACTCTCTCTGACGACTGATTTATGACTCAGAATTTTATAGTAACCTTGTATATACATTTTATTTTAAATCCAACCATTTGCATACATTTTAGAACTTCACACACCATGGATATAAATACAATAACCATACAATTAAACTTTTTCCTCATTAGCCCTTAACCAAGTGCAGTTACCTGCCAGATTATTTGACAAAGCTTTTTTATCAAACTTTTCCTGAAAAAATATTCAGAAAGAGTAGGCTACAGTGACTCTTGGATGCTAAAAACAGAATTTAAAAAGCATACATTTCATTACATGAAAGTACAAAACGTTTGCTAACGCTGACGAAGATTTGGGTGTCGTTTCCCACAAATCTGAACCATTGCTTTGGGCGGTGCATTTACAGTAGTTTCTGTTCACAAACCACCGTGTTAATCTTGGCCAGAGCGCAGTGACAAGAAGACCGTAGTCACAAATCAACGGTGATGGCCAGCGGGGGAACTCCTTTGCACTTTTGAACGGTTAATGTAAATAAATGTCAGAAGCAGAACTATGCAACAAATTTTCTTGCCAGTTATGATTGATAATGGCTCTAAAAATAAAAAGCAATAGTTCTTTTTTAACATTTTTGACCATGACAGGGTTCAGGAACTGGACTCTCCCACTCCTCCACAAACACGTCCCTCAGCTCTTTCTCTGAGATCCGTGAGTCATCTTTGCCTCCAGACGTTTGGCTGCAGATCAAGCGGTGTGCCGTCAGGAGCGGGACTCCCAATAAAAGCAAAATAAAGGGTCTCTGTCTTTAGTCTTTCCCTCATAATGACACGTTCAGATGATTTATATCTCTGACACTGCCACACAGAGGTATACAGCACAGTAGGATATTTCTGAGTTATGACACCAAACCTGTGGCTCTTGGCTCTTAATGCCTTCACTAATTTCACTGTTTACATTGGCTTTCACTGGAGGGTAGTGTGGCCAAAAGTTCATTTCAGAATCATGAAAAATTAGAACCGTTGCCAAAGCAATTAACCATTTAAAACAAAATATTCTATCTTTTGAAAGGTGATAAGTCATCAAAATGTTGCATATAACAGGAAGCTGAAATCTATTACGTGTAATTAGTTGAATTACGTGAAAATATTTTTACTATAGTTTACTTTTAATTCAGTAAGTAATTAATAGTGGTTAATTTGATGGATGTATTTTGCGGTGGCTCTCTTGTCCCCACTCAAGAACTAAATGACTCAGCACTGTTGGCTGTTCAAAAGTCATGTTCACTGACCAAAAAGAATGAGCCATGTTCGCTGCCACCATGCCTCCATTGCCCCGGGCCAGACAGGTTCCCATGGGCCTAATCAAAATCCTGTGCCGCCCTCTGGCCTTTAACCCCGCTGTAAGCGCTCTGATTAAGAGCTCATCAACACGCTGGGTCATTGCAGCTGCAGCATCACAAACTCGCGCTTTGTGCACACTGACCTAAATTCATTAGGAACTAGGAACTGGGCCCCCTTTGACCTTAGCCAGCTCCTTAATCCCACTGCCTCCGACCACTAAAGTGTGCTCCAGTGTAGGTTTAAGGGCCGGGCGGTGAGGTGTGAGAGGCAGGAAATGAGCACAGATAAGCCCAGATTCGATTCCATTCAGCGGGACGACGGGAGATAACACTGTGTTTTGTGTGACATCAACGTCGACAGAAATTTAATAAAAACAGCAGGGGGCAGGAAGGCTGTAAAATGCTGGGCTCTTCCAACAAACTGAGAGTCCTGGAGGTGCAGATTACTCCCCAGAGTCTAGATTTAGTCTGGTCTTCCCCGATGAGAAGCCATTGCAGTGAGCAGAAAGTTAATTATTTCCTCAGACCTGGATTAAGACCTTTATGCTAACTCCTGTTTATCTCACTCATCAGATTAATAACTTTCCATCTCTTCACAACTGAGTTTAAGAATACTCGTTCTGACGCAGAGGAACAACATAAAAGAAAAAATCGCACAAGCAAAACGACCAAGTTTGTTACACTAGGTGCTTAAAACATTGGATAGAAAACATACAAATTAGTCCTACCTCTAGAGCCACCATCATACATTTTTGTTCCAAGTTGTTAAATGTACTCCTATTGACCTGCACCATCTTTGTTATTTGGAATAGGAGATATCTAAAGCTTCTAATAACACCCAAGAAATTAGTCTGAGTTTCCTATCTTTACGCTTTCATTTTGTCTTGTGCCAACAAACTAAAGACACGTGGGAGACACATCTTTGGAAATAGCTGAAGCGTCCTCCCTGTGTAAGTGTTTATCATGACTCTATTGATAAGAGCTACCAACAAGCCTGGGGTCACACTCAGTGCGTGGGTAAAAGCAAAGATTGAGCCATAGGGAGTCAAATGTGCAGAAACTGAAACTACTCCTCGAAATGTCCTGCCAAATTTAAACTATTCATAAATCTACATACAACTTCAACAAGCGACAGACTGAGTGTACTTTAACTAGGGGCTTGCATGTTGGGCACTTAAACACGCATGCAAACACACACTTGATTTAATGAGAAAACCAAAAACAGGGAAAACAATGGAGGACTTGGACGTGATCCCGGGCTGATGTGGTTCAAAGTGGGAACAGGCTGCAGTTACATTAACAAGTACCATGAGTGAGGCTAAAGCTCATCAGTGCAGCCACTAAACAGGTCCTGAGCCTCAGCCCAGTGAGAGTTACTATTGAACAGGCTCTGCGCTCGATTATGGACTCAAAAATGAGAAAATGTCACTGTGATACTGTGAAGTGTAGTGTTACAATGTAATTTTATCATCTCATTCGGAAATGGTCTCTTATGTTTATGGAGGAAAAAGAAAAACATGTCAACTTTGATTTCTATATCGTGGTTTCTATTTGGTGGGTCAGTACTCAAAAGTGAGTCATGATTCAGCTGATTGAGTGAATTACATTAAAATGTGAAACATATTTTTAAAACAAACTTTCACCAAGGCCATAAAGCCCAAAAAAGTTGATTATTTGGGAAGATGATCAAAATACTAATGGCTACAATTGGACTATTTAAAGGCCCTGTACCTGTTTTTACAGTTTTGAAACGTGAAAAACAGAGCTAGTAAAGTCTTTACATCAGTCACATGTATCACTCACTTTCCTAATACAGCCCCAGCATCCAAAATGTTCACCGCGAGAAGTTTATAAGCACTTCTCACGAGTTCCTGAGCCCAGAACGTCACGGACCTTGGGGTAGAGCTAACAAATATTAGCATGCCAACGGCGTACTTCCTGCTTCTCTTGTAGAATAAAACACTCTATAAATACATGCAGACTAAAAGTTGTGGTTTCATTTTCACCCGAATAGATGTTTTTACTTTATTGCATGAAAAAATCGTGAACATGGTCTAGTTCTGTTTTTTCTGTTTCACAACAGTAAAAAGCAGGTACAGCCCCTTTAATTCAGTCACCTGAAGTCATTGGTCTTGTACATACAGTGTTTTCAAATTGGACATGTCCGGTTCTTAGTTGAGTTAGCTTGGAATGCACAGTCAAAGATGTGTTTTGAAAACATATCGGTGCAGGAAGCTATGGGTCTGGTTTCAAGTTTTCTACTCTCTAAAACACTTGGGATCGAACTATTGAAATTGTAAAATGAATCTCCAGCCATACCATACACTAATAAACAAGATATATCCTCAGATTATGTTTCTGCCATTACTTAAAAGAGACAGAGGGGGTGATCCCATGTGGATTTTGTGAGCCAATACCGATATCCGATTTGACTGATGAGGTCAATAACCGATACTGATACTACTAACTAAGATTTTAAAATCCTTAGCAAGTCTCACAAATATGTGTATGTTTTAGTAAAGTTCACACATTAACTTGTCACAAAAATAACACCAAAATGTTACGATATATTTGGGATATAGAATAACCATAGATTTAGCCTAATTTTGTAAATTCCATTTTTACTTATTAGTTTGTTGAAAAAGACAAATCTGATGCACTTAGTGAGGACAAACTGGGAATGGCACATGGACACACAGACTGGAGCAGCCTAGAAGAAATACTGGTGCCAAATACCGGCAAAATTACCTGACTGACACCGATATCTGAGCAAACACTGCATATCACTGGTACTGACATTAGAATCAATATCTTACCCATCGTTCGAAAATACCCCGTTTGATTTGGTCTTTTACCAAAGTCATGGCAACCCTGATTCTCTTTTACCTCCACCTGGCTTTAGCGCTACCATGACATTTCATTAGTTGACTTTATCTCATCAGTTCTCATGTATCCTGTGCACATATGCAAACGCTCCAGTTGTAATTGGGAGATAACCTCCTGCAAGACGTCCAGTGTGGTGAGTGTCACTCTCCAAACAAACACTGACTCTCAATGCGTTCATTTCATGTCCATTGGTGCCATCTGTGAGGTCTGTGTTAAAGACGTAAAGATGAAGACACGTCTGAGGAGCTTTTGTGCAGTACAGGGCACTAAAAACGATTGATTGGAGCACTTTAGAGAGAGAGATGGTCATCCGGAGGTTAGCTGAGCCTCTGGATACAGGGTCAACGATCTGCGGACAGGATGAGTAACTCCAACACTAAAGAAAAGTATTCTTCCAAAGCACTAAATCTAACTAAACTTTGACCTAGCTTAGAGGAATTAAGATTGACCTTTAAGCTTATAAAGATCATAAAAAGAACTACAATTGAATCTAAAAAATCATTAGCACATTGTATTGTTCAGTAATTTAACTTGTAAAATTGTGTTGTTGTTTTTTTATTGGCTTAAATGTTTTCCTTTGCTTTTCCATTTGATTTCAACAATGAAGCAAACCACAAATTATTTAAATTAAAAATTAAAGCAGGATTCAGCATAAGTAAAGGTTGTGTTCACGTCACAAACAGCTGGAGGACAGGCCAGAATATAGGGTAGAATTTGCTTTTTAATTGGAAAAAAAGCAGATTTGTTGACCTGGTTTATGGCAATATTTTTGTAATGACTGGACCTATCCACATGAAACTAAAAGTGGCACAAATTCTTGCCTGGAATTTAAAATAAACACTTGCCCAATACTTAACAAAGAGGAAGTCTGGTCACCACGCCCTCCATCGAGCCACAAGTCAAACTCAAACAGAACCATGCAATCACAATTGTTTATTTTCGAAGACACGTGTAAAATGGAAAAGCACGTTGGTCAACATCATTCATTGGCCCGAGCCAGTAAACTGGCGAGGGACATTGTGTTTCGTCGGTTTCTTGCTTATTCTTTTTCTCGTTTTCTTACTCTTCGCGGCCCTTTTTGACCCAGTAAACATGCACGAAAAGTCTTCAATGGGGGTATAGTCGCGATCGTCCCGGAAAAAAATTTCGTATTTCGTGCGTCTCGAGAGCGTCCGACCCGAACCGAACGAACAGCACCGGCCCGAATCGGACCCCTATGGGAAATGGGACGAGCAAATTTTGCCCGACGTGCACGAAATTCGGAGCAGTGATAGAGAACAGTGAACCGAGCAAAACATGACATTGGGCGCGCCTCGGACCAAGCGCACGGCGGCCATATTGGACCGAAGTCGCCACGCCAGTTTGACTTTTTTTTTTTGACGGAGAACATGGACTAGGGCTTTTGCCACACGTGGGTCTGGCATACATTTATGCGATCGGGACACATTGAAATTTAATAATCTGCCACTTTTTTTGGGCCTATCTCGTGCGGTTTAGTCATGACTTCCTGTGAAAAATCGCCTCTATTTCCTGTTTCTTGGCGTGCTCCTCAAAGACACATGGACTGGACCCACAGAGTCCAAATTGCCACCAATGATGGAGAATTAAATACTACACAAAATAGACTAGGGAGCACAGGACCACGAATCACTATAGCGCCCCCTACAGTTCAGTTAAAAGTGTCCAGATTGTCCGATTGACACCAAATCTTGGGAGATGATTATTTGCTTTATAAGAAGCAAAAAAGTCAATAGGACCCATGCCCTATTCTTCACACTTTTGCCTCTAGGGCCCTCCTGAGGTCCTATTCATTCTCTATGGGAGCCTGACTCTCATCACTCAAAGATGGAGCAAAAAGCCACTAAACAGTGAGTAACAGCCACCAAACTTAATACAGTGACTCCTTTTAAGGAACATGAATGTCCCATAACACCATTTTACATGCAAGTCAAATACAGCCTCTACAGCGCCACCAGTTGGGTCAGGCCTATGGAAAGGGAGATGCCTTTATTTTGGAGGAGGCCTATGAAATTTGCCACAGTGATAGTACACATAAAGATGACCCTAAAACATAATTGGTGCGCAGTGCTTAGACAAACGGCAAGGCGGCCATATTGAATTTAATTTTAGACGCCACTTTAAGTTTTTTTTTTCCATTGCAAAAGGGTCCAAGGTTTTTGGGCCTAGATCAGTCTAACATACACGCTCCTGATCTGGACGCATTGAAATTCGATTAAAAACCAAGTTTTGATGATAGCGTTTACGGTATAGCCGTGGTTCGCCATCGCAAATCGCCTTAATTTCCTGTTTCTTAAAATTATTCTCCAAGCCACAGGCATTGCCGTACAGAGCACAAACTGTAACCACAGATGCCGAATCAAATATTAAACAGAACAGAGTCAGGAGCACATGAGCACTTTTCACTATAGCGCCCCCTGCTGGTCATGTAAAAGTAACAACATTTTCGGATTGCCACAAAATCTTGGAATCTGATTTTGAGTGCCAAACGTTGCAAAAAAGTCAAATACACCGATGTCCTATTTTGGATCGTTTGGCCTGGGGGGGCCACGCATATTCCCCATGCATTTCCTATGAGACATGTCACAAGTCTATGGAGAGGCCACAATTATTTCGAGCAAAGTCAGTGAAACTCAGCAGACGCATTATTTAGAGCATTCCGATCGAAAAAGTCAATTACATCGAAGCCGTGTTTTGGACGGTTTCGCCACTTCTGGAGAGCAGTGCCCGCCAATGCACTTCTATAGGGACGCCACCCGGCGTGAGCGGGGGGAGGGGGGGTCACGGGGGCCCGAGTGATGCTCAGAGGAGGAGGACGGTGCACCGGGGCGGTTTGGGACCGTCCGAGGCCGCGTGGGAAGGCGGTTGCGCGCGGGGCGAGGGCCACCATCGCTGCTTTGCGGCTTTAATTTTTCATTCATTTTCGTAGCTGTATTTGTTTTGACCAATGGACCAAGTGTGTCCTTGGTTGGATAATCCACCTGTCAATCAATCAATCATAGGGAAAACAAACTTTAATTTCTTCTCGGTCAGCATAAATAAACAAACGGGAAATGCTTTTTAAACAATAGCTTCAGAAAGTAGTGCCATTATTCAACACCAAAGATGTGATAGTTGACAGTTGAAAGCACTTTTACGTTTGTGGAGCTAATCCCAAACAAATAATGATGAAGTTCAACATTTAGATATTTCATTCAAAAACAGAGGATCTCCCATAGAGTTATAAACATTGCCCTCCATCTGAAATTGTGTCATTTTCAACTCTCTTTTCCAGTAATTTTGGCAGAACAGTTTCCCACACACTGCACTTGTTTGTATCTGTCTTTGAACCTTAGTGCCCATATTGGAAATTGAAATTGCATGTGATGTGTTTTGTAAAACTCTGAGCTGCCACTAAAAACAGTGCAGTCCCAAACATTTATAATACCCCATGTGTTTGAGCTGTACTGAATCGGATCTGTACACAGTTTAAAGTCCTGCTCCAGCCTCAACCTCTCCCCACAGCGACGCTGTCAACTTCAAAGAGCCAAGAGGAAGCGAGCGCTGCCAGGAGCCGCTCTCAGCCAATCAGGTCAGTTTGTGGCTGAGTAAATGATGCTGAAATGCTAAAGATGGACAAATTTACTCACTGCAACATCAAGCTAGCAGTATGATAATATTTTATGATCATGCACATAAACTGCAACATGTATTTTCATCAACCGGTTGCTCTTTTTTAGCTGCGTTTTTGTCCTAAATCACAACCATATTTTTGTATTGTGGAACAGAGCATGAATAAACCACTATCTCTACGGGTCATGCAGAGACATACTGAAAACTTGTGGCAGTAAATTTTTATCACATATGCTTTTTTCCAATATCCGCAATCCGGGTTCAAGTGAAGTTAGATGGCCTGTTCACTACTGACTGGAAACACATTTTACTGGTGTTGATTTAGCCACAAAGTTGAGGTCCATAATCCCTTTGCCTCTGTGCATTAGACTTTACAGTAACTTTCACTCTCCTAACTTGAGAAGTAGAACTAGTGCTCCAAAATGAATCAAAATCAAATCGAAATTGCAATTTGAATGAACGCAATTAGCAATTTGACAAAAATGCATGTAAAAGCAGAAAAAAGTGACAAATGGCAACAGAAACGTTCTGATACACGTGATTCTTTTATTAGTTTGTCAGATCATATTTCAGTCTTTTGTCAATTCTCCTGGTTGTGTTTTAAATGTGAAATTTGAACAGAATCCCATAGTTAAACATAAATCTAATCGCAGTCACAAAGATTGGTCAGAAAAATCATAATTAGATATTTTTCCCAAATCTTGCAGCTCAACTGTTGATTATCAAACAAAAATCGCAAAAGTCATTGGGCCATAGTTTAAGCTATGATTATTTGTGGTAATTAAGTACTGTAAAATGTTATAAAATGGAAAAATCAACTCGCTATCTTTTATTAGTAATATTTTGTGATTAACGTTTTTAAAATTCGCTGTCGACAGACGAGTGGTTTTACTGATTAGAACGAGTGCCCATACCATACAAACTAAATCTAATTAATATCAGCAACATATTTTAATTACACCAAAGTTAAAATTGATAGGAGCACTTTAGCCATGATTAAATCTAAATTAAATGTGTCTATTGAGGAAAAAACAAGAGGAACAGCAGTTACTTCAGAACGATCCAGGTCTATGGCTAACGTCTTGGTGGATGTTTGTGTTGTCCAGTGTTTCTAGTTTGTAATCTTTCCTAAACAGCATCTTCTTAATCTTACTGAAGATTAAAGTTGCTCAAACCCTGACAATTTACTGAACACAACCAAAAAGACAGAAGTCCTACTTAGCAGGTAAATACACAAATGTATTTGAGGAAAAATAATACCTAAAGAAATCCAAGAGCTCAACACTTGCGTGCATCTGGAGATAAAACGTCAAAGGAGGAATGTTGAAAATGTTACTGAGACATGAGGTTTCAATATCAGGATAGACGCGTTTGATGGGACAGACGTCAGCCCTCCTTTGGACCATTACCTGAAGTCAAACAAAGACAGGGTAAAGAAGCAGGGAAATATTATATTGGGCAATAATATGTTTGAAAGTAATGTGAAAATTAAACCATAAAAGTACATTGCTAAATAACTTATTTTTTAATTCAGTACGATATGGAGACTTTTAATTGTGATATCATTTCAGCCTGTTTCATTTAAAGACTCTAACTTAGTTTTCAAAGTATCATTAATATGTAATCTGTAGTATCTCAACCAATGAGCCGGTTGAAATGGTTTGCAGGGGAAGTCCTTTATAAGCTGACTAATCATTGGCCTGAGCTGCAGCCTCAGGTAACAGTCGCTAACCTGAGTTCACTTGTCTGTGAGTAATTACCCAGAGCTCCTCGGACATCTCTGTGCATATCAGCCTTATCTTTAAAGTCCATTTAGCACTTCCTGCCAAACAGGAAATGCTCCTTGTGCGCAGATTACATTTTTATAAGGGGGTAATTTGAACAAGTGATTACAGCATAGCAAAGGCATTTTATAATACTGAGCATAGGTTTTAGGTAATGTTATGGACAAACAAAGAAACAGTGTACATAGATGTAGCAACCTGAGAATATAGACGTCTACCAGGATCTAATGTGCTCAGACCTGGACTCAAAATCATATTCACCTTATCTAAAAAATAAAAAGGTGAAGAAACAAACTCAAATCAAATGTCAGTCATGTTGAAGTTAACAGCTAAAGTGTAGCCTAAAGCTCAACACTTACAGCGATTAACAGAGAAATCACCCATCTTCTTTCAGCGAAAACTCAACAAAAAAAGACAGAAGTCATACAGTCATAAAGTCAATACACACAAAGGTCAGATAGCAGTGGTACAAACACTGGGGCCGACATGTGTTTAATCTTCACTTCTCCGTCCTCTCCACTTTCTCGTGTCATGATTTCCTCTGCCTGACACACAGTCATTAGTCACAGTGCCCATCAAACACAATGGAACAACTCCATTGCACACAACATAGTGTGAGCTTCAGGCCTGAGGTAAACAAGAAAGAGCTTTGCATGCACCTTTTTAAATTACATTGACCATTTTCTTGTAAGATTAATGTGTGGCGTGTCTGAAAACAAACTTCTTAATTACTCTGGTCAGACTGCTTTCCCATTTGATTATTATGCTTTCACTGGCAATATTTAGGCATTTGTTACGAGAAAAAGATAGTCATAATAATAAAGGCGCAAACACATGTCCACACTACTCATAATAGAAGTATTTCCCATGACTTCTACAGCAGCTAATTGGTCCCCATCTGTGTTGTGGCTTAGAGGAAAACTCAAACTTCTTCATCTCCCTCTTAAATGACCTGTGACCTGGCCCTTGACCCTGTTCCCCTGCCCACTCAAGCCCTGCTCCGTCACTTATCACCCACCAGGAAGCCCATCTTGTCCCAAACTGAGGGCTGTGGCCCGGTTGGCTTTGGTCTCTCACTGGGAAGAGCGAAGATGGATTCGGGGTTACGAAAGGGGAACAAAATATCAAAAAGTCCACCGCAGCGTGAGATTCATCTGTCAGCACCTGGGGGTTGTCCTGTCGTCCTGCCGACTGCCACTGCGAAAGACCTGAAAACTTAGGCTGGAGTATCACTGCAAATACTGAAAAGAAAAATGAAAAATTTTACGCACCTTCAGCCAAATTTTTATTTTGTCAAAAGCCTCATTTAGCAAAAGTGCTCACCGGAATTTATGGGACGTTGGGGTGCAATTAGTCAGACTAGAGTTGAGGCGGTACTTAGCATTAAAAATGGCCTATTCCCTCTCGCTTAAACAGATGTCCACCTGAGCGCTCTTATACACTCACAGTAAACTCCCAACACATGATTCTATTTTTCTTAATGTGCTTATGCGAGGCAGATTAACGCTATACGTTTCAGAATTGTTTGGTTTACTCCTCTCATGTTTCAGTGAAGGATGGCACATCTGGACTCTTGGAATACTTCAGGAGAAAATACTTGTACACAAGTGGTGCATGTTTCTGGATTATGTTGCAATATTCAGCCTCCATTTCACAATTTAAATTGTTAAATCACTACTGTTCATTCAAGACATTCTTTTTTTTTTTGTCTATGGAAGAGTAATGGTTCATTCACATTCACACATATCCCAGAGGACATCAGAGTGCGAGCGCCTCAACAATCTCACTCAATTAGCAGTTTAACAAATGGCCACTAATTAAGGCGTGAAAAGAGCAGATACACAAGAACTCCTGATGTGCGTGTATTCACAATGACGGCGTCATGTTTAGGTTAGGCTAATCTAATAATTGAGTTAAAATAAACTACACCAGTGGGATTCACAGTCTTTGACAGTCTCTCAGACTTTGACTTACTAAAACATGTAATCTAAATACTAGATACAGACTTGTGTATTTTCTTAGGAATCAGAACCTGCTTTCCCCTTTTTGTTAAGTGTAAAAAAATAGTTTTAAGAAGCGCAATAATCACTACAGAATCTATACTGTACAATAAATTCAGGTTTTGCTTAAAATCAAAGATTGTTACAAAGCCTCCAGTAGAAAGACTGTATAGTGTATATACTTTTAGGTGACTGTCTTTTGTTGTTCTCCCTTTTGAACAATATCTTCTTTAAGTATACTATGGCACTGAAGACCTCTGCACTGAGCCTGTCTTGTTGAGTGGCATTGACCCACAGCCAGATGTGGAGCGGGAGATGGTTATGAGAAGCGGCGCACATCTGTCCTCACACCGTCATGTCAGTCTCCTCATGTCTCCTCATGTCTCACTAACCGCGAGCTGTGTTTGACGGTTCATCATGACCCGGCTCCCAAGAGCACAATTCATCCCCCTCCGACATCCAGCCAAGGTAGAGCCAATTGGGGGTCACACCTTTGGGCCTCGCGGGACGTTCTGTGGCGGCATGTCGAGGGGAACATATGGAGACAGTGCCATGGGAGAGGAGGATCAGGGTTTAGCAGGGCACCCGGGGCACCGGGGGGGTCTGAGGGGAGGAGATGCACCACCAAAAGCACTTCAGACGGCATGCCAGAGCAGGCGGGACGGAGGGCAGCGTACTCCTCACACGACTTCAAACACATACCAGGCCCTAAATATTACACACAGAGCATCAATGATAAAATAAAACTGGACGTGGCGTGAACTAGAACACAGAAAGAAAAGGAAGTCGAGTTTTGAATAGGCAATACAAACAAAAATTAAGATCTTGATTTTTTATTTTTTTTTGCCTATCTCAGTAACGATATGAAGACAATACTATGTCAATCCAACAAAAATGTGTTAAAACATGTCTTTAAATGTATTAGTTTAGTTTAATTATTATAATGTGTGAAATGCCTGTAAAATTAATAATAAAAGTGTAGAAAAATCACCTTGAAACTATTTATTTCCATTTTTATTTTTAATCAGCTCTTACTATAGCATTCTTCACTATAAACAATATACTAAATATTCAAATGTTGCATTTCTTCCAAACAACATTCATGATATTATCCAAAAAATCCACTTACTGAATAGAGGGAGGGTCGAAAAAAAAGAAAATATATATATAGATATTACCTTTGTAAATTGTAAGTTTACTGTGTGGTGATAATTTGCAAAGTGTCCCACCATTTTTGCATTTTGTAGACGTTACTGTAGCTGCAGGCATTTATGTCTTTCTTTCACCCATAAGAAAGACATAAATGCCTGCGGAATTTAAACAATGGTGGACAGAGTGCATTGCTTGCTGCCCCTTTAACATAAGGAAATTTACCAGAGAACACTAATTCATGCAGTAGTTTACACAAGACAGTGAAGCAAGTCTGTCCTGGAGCGTGGGAAGAGCCCCAAAGCCAAATAAGATGTCACAAGCAATCTGTATCCATAAATCAACTATTAAAAGACCCAAAAACACATCTTATTTAGTCGTTCAGCAGGGACGTATTTGATGTCCCATCTGGAAGAGACAAGGAGTGTTTACCCACAAGCATCTGCCAGACAAGTAGAAAACACAAATGTAAGCAATCAAAGACCAAACAAAAGGTAATGTAAACTATAAAGCCAGCTTAATGTTAAATTCAAGTTTAATGCACAACAACCTATGAGACAGGCCTCAAACAAAACACAGCCAAAACAACAAATAGGGAAAGTGTGTAGTTATGTAATTCGCATGTCCATAGAGAAACATGTTTTTGTAGGCCCAGGGCTGAAACTAATGACATTTCTAATCAGAGTGATAGGCATCAGAGGGCCACGGCATGCCAAACACACTCCTGCAACACGCCAGGCCGCACACGTTAATGATTTCCACATAAAATGCTCTACTCTGCAACTTATAAAGCCCTCAGCGCAGAAATGTAAAAAAGTAATGCAAGAAACAATACAGATAGAGGCTGCTTTGAGTCAATCTGACAAACTAAATGCCGTACTCAGGTCACTGAGGAGAGAGGAAACATGTTATGTGTGATTTTGCCGAACACTTTTGACAGATCAGCAGAATATATTTTATAGAAAGGTTTTAGGTTTTATTATTGAAAACAAAAATTGATTAGTTTGGAGGTGAAACTTCATGGGGGTCCAGGTATACTTTAACCTTACCAGCAAGACACATTTTCTTCTTTTTGTGAGTTCACAAACTGTTGCATTCGATTGTGAAAAGGCCCAAACCATCACTGGTACAGAGACTGCACTAAACACAGCACAGCATCGAGGTTTGGGCAGAAGCCAAAGGTGAATTGCCCAAAAAAACTAAAACACGAATGCCGGCGCTAACTAGCCTGCCCACATGGCAGGCCTGCATGCTATCCATTCGACTAGTGAGTACCACGATTCCCCCCTTTATTTCAAAAATAACTATCTTACAGATTACCCATTAGTGATCTTTCATGAAAATATAAAAGTGTCTTATTCAACACCAGAAAAACAAAAATAAAAAAAATACATAATACACATAATAACTATAGTCAGAGATTTTTGACCGCTTCTGTCTCTGTTATACTGATTGGACCCTCTTGACACAACTTTTATCCCAACGAGCCGTTGCTGTCCAAAGCAGTGTAATATGCATAATTCCTGAGGCTTTTTAGAGGAATCTGAGGAGTGGAAGTGTTGACACAGGCCTGTATAAGGTTTGTGAGTACAAACCACACTGGCCGTTGTTGCATTGTTTTCTATGTGTTTGAACAATGCAGTGGAGACAGCGTCAAGCACATTGTGACCACACATTGTGACAGAATTCATTTACACTGGTTCTCCTCCCGTTTGCATGTGTTTTTCATTACTGCCATTATCATTATTGTTCCATTCAGAAACAAGGATTATTTGACTAACAAAATAATATGGAAGTTTAGTTCACAGTGTGTGGAAGTGAGTGGAGCATGCAGTGCAGTGGCCCAGAGGGAAGCCAAGCGTTCAGAGCCACAGGGCAGAGCAGGAGCAGGAGCCGGCCCACACACCAAGGCCCACATCACATTAACACTTATGGCACTAAACACCAGTGGGTACTCAGATATAACTGAGTCAAGACAAAAATGTTCCTGGCATAGGTAAAATTAGCCACAGTTATACTGAAGTGAGGGACAAATTGGAATTCTATATTGGGAAACTCCTTTTCTGCAGTCAGTACAGATTTAATCAGTTCATTTGGAAATGTTGTACAGGTTGGAGCAAATAATGTTATGTAAGACATGGCAATACAAACATACACTTTATGCCAGCCCTAAACCTAGACAGCAACATCAACACCAAACCAGCAACATGCAAATTAGACAAGAAATAGAACTCCCAATAGGTCCCAAAAGGGACTCCCAGACTTCCCTCACCCCCGACACTTCCTCCAGCTCCTCCTAGGGGATCCTGAGTCATTCCCCAGCCACAGAGAGACGTAGTCCCTCCAGAGTGTCCTGGGTCTTCCCCTCGGCCACCTCCCGGTGGGACATGCCCAGAACACCTCCCCAGGGAGGCGTCCAGGAGGCATCCAGAACAGAAGCCCAAGCCACCTCAGCTGGCTCCTCTCAACATGGAGGAGCAGCGGCTCTATTCTGAAATCCTCCTGTGTGACTGAGCTCCCCTCTATTTCTAAGGGAACACCCAGCCATCTAATTTCATTTCGATCACTTGTATCCGCGATCTTGACCTTTCGGTCATTACCCAAAGCTCATGACCAGGTGAGGGTGGAAATGTAGATTGGTAAATCAAGAGATTTGCTTTTCAACTTAGCTCTTTCTTCACCACAGCGGTCCAATACTAACCTGGCCCTGCCATATGAATTCACGCAATATTTGTGAGTTCACAAACTCCATCCGTCTTGATGGTCTGCCGCGCTGCATTGTGAAGTCAAAAGGACAAAGGACAGACCTAAACAAACATGGCGATAGACGTACTTCGGCCTATTTCAACACATTTAGAGACTATTTTGCTTTTAAAAACACGCACACAGAAGCGCTTTGTGAATTTGAGGATGGGGAAGAAGTCTGTGCTCTTCTCGACTTGTTCCGCTTTTGCAACGCTGCGACAAATCAGTTGAAATGTTTGTCATGATGTTATGCATTTTCTCGATGGCTTTAGGTGAGAGCCTGTCCAGATTGAGAATGTGTAGAACTAAGAACTAGATCAATCTGTCGTGTGCCAGGTTAGTCCAACACAGCAGCCGCATCACTGCAGACGATACTCTGATCCAACTGTCAATCTCCATACTTCCCTCACTTGAACGTGTTAATTTGCACCTTTTCTTGGCTGTTTACACACATTCTGTACATAGCTGTTCAGTTTTTAACTGACATTTGGTGATCATTGGACAGAGACGGTGAGGTAAATGCAAAACTAAATTATTTGAACAGAGAGAGACAACAAAGTCTTCTTCTTTTGAATACAATAAAAAGTGCAGGAAAAATTTCAAAGCTTGTGCTCAGTGCATAACCAGCTCTGCGCTCTCTCAGATGAGTGTCCAGACAAGAATAGCTGTCTGTCTCCATACGCATGCATTTAAGAGTTGGACAAAAATAAGCCTGGACTATGCCAAGCTCCTTCTGTATGGGGGTTCTCTTTTTAGGCATTGTGGCTGGGGGCCAGGTCATTGTCCATCAGACATAAATACCTGAGTGCTTTCCTGTTTATCTGTTTGTCTGAAAATGTACAAGGTGAATGTGTCCTTCCATTAACTGTGCAAAGTGGGGCAGCAGGATTAGCATACCTGTTGCATGCATGAAGACAATATGATCCACTGCTCCGAGGCGCTCGCTGCTATGTTTCTGCCTGTAATGTGGGGAGGGGAATGTACAGTCAATCTGATCCCACGGGGGGCAGAAGAGCAGCCCAACAAGACATTTCGACTCTCGAGTTTTTGTTTCAGCACCAAGAATAGAGCAGATGATTTTGATTTGATTCAAAACATACTGCATGTAATAAAATGTGTACTTCTACTACAGTCTCTTTTGTATTCAGTGTTGATGTTAGAGATTAAATCCAGTTCAATTTCTTAATTGAAGTATTTTAGCAATAGTAAAGTATTCTCATTTTTAAGGTGTAGATTAGTGAAAATAATTATTATGATAATAAAATTTCAAAATTAATCCTGAGGAAAAGGCTTGATACTTTATACTAATTTCTATACATTGATAAAAAAAAAAATAAAAAAAAAATCCATGTGGTCTGTAACAAAGCTCAAGATCATTCTAACACTGTTCAGGAAAGGTCATATTATGTTCTTTTTATGTGATTTTTTGTAACAATATTTTTTACATTATATATATTTATTTTTGATACTTTTGACTATCCTTATGACTTATTAACTCATGACATCGGGCTTTTTCAGGGGTGGTGGTCCTGGAACAAAAACTAAAATATGTTCCAATACACTGGAAAGTCAGATCGCCCTGCCAGTGATCTATGCGTGACAAGCGGCATTCAGACTCCTCTGCGTTGAAATTGGCTTTTTATGGCTTGTCTCTTTAACAAATTGGGGGCATCAACTCGGCGGGGATGGTCGATCGATCAGGAAGCCTGGCCCCCAGCAGCTCTGATAAGAGCATGACAGATGCTAAACACAAGGCCTGGATTCCCCACACAACTGGCATCAATAATAGACTTATCACAGTGACAAATATCCACAGCTCCTTTAAACACTATATAAACAAACTGGTCGTGCTTTTGTGCTTAGACACTGAAGGTCTTATGTTGTGAGCCTTAGCCAAACACAACAGAATAATACAAAATGTCAAAGAAATCTATTTTACACTTAATTAGCTTACACACATCTGTTTGCATTCCACAAATTCAATGTTCTTGAGATATTGATTAATTACACAGCCTAAAACAAGGCTTATGTTTTTCTTGAAAAAGGAAATTTGAAAATGTGCATCAAAAGGTCACATGCCTTTTAAATGAAACAAGCTCTCCATAATGAGAGTCTATTTCTGACAGCAATAATGAGAGTCCATTTAGTAAGCATGAACATCTCACACAAGCACCTTTGCGCATATAACAGGTCATTGTGAAAGGCCATCCGGCATTCCCAGCATTCCCAGCGGTGCCTGGCATCCTGGTCTCCGTCAGCAGAGATCTGACAGTTCCCCTACAGATCACAAACACACGGACTACGGCAAAAGTAAACAACCTCCAAGAGCTCGAGTCATTTTACACCAATTAGACGCCACCAAGCCACTTACACCCTTCACTCTGGGGAAACAGCTTCTTTACAGTTATGACAGAGACGGATTTTCAAGATGGTTATGTCAAATTTTAATTGAGATTGAGATTCAATCTTTTCTAATTGCCAACAGTACATTTGGGTCTTTTTAAACATAAGGTCCGCAGTCAGTCCTCTGTCAGTAAAGGCATGTGATTTGGATCAGAGTTTGGACTTTTGGGGAAAATGTTTTTTGTATTTTTGTGTTAAACGGCAATGGTTAGAAGTCTATATTGTAAATGTTCCGAAAATTAATGCTGATTTATATTTTATATGACAAAGTAAAACTGAACCGCATATCGTAATCATGATTAATATTTTTCATAACGCCCAGCCCATGTTATGTTTTATCATTTCATCATCTACATATTATTATAATTTACTGTACATTGCATTGTGTCTCAGTTTCTACAGGGTCAAAGATCACTAGTTTGAGAAGTTTCCCTTATTAAGTATTCAAACATTGCGGTGAAACTCTTTACCCTCAGCAGCAGTGGGCGTCTTATTAACAACAAAAAGTAGACTATAGATGGGAAAGCGATTCCTTAATGCAGAGCACATAAGGTTTATTTATGTTAGAGTGGTTTGGCAGGCAGTGACTATAGCATTAGCATAAACTGAATGCACCTTATATGGACTTGTATAAACAATGCATGAATTACAGTCACCTAGAGATGTGCCAAACGGCTTCAGTGAATATTTATTTAACGCAAAATGATGGAGATGGTCCAATGGAGGTCTTCAAACCCCGCTGGTTCTATAAGTGGTCAGTGATATAGTATCCGGAGCACAGATGTCTCCCTCACTCGCGCCGGGACGTGTTGATGTGCGATCTCCCGCTGCAGCTTCTCGATTGGGCAAATGCTTCCTTTTCAACTGTCCTCAGTCAGAGACATCTATCGTCCACAGCTGTCGGGAGGACGGCCCCCAAATCCCATTGACACCAGGTGCTTTAAATTCACACCACCACCTGTAAATGACGCTGTCTATCTTTACTTTGGAAAACTCAATCCACTCCCTGCTTCCTGGTTTGGAGCGATGATCCTTGAACTCATCATGGCATCTTCCATCAACACATGACTCCTAAGCCCTTAGCACTGATTAGACATACGACCACTTTCCTATTATTGCTCGTCATAATGGATTCTGACACCTTTCCACACGAGCCAGCAATAATAGAGTTACAGGATCTCATCTGCTGGACCACACAAGCCAGGCTTACATGCATCGCCTGACGCTAATTCACCGTAGACCTTGTTGTATGTTTAACTCTTTTTATGCTTTTAATTCATGGTGAAGGTTAGGGATGGGCTATATGGCAAAAAATGTATGTCACGATTTTCTTGAACTCACTATTTCAAATTTATCACGATTAATGTGCTTTTATATTGCTTTAACGAGGAAACTAGTCATCTGCTTTTTCTGAAAGTTCATACTTCATTGAAAAACTGGTTAAACCCCTCTGTCGTTCAGTCAGAAGATGAAATTCAACTTTATTCTCATTACACTTACAGGTATTATGTCAGGCATCTAGTGCAATGACGCAAATGCTAAATGTTCAATATATAAATACATATACAGAATGCAGTATGACGTGTAATGAGCTGGTACTACAATTAACAATTTAGATGAGATTAGATCAGAAGAATACTGAGGCTGGCCAATAAGAGGTGTGGGTGGAGAAAGTGTCTTTTAGCATTAAGCAGCCTTCAAAAAAAACTATGTGGTTATTTGACCAAAATACCAGAAGTCAAAGGAATGAGATCATGATTTGCTTTTTATCACCATATCGCCCAACCCCAGTGTAGTTTGAGATAAAGCAAGTAGATGACAAATTTCAATTTTTAAAGTTACTGCTAACCAAACCATTTTCCTATAATCTTAACCATAATGCTGTCCATAAAGCTAACCAAATCCTATCCTTGACCATTACCCTAACCTTAACCTTTGTACACAAATGTTTTAATTGTCAATATATACCACAAAGAAGTCAAAAATGTCTTGATCTGCATTATTTGCTCCACAATACTATGCCTAATTGGTGTATTTTCCAATTGACAGTAACTTGTAACAGACACCAAAGTCCAAAGAAAGCCTAAATTTAACTCTGCACCTCTAATCCCTGCATCGTGTGGCTGCATTAAAACGCTCTGTGGATACTGAAGAGGACCACTCCACCCGTAATCGGTGGGCGAGTGCGTCTCTGGTGGCATGCGAGCTGCTATAATTGGTGGAGAAAGGGTTTACAATAGAGGGACGTGTGGACACCCAATACTCACGGGTGCGACAGATTGGGCAGTCTGCAGGAAATGAGTGGAAAAAGAGATGCTTCCAAAGATGTTAAGGTCGGCTTGGGTCAACAGACGCTAAGTGACTGGAAAGAAGAACGATGCATGCTGCAAATAGATCAAAATGGCCGCAAATCATTTTTAGGGTTTGGATTGGGGCATCGGGTGTGGGCTTCTACAAAGGAGGTTTACGCATCAGTCCAGCAT
Organism: Rhinogobius similis; assembly: GCA_019453435.1. Classification (NCBI taxonomy): domain Eukaryota; kingdom Metazoa; phylum Chordata; class Actinopteri; order Gobiiformes; family Gobiidae; genus Rhinogobius; species Rhinogobius similis. Next base: position 21,742,169 of record CM033630.1, on the reverse strand, counting down.
GCATTCTAGTTATAACCTCCAAGTAGTTTGTGGCATTTTTCATTAAAGCGACATTACTTGCATGTCATTACTCCCTTTGGTCTAAATTTACCAGAAATATTGCAAAATTTAAATGGAATAAATCATGTCTAAATTGCTTCCTTGAAATTCTGGTTTTGGTCTGTGGCTGAAGACAAAGTGAGTGAGACATTGAAAGCATGGAAGAATTAAGGATTTCTAGTAAACAGTGCACATGAAAATAAGTGGACAAGACGCTGGAAAGATCAGCAAAGGTCAACACTTGGTTAACAGGGCACTTAAGATCATGTTATACAGTGGTCCGTAGACTTTTACTGCCCCTCTTTTCAAGTAGCCAATGACCGAAACATCTGTGAGACCATTCGGAGAAGAAGTGAGCAGTCTGGACGCCCAAAAGGTGCTATTTTTGTGCTACTTTCAACTTAATGAGAATGACAGACCTCCTGGTTGCTTTGCAGGTGTGAGTCCATTTTAAACAATGCGCCCTTAGCCTCATTACAGCATCATACGGTAAACCTTTTCAGCCTTCACAATGGGGAAACATCTTGAAACAGTGAAAGGGAATAATCAGTCCCAAAAGAGCACTGCTGCGACAACCGACGTCCTGTCAATTGAAAGTGACAGCGTTGGCTTTGGCTCGAGTCCCGATCTGCTGAAACCAGTCAAATAAAAGAACTATAAAAGCTACAAGAATTGGAGCTGAGGTACAAATGTGTCTCTTAAAATTGGATTAGGGTCAAGATCATTTTAAACATTCAAGTTTTCAACATTCAAGGTTTCTTAATTAATATATGGTAAAAGATTTATTGGCCAATCTAAGTTGTTATTTTAATCTGTCTCCATTTACCAAACATGTATAATGTAAATGGTTGGGTGCGGTGCCATACTCAGCCTCAAAAATCTGAAGTAGATTTGCCCTCATAGCTGCCAATCATTCATTTTTACTGCACTTCTATGATTTGTAAAAGTGTCAAGATCTCTGAAGTCAAAAAAATAAACTCTTGACTATTGAACTATTGAAGTACGCTGAAAACTATTACTGCTTATGGCCCACCTTTAATTTCATTGAAAATATTCCACGGTCTTGTAAATTTCTCCATGCTGGGACAACTGCACTTCATTACAAAGACCAGATGCAGGTTTTTAGTCAAAGTCCATGTTACTGATGCTTTCCTGGAGCTGTCTCGGAGGGAAAAGGTACAGGACACACATGGGCCGCACTTGCACCAAACTGGCTCTAATCGGACGCAGGAACACGGCTGTTTATGGGAACAGGCAGGATCCAAAAAACAAAAATGGATTTTACTCACGTTTGAAGATTTTTCGCCCTACAAACCAGAACCTGGTTAGTTGTCTTTCCACAGGTTAATACCAAACATCTCAAAAGGGTTAGGATTAAATAAAAAGGTATCTTTCTATCATCAAATATCATTGTAAATTTATGCTCTTTAGGGGCCCCATTCTATTTGTCCGTGATTTGGATTTTATTTTTAGATGGGAGAAAAATATCTTGTAATTGTTGTTTTGGAGCAATGCAAACTTAAAATCTCAAGTTTTCATCCATGACTGAATATAAGGGGCACAGTTTTAAGGTCTCATTGGTGAACATCTGATATATTTTTGTACTTGACTTTATGGGCAGTGTGAGGATGTATTTATCTAACATTATTTTACAGATGTTTGTTTTTACATAAGAGGGTTGCATGCATCCACTGTCACGCAAGCTTTTCTTACTCCAAATATCCATATACCTGTTTATACTGGACTTTATTTGTTTGTCCAGTATGTAACCATGTTAGCTGCTCTCCTCGGGGTCTTTGTGCAGAAAATACAAAAGCAGCTAACTTGATTCGACTCCTTTTCCAACTTCAACATCCTCAGAGTCCAGTGTTGGCCCCAGGGGTCATGAGCTGGTCCATGGGGCCGGGGCAGAGTGCATGTTGAGCAGGGGAGCTGCTGATTGACATTTGGCAGAGTGGTAAAGACTGAGCCTGACTGAAAGACTGACGGGAAGACAGGCGCACAACTTCAACGATTAAGGTGAGGTCATTTGATCCACTTTCAGACGGAGCTTTTTGACCCCCAAGTAGAAAAACCTCAACAGTCCATTACAAACTTCACCCCCTCTTTAAGGCCCCTGCTGCTCTCAGCGCCCTCTATTGTCTTTATCAAGGGGCGGCAGATAAGGAAAAATGTTTTAGTTTTCTTAGACAGAATTGTGGTAAAATGCAGTAAAATAATCAATATTTTTCTATCCCAATCTAACAGTAACAGTAAATGACAATTTTATGTCAATCCAACAAAGATGAGTAAAAATGTGTCTTTAAACTGTTAGTTGAGATTTAATTAGGGTTAGGCTCAGACAAGTGTGAAATGAATCACAAAAGTGCAGAAATATCACTTATTTAAAAGTTTTCAAGATCATTTCTTTCATGATTATTTTTATTCTGCTCTTTTTGTAACATTTTGTACTATCATATATAGTATATAGTATTTTCAAAACAACATTTCCAATATTATAGCAATATGTATATATATCGCCCACGCAATATGTATATATATCGCCCACCTCTACTTCATAATCCATAAATGAGGCAATACAACTATACTTTAATTGTCTATTGTCTTTTAAATTGGGCAAAGGTGCACAACAATGGAGGTTTACTGCTTATTGTAGTAAGTATAGTAATTGTATTGAGTCATGTGCAATCTGCAATGGTCAAAGTCAGTTCCGGTGTATCTTGACATGGACAATTGGACATTTATTTTGTGTTATTTATTTAGCATTAAATAAATGTATGGTGATATGACTCCAGGGTAAAACATTCTGAACAAATGATTGCATCGAGTCATGACTAGTTCAGTTTTTACAGTATGTTCTCATGCAGCAGAGTCACGCTTCAACATCGCACTGACCACGGCTACAGTTTTATGTTTCACCCCCTTCTGAGCAACAGGGACCAGGCCAAATTTTTGTTTCTGATTTAAAAGAAACTTGCAGGATTCCCACTCGACACAATGAGATTTCTTTCTGATAAAACATAATTTAATCCGCTAAAACTTGCTGAACCCTTGAAAGAACAGTTGCAATAAATGAATGCATTGGAGTCTCAAAACAGCTATTTGTTTAATACAGAAAGATGATTGTAGCCTGTCTTAGTAGAGACATCCTATTTAGAACAGCATTTTAATTGACAGCTTTGTGTTTTATAGCTTTATTTATGAGGCACCGCTGCAGCCACAAGGGGCCAAAGGTTACACAGTTATGGAAAGAGAATTATTATGGTCCCTAAAGCTGCTAATGTGGGCTGCAAGCCGAGATGAAATCCTGTCATTAGCGTCATAATATCTGATAATCCTGCGGGTTATTAATATCTAAGGGTCTTATCAGCGAGGTGGTCCTTGTGAGCCGTTTTAAACGCCCTGTCAGCGACGCACACCATTTACAAATATGGCTCTAGTTAAAGTGGCAAAGTGAACTGCGGGGTTAAAATAGACCAGCGCGGCACAACAGCTGTCTTTGTGTCATCAAGTGCAAAAAGCTGAATGTACAGTGCTCTAAGACAAGGCTCTGTCATGGGTTTCTCTTACAATACGGCATACTTCAGTGGTTGCAATTTGGAGAGGACAAAATACACAAAAATGATCAAGATATCAATAGTTTTGGGAGTATACAATAATAAGAAGAAGATATTTTGGCAATCCAACAGAAATGTGCCAAAATGTGTGTTTAAATCCATTCACTGAGGTGTAATTATCTGGCAAATCGTGAAATTGCCCACAGGCATTCAGAAATATCACTTTATAAGCTAGTTTGAAATTTTTTCTTGTTTTACCAGCTTTTTTGCAACATTTTACGTTTTTATTCCAAACTGTGTACCCTATACATGATATTACACTTAAAAATAAAATATTACACTTCTATAGTAACATACAACAATGTAACGACATGTGCACAATGTCTGGAACCAGTATTAACCTCCCCAGCAATTTGAGTAATTCACTGCTTTACACAATGACCACTGAGAGCTGCAGTTTGCTCTACTTCTCCACATTTTACCCTTTGTCATGCATGCACAAACTTGTAATGCTTAATTATTCTTGCGTTTCCTATTTCTAGGCGCATAGCTTTGCAGAAAAATGTCTTCTTTACCAATCTATACACTACGGACAATTTAGAGTTGCCAATTAACCTAGACATGCATGTCTTTGGGCGGTGGGAGGAAGCCGAAGAACCAGGAGAGAACCCACGGTAACACGGAGAGGACATGCAAACACCCAGTGATGTTGGGGTGGTCCGGCTTCGAACCCACGATCTCCTTATTGGGAGGCAGAAGCTCTTGTCATTCATTCATTCATTGTCATTCATATGTTTCCTGAGCACTCGAGCCTCAGTCGTAAGACAATACAGGATTAACTCAAACATGGGGCTGTTAAAAGGATTTAAGTAGTTAAAATGTTGAATTGCAGGTACTCTGGCCCACACTCCAGCCCAGTAGGTGGCGGAAAATGCACCTAAACGTTGGTTGCCACCCGCCAGAAAAACACAAGAAGAAGAAGAACTCAAACATGCATAAATCATCATCAAACTGCAACTTTGAGTAATGATGAGGAAACTCTCTTATAATAAGGTTAAAATCTCATTAAAGATGATTTTGCAGAATCTGGCCCCTTTGAAACATGTCTAGGGCGAGGTTTAATTATCAGACAAATGTTAAATGTGTAAAATGAATCCTAAAAGAAAAATCATTATATTATTATACCCTTGTGAAGTGAAAGTTTACAACATAACTTTTTCATATTTATTTATTAATCTATCTGCTATTTTTACTTCATACGATATGTTCAATATTTAAATTGTGCATACCTTTGAAACAAATTCACAATATTATATCTAAATATCCATATATTGCCCACTTCTACTGCCAAGATGAAGAGATTTGGCATTTGCCGCATCTGTTAATGGTCATATATATGTTATGGCTGATCATCGCTGACCTGTATGACACGACTGATTGCGGATGGTGTTAAATCAAGTGAAGTCAAGTACATCTGTTCCCCATTATTAGCTTAGGCTTGATCCTATTAAACAAGACGACACATGTAAATTCACACAAAAAGCAAACCCAGCCTCGGCCTGAGATGTAAGGTCTACTGTCATGTCTGCGACACGACCCTGGGGAAAACATGAAAGATGTCGGCGCGGTTTAGAGGGGCCTGTATCCATGAGCCTGGTCAAAGAGCAGAGGAGGAGCAGCAGAAACACACAGGACGCCATGGTAAAGCCTGACCCTGCTTTACTGGGGTCTGGAGACGAGAGGCGGAGGTCTGGGGCGGCAGATATGGACCACACGCCAGTAAAGTTTGAGAAATGTTTAACACGAGGTAACTGGTGAAAATAGCGAAGTCAAAATTATAATTAAATATGTCAAATGAAGGCAATGATCAAAAAGACTGAAAAGTCAAGACCTCCTGGATCTTAGAAAAAGCTTTACATCATCACTGCAGAAAAGTAACTTGGAATGTTATTTAAATTATATAACTATCTAATTTTTAATTGAGTATTATGACAAAAGCTTTGTCTGCATTTGACCCAGATCTTGAGCTAGGTTTAGGTTTTAGGTTTAGGATAAACTGTCGCAGAGGATGACAAAGCCCCCAAACACAAGGAGAACAAGGAAACTTCACAGAGAGGCCACAACCAGCCCAGGAGAGCACCACATAATACAGAAGGTGAAATGATGAACTAATATGAGAATGACAAGACAGATTTAAGGTGTACTATGTAACTTTTCTGGTGGAGGATTCGCTACTTTCTTGTCCCCATGAAGATGTGGCTTTTCCTGAATGTTCCGCAATAAAGCATTAAAGTTATCAATACATTTTCTGTGTTGTATTGCTTTTAAGGGATCAGGCGATGTTGTTGTCTGCAACTGTAGCGCGAAACATTCTTTACCACACTGTTGTGATCACCCGCACTTATTGAGAGTGGGGTCACCGCTCCACCACCTGCTGCTTGCCTCCAGGTAGGACACGTTTAATGCCATACAGTGGAGCATTCCAGGCAAAGATATGAGAAAAGTCAGATGGCGCACCTTTCAATTAATGATGAAATTGCGCATTCACTGAATCACTGCATTATTGTATTCTTCACTCTTCATCCAGCGCCAAGTCCTTGATCTCAAAACATTAGTAATATTATCAGTTTGTCATCTGTTTTGTGCGTCTTGATACCATCTGCACCGCTAATAAACTCTAAAGGCTAAAGTTGAGGAGATGTTGAGGGACAGATGTGCGATGGAGAGGAGCAGCATGGTGGGGTTTAAATGAATGTCACAGAGGCAGAAAAAAGGGGTCAATGTGAGAGGGCTTCCAGCTGTGCTCTCTCTGCTCTGATCTTATCTGTAACCCCAGCCTCCCCGAGCCCACTAATGCTTACCCCTCATGTCCTGTTCCACTCTCACGCTAAACGCTACCACTGTCTTCTTATATAATGCATATTCTGTGCCTATAAATGTATCCAGCATGCACCCACTCTGATATGGAAAAGATTGCGCACGTGATTGATAAGCATCCAAGTACTTATGCCCCATTAGATGCAGCACAGAACGAACCAGGACATGACTGCAAAGGTAATGGGGCAAATTGAAATCAGAGCATTGTTCTGAAAATTAATTATCGTTCCAGACAAATTGTCACCAGACTGTTGACTTCAGTTAAATCAATGTAACATCCTGTGCCACAAAAGCCTCTCCTTTCTACATGTGTTTAGTGTCCATAAATGTTATCTAAAAGTCTGCTTCGTGCTATTGTCCCCAGCTGGTGGAAATTTCTCTCAATTGCAACAATATAACTCTTCGGGCAATTTCTTAACTTTTTTTGGCGTATGGAAAACGGAGTAAAAATGCCAAAATTTTAATCTTGTGTACTTTAGTGCTTGTTTCTTTGGCTGTCGATACGCATTAATATGTTTAGTCATTGTGCAGTTTGCGGTGGTTAGCTTGGCATTGCACCAGACTAATAAAGCCTGTAGAGGCTGAAAGCAAATGTGAAAATAGTTAGCCCTTGCGCCAGTTCTTAATTACTCGTGCTAATTTGTTGCACTTTACTTTTCTCCGTTTCATGAACAAAAGCAATTCCTCCAATTAAACTGACATTAGACGTTCTTTTCGCTGGTGGTTTCTGGTGAGGCCCGCAACAACATGTTTTATAGTGTCTACTTATTGGCCCGATGTGCGTTATAAACAAGTTCCCCATTTTAAGAGCCAATTTGGGTGAATATAGTTGGGTGTGCATACTTCTATGACTGGCCAAATGCAATTCAAAAGGATCAGCATGGCGCAAACAGCCAAGTATGCCAAGCCTGTAGTTTTGTAATTAGCAATAATGCAGTGTGTCAGAATTGGACTTCAAGGCTTGTGTGATGTATATAAAGACATAAAATGATAAAGCTTAATTTGAACTGACAGAGTAACCCTAAAACTACAGGACATGAAATTCCTTTGCACTTAAAGCGTAGTTAAGTTTATCCCTCTTCTTTCATCACATCAGAATACATTATTCCATTTGACATTGTCTCGTTCTTCCCAGCTCATCCATCTTTATCCGGGATCCAGATCACACAATCCAAACCACATGCACATGAGAAAACACTCAAGAGTAAATAAACAAGGCCCGAGCAGCCCTTTGACGGCTGGGTAACTACACCAGGCCATAACAAGGTGTGTGTCAGTCCCGTCTGTGTGGATTTATCGATAATATCTAATAAAACCAACAGAAAACAAGCTCAACCCAACATGGAAAGCTATAGCCACAAAACCAGGGACATGTGTGAATGTCCCATCATCTATAATCAGTGTTGAGAAGTAAGTGAATTCATGAACTGAAAATAACTGTATTCTGGTACTTTCATTTGGGGGTATTCAGAATATAGTTATTTTTCTAAACCCAGAGGAATACATCACGGTATTTGACACAATTTAGGCCTCAAACTTCAAGGAATTAGTGAGGAAAAATAGAAAATTCATTTTGAAAATCATTTTGTGTGTGCGTGTGTGATTTTTCCTTCTATAAATTGTTATAAAGGTTATTATATCTTAAGTAAATCTATAACAACAGAAATATTCTAAATTACAATTTTGTCATATGCTCTTTATTTAGCCATATTTTATCCTGTGCTATACTTTTTCCACCTCCACTGAACACTCAAAGCATTTTATGTCAAGCAACCATTTACCAATTTATACATTTATAAAACCATAGAGAAGGCAATGCAGTTTCACGCGATTGTAAGTGGATTGTAGGGCGGTAGTTGACTAAAGAAAGTCTTGATCGACTAAAGACATCTTCCTTCGACCACTAAAAGCAATTTGGTAAAAGTTCTCAAAACTATAAAGCATTTATAGTTTTATTTGTATCTGACCCAAAATGCACTCAAAAGACTACAACTGCACAGGAATTCATTGAAAAACAACCCTTTATGCATAAAAGTACTATTAAACTTATGATTAGTTCCATCCTCAGCTTATCTTGTCATTTTTGCTGTTGTCCCAAATAAATCCTTATTATCTGAATAAAATAAATAGTCAACCATTACAAATTTTAGTCCACTATTTAAAGGATTACAGTGGACTGGAGTTAAGATCGAACCAATGACCTCAGTGTCAGTGGGCGAACGCTGCCCAAACTAAGCTCCGACCGTCGCCCATTTTGTGAAGCATGAGCTGACAGTCATGAGCTACATTTATCCATCTTAGGCTTAAAGTGGTGAGAGAAAAAAGTCACTTTGCGAAAAATTGAGGATGTCAAGCTGATAGATTGCCCACATGTTTAACCCAAATATCCAAATGTAACTGGAGCGAGTTGGATCAGCGATACACTGTGCAGCTCTGCAAATCCACTCAAGGCGGACTTTATAATAATTCTGAGCAGAACGGCAAATACGCAGATAAGACTTCCCCGTAGATGCTGCCAATAGGGAAAGTGTTTTGGATAGTACGCCTGATTGTACAAACAGCCTTCTCCATATGCCTCGAGCCAACATGGAGGTCTACATTCACATGCACAGGTTTGCTCAATATGTATAAAACAGATGGAGAGCTGATAAAGAGTTGCAGCATGTGTGCGTTGCATTTAGGCCTGGCTCCCCCCTCCGTGCCTCCGCAGCATTAATTCTGACAGAAAGCAAGTGTTTGGGTTCACTGGCAGCGAGGCGTGGCGTGTGTCCACCACTGCGCTCTCATTAACACCCACTTAAATGTCATTATCGCACTGTCACTGCACCGTCGGGCTGCCAACTTCATGGTAAAGTTTGACACTGATGTCAAGGGAAGGTTCAAGCAGCTTTATGACGTTGTGGCAAAAATGAAGCCTGGAAAACACAAGCAGCTTAACCAGGCACCACCAACTCATCTTCTCATGTAATCACTTCATGACCCTCACAATTGCATCAAAGAAGCTACACATGAGTACTAGAACTACCTTTCCCTGTCTGTGTTGCATACTTGACTTTTAAGTTTTGTCTTCTTGTTTTGTCACAGCAAATTAGTAAAAAAAATTATACCAAGACACGAATCGATACTAAAACGAATATTGAAACTATTAGGTGCTGTCGGACTTTAGTTAGGTAGTTAATCGTCAATGGATCGGTTTTGTTTCAGTCGACCAAAGTTAGTATCTGTTAAATAAGTATTTCTATGGAACAACAACATGAAGCAAAGGGCAAGTTAGCGACAGATTTGGGAGCCAATCATGAGTTTACTCTGTCATTTTACTCATACATACATTGTTTCCCAATACTTTGCTGTAAATAGTTGATTACACACAAACGTCCATGCAGTTGTGGTGTTGTCGGTGCAATTTGGGTCAGATACTGGTCAGATCATAGAGATACTGAAAAGTTTTCAAAGCTTTTGCAATGTCACGCCACTGTCGATCAACAGGAGTTTATTTTGTCGACCAGTAGAAACTGTGAATCTATATTAAAACTAATATTGGACCAAATCAAAACTAATATTATTTTGTATCGAAAATTACATTCTATTGCCTATGATTATTGTTGTTTTTGAATCTGTGTCGAGTATCAAGCCTTTTCCTTGGTATAAAAATCAGGTTTCAAATGTCAACATCGTGCAAACAGTAAACAATTCCTGTTCTGATCTGCGAGAATGTTTGGTTTTACCCTGGATGCCCTTTCAGACACACAATTCACAACCACAACGACAGCGTTGGTATTTCATAGTTTGATTTGTTTGATCTAACTTCTACTGGACTTGTTATTCTTTTTCTTAGGGGTATTTACAATGTCACTGTAATCATGTTCAGAAAAAGACCCAACATTCGAACTATGCTGCTGGTAGACCTCAGTGGAGTGAAATGGCCCATCAATGGTTTTGGCAGACAGCTTTTACACACACTAAATCGGACAGTTAAGCGCTGCGTCTGTGGTTTCATGTTAGACTCTAGACGTGTTACACAGGCCTGTAAACATCTGCGCCTCGAATGGTTAACTCAACATTTAAGGTTTGTCTCCTCGTTTCCATCTCCCCCGAACTGACCACTTAATAAATACTTCCTTGTATTCAAAAGAGCAAATCTGTAATTATCCCAACCTTTTTCCAAATGTTCCAAATGTCTTATTTCACAGTTGAGTTGGGCCTGTGCAGTTAGCGGCCCACAGTGAAGTCAGAATAACAGCCTTGTGCTAATTGCTATTGCTGCTGACTGTAACGTTGTATGGCACACCTGCAGGCGCCGTTTGGCTCTTCTCACTTTCTGTTTACTGTGAGTACGATGGCCATCTCCTCCCTGACCTCAAAACTGGCTGGACTTCATGTATACACAGATGCGCAAAGACACATAGAAGCCTATGCTCAAAGCTATAATAAGTCTTTTCATATACAAAGTCTGAATCACTGGAGCTGTGGACAGATGGACGTGTAAAGGAGAAAAGGAGATGAAGGGTAAACTGTAAAAAAAAATAAATTAGCTGTTATTTGCACAAAAATAGAGAAAAGCTTGTTCTCCATATTATCACAATATCAGCAAGCGTAATAAAATAATGTTAATGTATTGAGTTTGGGCCTAAAGCATTTTAGTCCCGGCGTTAAAAAGAGAATGTTAGGAAGTCAAAAATGAAGACACATTATGACCAGTGATATATTGTAGTTTTAATCACGATTCCAATTATTGCTCCAATCAATCACAAAAATAGCTGTTCTCAATTATATGAAAATAAGTCTAATCTTCAGTCTATTCTTCCTCTCTAGGTAAACTTCTGTATAGTACAGTTCATTCTTCAGTTTTGACTGAATCCAATTTTAATCAAGATTGAGATTCAGTCATTTCTAGCTGTTAATTATCAGCTTGGGTCTTTTTAATTAATACGTCTTTAGCCAATCCAGTGAAAAGCATGTGGTTTGGAGGTGAATTTGAACTTTTGAGGACAAAATTTGACTCTGTTTGTGTTTTAAATGGCAATATTTGTCATATTGCTCAGCTCTAATTTTGACCCAAATAATAGACTTTTTTGCATAAAAGATCAGTCCTACATATTATATACTACAATTGTCAGTATGTTTTTTTGCTGTCTGCCATGATCATTTGCTAGTTGTCGAGAGCTGCTCTTTGCTCGCCCTCACCTCCCGGCTCCAACAGAACAACACAGAACGGTGATGCTCAGGGCAGGTTCAAAGTTTTCAGAGCCTGTTTTACAAGTGCAGCTCTCATTAAAGAGGTGCTGGGAGAGTGATGTGCTTGTCAAGAGCCTCTTACACTGCGCAGGATCTCGCAGACACGAAGACGAGGGGTGCTGCGCTTCACACCTCCAGAGTCCAGGATGGATGTGCGTCGGGGGGAGTGATAACCTCTGAGTGGGACGGTGCCTCCCTGTGAGTCTGGCTTCACGTCGGAGATCCTATCTGTCCAATAAATCCAGGTGTGCTCACGAGTAGCCTGCAGCTGGATTTAGCATGCTACATTCCAGCTGGATTAGATGGATGTAGATGCCCGGCTAAAAGGCAGATGATCTCTGGGCAGCTTCACAGATGATGTAAACCCTGTATGTTTCTCTTTTTCAGAAGGAGCAGATACAAAGGAGGAACAGAATAACACGTCGAAGAAAGTGTCTAATGTAACAAGATGCAGCATGCCCACCTGACAGGACCATTATTTATTGTAATATTACTGTTGCTGTCACAAAACATTAGACCAGTGTTTCCCAACGAGGGGTACGGGGACCCCGAGAGGTACGTGAGCAATAACCAGGGTGTACTGGGAATGGTTTCAGGTTTTAAAAGAAGATGAAATGTACTTTTATCTGAATAAAAAAGAGTTATTGGTAGTAAATTTAGCATATTTTAAAATATAACTGTAATAATTGACAATATGCAACTTTTAAACCCATTTATTTGGCTGAAACTCAAGTTAAGGGGTCCTGCGAGTGTGAGACAAAGCTTGGGGAGTACTCGAGACAAAAAAAAGGTTGGGAACCACTGCATTAGAGTGTAGTAGAGACGGGTGATATTGATAAAAAGGAATACCTCCTTTGTCCTGCAAGAGAGAGCCCAGATATATTTTTTGTTTTGTCATAAGGATTCCTTTCTGAACGAATAGTGATATAATTTCCCTGATTATAAGTAATCATCACATTATCAATATTAGAATAATATTACTGGATTGTAAGAAATAACATCTATCAGCCGTATGAGACATTAAACAGCACAACACAGCGGAGGTTACTGTGTGTCAGGCAGCCTAAGGCCTCGTGGCGTTGTTAAATAGTTATTCTGTTCTCCCATTAAAAGCCTATTCACCTTGTCACCTGCCACTTGTGATAATTAAAGAAAACATCATAATCGCTTCCACATTTGGCACAGAGTCCACTCCACTGCTCAGTAAGCGCTTTCAGGCCAGCATTACTTCATCCGTTTGTAACACAAGGCACCACTAATAAAAGCTGTGAGATCTGCATAGTTTAATAATGAAACACATGATGCCACAGCAACATTTTTTTCCTTCTAAGTTCTGGCTTCAGTCGCTTCTCGTAAGTTTGTTCCAGCAACAAACTCTTAGAATTCAACACCCATTACAGCCATTTACATAACGTTACAATTGAAAAACATATCCAGTTACAACACATCCTTTAGATGCCATTTGTCTTGTTGCAAAGTTTGAGATTTTGAGGGCAAAGAAACACTACATTGATTTTGTGGTGATGCTTTCAGATCAGTCCAACACAGAAGAGATGAAATATGTCCATGTGGCTTTAGAGCAGAGAAAAACAACTGCTGTTTCTGAGTCGCACATTTCCATTACTTTGTCGGAACAAAACTTAGATTTCTGAGGAAGGTCATAACTGCAGTAAAATAGATTTATTAGTGAATTTCACACTAGCCAATATCACAAAACAGTTACTGATGCAACTGTAATATGCACTATGCAACTTTTCAGGAGAGAGGTCTGTTCCGTCCGCTTGTCTCCATGGAGATGTTATTGATTTTTCTGGCTTTATACTTATCTCTATAACATTTATTGAGGATCTGACCTGTAATTTGGCCTGATGGCGCCTACTGTTTGTTTCCACAGGGATAAATAAGTTAAATGCCACACTGTGGAACATTCCAGACAATGAATTAACACCTTGAAAGGAGATAAGCAGATGGTGGATGCTCCCCCAAAAGAAAAGTTACATACTGCACTCTTAAATTAAAACCATTAGTTTTATTTATCATTTTGTCATTTGTATCCATGTGAATCTTAAATAATATGTTAAATAGAAGAGGGCGACTATTCAAATTGACATAATATTGAGAATGTTGTTTTGTAGACTTAAATTTGAATATTGAGAATGTAAAATGCTGATAAAAAGAGCTAAAAATGAAAAAGTGATTTTGTAAACTTTCAAATAAGAGATAAGGTGATATTTCTACACTTTTATTTTTACAGACATTGCACAGTTGTCTGATAATTAAACCTTAAATAGGATATGTTTTAACACATTTCTGTTGGATTAACATAATATCATCTGAATATCATTAACGGGTTTCTCCAAAAAATATGCAGATATTCATTTTTGTCAATATTGGCCGGCCCTACAGTTAAAATGCGATTACATTTTTTTCTGTTGGTGAATTTAATCAGAACCATGAATTGTTGTTATGTCACATACAGAGGAGCCGCTGCTGTCTTGTAGCTGTACCTGTGCTAATAAAAAACACACGAGCAGGCGCCATGTTTTCTTTGGGGCTGTGTTTGTTTTTCATTTGCATCTTTTCTTTGTTACAGCGAGTGGGCCATGAGAAAAACCCAACCTCGTAAACAGCACTTCCGCGGTTCTTGTAGCAGCCGGCGAGAGGACAATGATGTCAAATAAATATAAACAGGCCCAGCACAGTCGGACATTGCTCAATACCTGGCTCTGTTTAGGAAATCATTACACATCTTACACTTGTTCTAATACTTAAACATGAACACATGGAGATAAAGGCACTGTATTGACTAAGCAGCTCAGAGCCGCTTCCTGCTTGAGATTATTTGACAGCTAATATGAAATTATGTCAATAGATAATCACATCCAGCAGTGTAATGGTGAGTAACAGCTATTAGAAGTCGTTGAATGTATTGTTGGCCTTCATGCGCGGCTTATTGACAGCCTTGGATCCAGCTGTTTAGTGCGAAGATGCGGATTGGACCGGCTGCTCGAAAATACAGATTTGACGAGATCAGAGACGAGAACAGAGCAATGTGATTTAGAAAGAAGATACAGTTACAGCTTAAATCAAAGTATAAGTAGATGAGAATAATTAGGTTTATTACGTTGCTCGTCGCTGCTGTGTGCCACTCCCAAGCGGCAAAAAATGGAGAGGGATGAATCTGGAGGACATTAGACCAAAGCAACTATTTGTCAAATGAATAAAACAAATCACTGCATACTGTGAAAGTAAAAGATTTGCTCTCTGTTCTCTAAAGAAATGCCAAAAGCTGTAAAAGTGATAGCTGCAGTGGTTCTTGCTTTTATTGTTCAATGACTGCAGTTTCAAAAGTACTTACTGCTTAGTGCTTTAGTGATTTTTAAGTACTTCATACATTTGTAAGTAATTATACCGGGAAGTATTTGAGTTTAGCCGTGGTGGACGAAGTACTGAATGTTACTTACATAAAAATACAGATACAGGAGAACTTTTAGAGTAAAAAATACAATTATTTCAGACAGATTTTGAGAATGAATAGTGTCAAAAGTAGTTTTCTGAATAAAAAAGTGCAGATGTTTTCCAGCTGTTTTTCTTATTTATTTTATATTTATTTTGGGACATCAACTCAAACTATGAAAGTGCCAAAAAATAAACCTGTAGAGGAGTAAGAAGTACAGATACCTGCATTCAAATGTAGTGTAGTAAAAGGAAACATTATCCACTGGAAAAACGACTTAAGTAAAGTACAGATGCCTAAAAATGCTATACTTTTACTTTTGTACTTTCCACCACTGGAGATTAGCAATATAGACTAAATGTTTCAGTTTCCAGAAAATACCTTTTCAATTTTTGCGCTGCTACCTGCTGCTTCTGCTTGTGACTCCAAGATAAACTTATAACTGCTCCAAAATAAACAAACTAAATCAACAAATCCCCTTCTCTTGCAAATAAAAACACCACACTTTACTCCAAAAATATTTCCCAAAAAGAATAAATTATTAAAACCCTTTGTGTCCTCTAGTGCCCTGAACAAAAACATTATAAAAGTAACTTGAGGACAAAGGATTTAGTCACTGGATCTGAAGTCCACATGATGATTCACAATGACTTCTCAGTAAATACAAACAGGCTAAACAGACTTATGAAGCGCTTTGGTCCAATATTAAACGTGAAATAATGGCTCTTTGAAGAACACCAGAGCGAATAATCGTTCAAGATGTCCTATTTGTTGTTATGAGGCTTGTAAATTACGCTCATAAAGATGTAATGTCATAGCAGAGGGAACATGATCCGGCAGATGAATAAACTGATGAGCTGATACAGTCTTCTACATGTCTGTTTGATGGAGCCAGACAAACTCTCAGTCAGCTATTGGAAATCTGAGCCGCTGACATCTCACTCACACAGCAGCGGGACGCAAAATATTTACTATCTTCAAAATATTTCTTCCCTGGTTTGAAAGGTCCTCCTTCCTGAAGCATAATGTAATAAACCACCTGGATCTTTTCTGCTAAAAGATACACTCTTCATAGGGGAGTTCAACTTTGACTCAAACAGATACAATGACAACTGCTGTTATTGCTGTTAGTAGGATTGTCCAAACAGTAGATACTCAGATAATAATAAATACAACAACTAATTGAAACTATATAATCAGTGTAGCCGGTATCGGTACTGCATAAACAGCGTAATTAGGATAAAGTTGCAGCTTTTTTGACTCGTTTTAGAATGGTCTTCAGTTGATCTATACTCAAACTAAAACCACATGGTAATAAAACTATTATTTTGTGTTGAAAATGACATTTTACTGTCTAAAAATTATGGGTATTTTATTGTTATCATTAGGTATATTCTATTATCATTCTAGTACTCAATTTATTTCTTTAGGGGCCTGTAATCTGTTCCAATAATTGTTTCTGGACTAGAACCAGCGTTATTATTCCTTTCCCCGTCCATAATAAAACTGAGTTCCCCATTTTTGTTGCGCACAGATTCCAGCACAAGTGGAAGTAATTCTGAACAAGACGTATGGATGAAAATGTCCTGCTTTTATTGTTTTTAAATGGTCATTAATATGTTATAGGCAGCTCTACTCATACATTGCATAGTGGCGAGCTTCCTGTCTGATTTACTACAACGGCTCTAAAAACTAATGCTGCCCTGTGGGGTATTACTGGACCGTTTGTACGTCTCCTTAAATCATTCTGCCCCCGTCGCCTCATAGCGCACCAGGCAAAGCAGGAAGCTGACTCAGAACCAGGGCTGCCAGATTTTCAGAGAGCAACAAGCGACCAAACAAAAAGCTCAAAACTAATCTGAGCCCCACAAAAGAAGATAATAAAATAAGCAACAAATTGCCACTAATGAGATGCAAACATTTTTAATAGCATATTTGACATTGACGCCCTGTATCTCAGTCATTCCTGGGTCTATTGTCCTGAAAAAGGGTAAAAATCACCTCTTTTATGTTGCTCAGGAGTAAGTCCTGCGACTGTCGAAATTTGCAAGTAACTTTCCAAAAAAAGAGGCCCAAAGTTGCTAAAGAACTGGACTTGCAAACTCTTCTCAGATCCTTGTGGGTGCAGAGGCCAGGTTTTCTGCGTGCGTTAGATGAGCGTGTCCCACTGTGAGCATGCCCTCTTAATCAGACCGACAAACACAGGTATATGGAGACCCGCACTCCTTGTGTTAATAGGCTCTTATCTGATGGAAATGGATCTGACCACACAGCCAGGGGTGTGACACTCTGACCTCGTGTCACCCACTTCAAAGACCAGGACGCCCCACACGACTCGAGGAACTCCCTCGTAAATATTCAGACACGTTAGAAATGCCAATATTTGGGACTAATTGCTATCACAGTGTCTCCCATAAATTCCGTTCAGACTATGGTGGCACAAACATCTTTTAAATACAATAATAAGTATAAATGTATCTTATTGCCTATATTTCCTATTCAAGCTGTCTTTTTAACAGTACAGTTACTTTTTTATGACAATACAAAGAGCCACACAGTATGATTTTGTTGTACCAATGTGAACCAACCAATTTGAAAAGTGTTGATGAGTGATTATAGAGAAGAATATAAGGTCGATGAGTTCAAATACTGAAAAAATGAAGCTTCGGTCTCTGGGCATTTCTGCCTGTTTCAGTTTCTGTTTCAGAGCGGGTTCGACACTGTGTGCCCCAGGTCTGTACGACGAGCCTTAAACCAGCTCTAAACGTGTTAAATGTAGAGATGACAATGCCCCTCTCAAACAGGACAGGTCCACATGTTTTGAATCAGGCGTGGGACCGTAAACCTGTTGTGTTCATGTGCAAACAGAGCTGTGTGCGTTGGTCTGCCGGTGTGTGTGTGTCGATGCAAACGGCCCTGTGTTAATGACAAACACCTGAAGCTTGTAAGCAGAGGGGAGCTCGGCGACACCACTGGACTAACACCGTATACGACGGCCGCCTGGTCATCTCCGACAATAAAAGTGTCACAAACTAGGTTTTACAGGAGGGAGAGATGTCCTCAAAACTTTAGTTAAAGTACGGTCAGGATTCTTTTTTAAGGCGAGACACTACAGGTGAATAGGAAATCATCTTAAATTTAAAGATAAAAATTTGAAACTTCTCCTGTAGTTTACTTACATAAATGTAAGACAAAAATATATATTACAAGTTTTTCAGCATGTCATGTTTTCATGTAGAAATGAGGCATTTTCTGTGTAAAAATGGCCAAAATTGCACATATTTGAGACATATACCTCTGAAAAATGGACAGAACCAGGTTTAAATTTCTTGGTTCATTTAGTACACTTATTAATTACAAACAACTTTACAGAGGGGATTTTGGATTTCTTATTTAGTTTTTGAGTAAACTAGATTTGACTGAAAATTGTCAGAAAAATTCAAATTTTGCCTAATTTTTTTGACGAAAAACTTCAATAAATCAGTTTTAGAATTAGATATCAAAAAATCCTTCGGTATGTGTTGGCAAAATCTTCTTGGGTCCAAGATTGTACAGTTTGGTGTGTGTAAGATCTACTGATCTTTTTGTCCCTAAAGGAGAAAATGCATTTTAAGAAAATGGCCTTTAAAGTTACAATGTCCCATAGAAATCTAAGGATGAAGTGGATTAAATGGAAGATTAAAACATTTTTAAGAGCAGACTGGACACGTTTGTTGTTTCCACATGAAAGCTGACATGTTGAGAGCGCAAACTGACCAAAAAACAAAAAATTGCCTGTAGTGTCCCGCCTTAAGTAGAACGATGAGTAGGCAATACATTTCCTCCACTCAAATTTGAAAGTAGACAAAATTTGCAACTAAACAGGTTGTAATTTGTTCCTTTGTCCATTACAAAAACTCTTCTGAACATACACTTGGAGCAGCTTCTACAAGTCCAGTTTGTTTTGCTTTAGAGGTCAAAGGTTGTGGTCACATACTGCTGCGTGTATACTGCCCCCTGTCGGTGCCCCTCTGGCCTCTAGTCCACACTGAAAGGTGAGCCCCCCAACGACGAGGGCATAGCTTTAATAGTGGAGATGCCGCTCGTGCTGTGTGTGGCGGTGTCTCTCGCGCACACATACCTCGGCCTGTGATCCTGTGGGTGCCAAGGTCCAGTTTCTCATGTAGCGCTGGTGCGAAAGGCGGCTCCGCTTACAGTGTCGTGTTGAGAGAGGAGCCAGCGCCGGCCCCCTCAAAGGCAGCAGCGACACTTAAAACTTTCATAGACCATCACTGTATGTGCCTGGACAGACTCTCAGACAAGCAAAGACATCTAACAAACTGGCAATGCAAAGAAAACAGGGAAGATTTAAAGGGCAATGCGTGACCGAAAATATTGACTTGAGCTGACAAAGTTTGGGGAAATTAAATGTAAGACTGCAAGATTAATCACAATCGCAATGTGAATGGATGCAATTAGCAAACCGCAAAGACTGCAAAGTGCCATAATTTCTAAACAACAAAATATCTTATGTCAAACTGTGTTATTCTGCATAAAACTGCCAACCCTGTAGTTTATATTTGTACAAACATTTTCTGAAATACATGGGATTCTTTTATTATAGTCGTCAGTTTCTTTTTGCCAGTTCTCCTGTACATGTTTAAATTTTCAACATACTCCTGTTATTAAAACAAATCTAATGGCAATGGCAATACTTTTTTTTCTCAAATTCTGCAGTCCTGACTGAAAGTGAATTGCCCGTGTCTGTTTGAAGGCTCCTTATATCAGTATCAGAAGTTGTCTAAACTAAACTAGAACATCACATTTGTGCATTGAAGAGTTTTTCTCGCAATGCAGGAGAGGCTGTCTTTTGAAATGTTAACAAGTCAGTGTTGGGCAATCTAACAAGGGGGTGGGGAAAAGGCCTGCACGCAAGCATCTGTAGCATCAAAGCCACAATAAACAGATTGAACAATGAACATACATCATATACTTTGTCTCTGTAAAACTAGAGACAACTTGGGACTCATCTGACTAAACCAGTCGATTACATGGCATTTTATCGATAATTATGTTCTCTCAGGGTTTGTTGAACGTTTTCATTTTCAGTATTGATTCTGCATTTGTTTTACATCAACCCAGGTTTGAGACTGGCACCAAGGATTCACTATAACCCAATATCTGTATGACTATATATAAATATTGTGAGTTTATTTGAGTGAAAGAGTTGAAAGAACAGTACTTTCCTACAACAGAAACTACTACTGAACTATACAATACTGGTTTTAACAAATCTAGCTTACAATACTTTCAAATTACCACTACAACTATATTACAACTGATGGTACTTTAAAACACAAACGTTACATAAGACAATAGTAGATTGAAGAAATGTGTTCAGGTTCTAATCACCCTTGAAACATATGTTGTAATCATTCATTTTAAAAGTGTCCATGGTCACTTGAGTTCCTTGTTGCTAAAATAGAAAGGGCAGCGTGTGTTTAACAGTGGTCAGTCTTTGAGCAAAACAAACAACTGACAGAGAAGCGACTGAGCAGCAGACAGAGTTAAACAGCCTTGGCAAGGCAAACCTGAGGCTGCAAAAAACAGAACTTGTTGAAAACAAGCCAGAAATTCCACTGGTGAACGCTTTCACCTGTTCTCATTGTTTCTATTCACACTCGGGAGACACAGAGAGGAGCAGGGAAGGAAATCTACAGATAAGGATCGTCAGAAGTCAGCAACTGCACACAATCTGAGCTCAGAGATGGATATGTTCCCCTCACAGGCAAAACAGAGAAAAGGTTCAACTTGAGATGCAATTTAGATATTGGAATGTGGTGAATACCAGTTTCAATAAAAACACAATCCGTTGCCAGCGCTCTGTCAAAGAGGACTTAGATGAGAGGCACAATACTTCCTACGTGATAGTATAAACAGATTTGTTATTTATGCAAAGTTGAGTAGTGAACAATACAAATTAATAGTTGTGCAGTTGCTTTTTCCTCTGCCGCTCTTTATCTACAGATGTGCATGCAACTTTACTACAGTAGCAGACAGTTGGGCAGAAGATTTATTATTTTTTGAAAACTGATCATACAGTATGTACAGTAAGATTTATTATCTATTTTATCTGATTTTTAGGAGACTAAATCTATATAGCCCTTTATCTATGAAACCCGACCCATACTGGGTTTGGACAACTGAGGATATTTTATGGTTCATATTAAATTGACTTTATCAGGGTGTATATATGCATGTATACACCCTTGACTGTTCCTGTCCGTCACCAATTGAAAATGTCTTGTGCCCCTCAGCGTGGATAACACACTGTTCTTCAGCGCAGACCGATCACGAGCTGTAATGAACACCAGCACAAATGTGGCTGTTCTTGGCACAGGGCCGTTCTATCTATTAAAGTCCCCCACGGGCTCAAGGCTGCAGGGCTCAGGCGGGACGTCCCGGACCCACTGAGCTGCTGAGTGCTGAGCCTTGCTGTCGCAGTATGGGCTCTGCAGAGATGTACTGGTACTATAGTCCCCCACACATACATTACACTGGGAGAAGGCTTCAGTGGCTCTCAAACTGATGCACCAGCAGTGATCCTGTTTTAGACTGATTTAAAGCCAGTTCCAGTCTGTATGTGATGTCAGAATGTTTAGCATTAATGATTAGAAAGTTGTTCTTGGTGTCACCCTGGTTTGAGAATCACTTCCACTGTGTGACATACCTGGAGGACAGGAGCACTCCTGGACGACATCCCTCGCTGGACGCAATTTAGGCATCATTGACTCCACTTTCTGCAATCAAAACATGACACAAAACTAATCATGCTTTTTTTTTGTACATCTGTGTCATCAAGATAAGCAGTCTGATGGTCTGATAGGCTGAGCTTAGGCTGAACTGTTGTCACAAGCTGTTTGTTGACAAAAGAAACTCTCTTTAGCATCTGTTAGAATGGTATTTTTATAAGTGATAATGTTTCTCAATAAAGTTTCAAATACGCTGCATGCGCGGTTTATTACTCAGTCAAGCTTTGAATGAAACAGATATCAGGTTTATTACACCGTTCCTTGTCATGAATTGTTGTTTTTTTTCTTGTTCACGTGTTTATGTTTATAATGTGTGTACCTCTTGTACAAGTTGTTCTATTGAAGTCCCCAGTTCAGGTATAAGGGTCCCATCTTCTCTGATAAAAGCCGTGTGCAGAGGGTGAAAGACGGACGCCTTCTGCAGCTCCGCGCTCAGGCGGCTCTCCAGCTGCTGCGTCTTGAAGCTCATCAGGAGGCACACGGTGATGGAGCTCAGGGACATCAACAAGCACAGAGCCACGGGAAAACCGGGAAACCAGCGCTGCGCCGCGGACTGCGGAGCGCACTGGCACGCGGGTTTACGCTCCTCCATCGACTCGTTAGATGTATCCATAACTTGTGCCCAGATTAAAAAAAAAATGGTAGAGATTACTCCTCCTGCCAACACCGAACAAGCTAAGCAGCGCACTTATTGACAACAAGAGCTCGTGCTTCAGTTCACATGGGGCTGGAGGGTCTAAATGAGTCTCACAGCAGTGCGCACAGAGGATGAGGCGCACGGCTCTGGTGCAGAAGAAAGCTGCTGTTTGCTCAGCAGGTCCCACAAGGATGCAACAGGCTGACTACCAATAGGTACAATAATGCCTCCCCTAAAAGTTGTGCCTGGCTTTGAGGTGCGCCCGCCCCGCGCACCACGTGGGAGCCGCGGCAGATTGACAGCTCCAGCTCAGGTCAATTTGTCCAACAATTGTGGGTTTGACACTCGTTCGTTTAAGCTGACACATGGCATTATGGAAGTTTTATGAACCAAACTAGCCGTGTGATGGAGCCAAACAGTGGAACAAAAATAGTCTTATAACTTAAATAATTGGCAAACAACTTCTCTATTAATGCGTCGGTTTTCGGGAATATGCAGCCCATCAGGCAGTTTAAGTCACTTAGCTTGCCAGTTATTACCATTACTGAAGCTGACACTTTACCTTCTTCATTTCATTTTCACTAATGAAGCTCATCAGGAGAGAATGCCTGGTGAAAGGAAATTCCTCCTGGTTTCACTTCAGGTGCAGCTCATTACCGCCACCTGGTGGAGCATATATGCTGTTTCATGTCGGGCGGGATTTACAGTAAAAACAAACAAGTGGGAAAAAGCACATGAACGCCCGTAATTTCTATTTGGTAACTTGGAAATTTTGATTCCTGAGTTGTCGCGAAAAATAACCTTTGACCTTTTGCACCAGATGGCAGGTTATGTTGATGCCTGCATTATGACATGATATACACAAGTTGTATAGCATCTCTAACAAAACACTCGTAATTGCCACTTGACAGGTGGAAAATATCATCTTTTCTACAGCACATGCACGGCAGAAGGCAGCATTACTTTGGGATCATTTTTAACATGAAAGCAAAATTTTATTTTCAAGATTTTTATTTAGGAAAATGTTGCACATCTGTAAAAGTTCAATGAGGAAAAAAATACACCATTTATGTACATTTATCTGCCCCTTTCACACATAATGCTGTACAATTAAATAATGCCATGGTTACAAACCATATTTTGCATTATCCATAAATCAAAAATGACAAAAATACAAAATTCAGTGGCAAATAAATATTCTGTTGTGGAAATATTTTCACATATTTAACAGACCTAAGACTAGAACAGCACAGATCGAAGCAGGGCAGTGGACTGATACAGTCAAATACAGCTCTCGTGGAGAGTCCTATTTGAACACAAGACTTCATCATGTCTCCATCACCTGAATCTTCAGGCTCAGTCCGATTTGCTGCCGCTGCTGTTGCTGTTGTTGCTGCAGTCGCTGTTGTTGCTGCTGTTGCTGCGGTTGCTGGTGTTGCTGCAGCGGCTGCTAACGCTGTTGCTCTTGTGGTAGCAGGACAAGAACGGGTGTCTGAGGGCCTGCTCCAGACTGAGGCGCTTGGCTGGGTCATACTCCATCATCTTCTGGATAAGGTCGAAGAGCAGCTGGTGATCCTCTCCGCGGGACGTCATGTAATGCTGACAGAAGAGAGGACAAGACAAATTAGCCCTGTACCATATTTAAAAATACTTTCACATAAACAGAAAATTATTTTAGACTTTTGAGGTGATGCAGGCAGAATCCGCAGTTCCTACAAATTCCCATCAGTCATTCACTAGACTCACCTTGAGGGGTTTGCAGTGTTTTCGGACATATCTTCCAGAGGAGCTGTGCGCGTCCCAGTCCAGCTTAGACCTATGAACATATCGGCGCTTCCTGCATAGATAAAAAGCATTGCTATGACTGCTGTCAAGTCCAGCAGAAAAAAACATGAATTTCAGCACCAACTTTGTTTTCTGCAGAAGATTTGTGGGGATGGGGCCCAGGACCCTCTCCATCATAGCGAGGTGTTCTTTGCTGTCGTGCGTCTATAAAGATTAGAGGAAAAAGTATGTTAAAGCAAATTTGTGATTTAAGTGACTGAAAAAAATGCACATCATGATCAGCTACCTGAAAGAGTGTAGCACCAAGGTAATACTCAATAAGTATACAGCCAATACTCCAGACGTCACAGGAATGGTCCCAACCCAAATCTGAAAACAAACAGACTTAAAACTTTGTCAAGTCTCAACAATGGACAATTAGAGTCGCCCCTCACCTAAAATAACCTCTGGAGCACGGTAGTGACGCGTGGACACCACAGAGGTGTGATGCTCGTGTTCGTAAGTGGCATTGCCAAAATCCACAATTTTCACATCAGGGTTCCTCAAGGTTCTTTCATCCCGTTTCTTAAACGTTTTCCCAAAATAGTTAGAAGACAGATAAATATACAACTTATTTAAATATTATAAGAACTATTAAATTCTTACCATATCTGAATTGTACTCCAAGTCATAGTCGGAGTTAATGAACAATATGTTTTCAGGTTTTAGGTCTGTATGGGTCAACTTGTTTTTGTGCAAAACTGAAAATGCAAAAAAAATGGTTAGAGGTCATGTTTAATTTTAAATAGAACAGATATGTTTTACCTACATCGAACACCTCGAATAATCTGGTATGCCATATGTCTGATGTGGTCAATAGGAAAAGGCTGGAAGTTGTTCTCTTTGAGGAAATCGTAGGTGCTCAGGCCCAGCAGTTCAAATGCAATGCAGACATGGCCGTGGAAGTCAAACCAGTCGAGCATGTGCACACATGAACTGAAAGAACAACAACAGTTACTCCTCCTGCACGAGAAGATTTAAATCTGCGTCATTATGTTTCTTACTATCTGTTCTGAGAGTCCAGGGATTTTAACTGAGCCAGCACCTCCACCTCAGACATAGCCGCCTCACGATAACGGTCTATGTTTTTAATGATCTTCAGAGCTATTCGTGCTCCATTACTGTAAAACACAAAACTATTACATAACGGCTTCAAACGGTAAAAGAGTATTAGTCCTTTTCATGTCTTTGTGCTTACTTTCCGTGATCAATGCATTCAGCAACCTTCCCAAACGCACCCTCTCCGAGAGTACACAATATCTCATCTACAGAAAATAAAGAGATAAAGTTACTACAGGGGCACTGGCGACTCGAACACTTTCCTTTGGCTGGTTCGCTGCCTGCTGTTATATAGCTAAGTGGCCTACACTGACTAAAACACATAACTGAACAGAGATTATTGACTACCATCTGCTATGCCCACTGCTAAATATTCTAAGTTAACAAGCAATAGCTAATTAGTAATAATCTATAACCCCAAATCCCCTAAAATTAAATTGTGAAAATAAACCAGACAACAAGAGAGTGAGAAAGAGACAAAGTAAACAACAGTAGTAAAAAAAAGGTATATATTCTATACATCTTGAGTTCAGCATGTCTCCACTGTGATAGATGAGGTGACCCTCGTCATCATCCTCAAAACTCCTGGATCTTTTCCTGCTCCTGCGGTGATGGCTCCTCCTCTGCACCGGACATCACACCAATAACCCATCATCAGCCAGCACGGGCCACCACAACGACACCGTCAATCATTCAACCAGGCCAAGGGGCGGGGGAGGGGTGGACAGATTCGGCCCGTTCAGTAACACGCCAGGCGAATGGACGGCGCAGCAAATTCAAATTCAGCCCCGTCAGAGAAATTGGGCCAGCCACCACATACGTGTGTGTTACAGAAGAAAAACATGGCAACAAAATTTTCAGATGAGAGACTTCTTCAGGCAAGTACAGAAAACACTTTGTGATTGATTACAGTTGTTTTATAGCACTTGATCTGCTGTATGTCCACTTTCTCTTCCAAAACTACAAGCACTGTCAATCCCCTGCATTCTGAACCCATAAACCCATACTCTTCAAATAGTGGAAGTCATGCTTACTAGTCAGGAGTGGAACACACAGATATAGAAAGACAAAAATATGCACTGGCTTCGACTAAACACCAGAAATAATCAGCTTGTGTTGTGCTGCATAGACAAGACAAAGAGAGAAAAGAGGGAAAGCCCTCATACCGAAGTGGAGCGGTGGCGAGAGTGACTGCGCCTATGCCGCCTGTCTCTGTTCCGGCGGCTGCTCTTTCTGCTGCGACCACTGCGCCAACTGCGTCCTGAGGACTTGCTGTAGTGGTGCCAGTCCCGGTCCTTCTCTTTGCATGTCCCGTTTCGGCTGTCCTCATCACAAGCCATGTCCCAACTGCGGTCCCGGAGTGGTCTTTCCCGGGAGTCTGGCCTGCGGTTCAAACTGCGGGTCTCCAAGTAGTGCCTGGAAGGAGACGAAACAAACAAATCAAACCTACAACTCTCTGGTCTGGGATCACTAGGTGCGCTGTAGGTGCCCATGCTCTCAAATGAACTTCTGGCGCTGCAATGGCCCGCCTCTTCCTTGACACTCAATCCCTTGAGCCTTTTATATAGCATTTTTAATTAGCAACCTACTCTCTTACAGCCAATAAACTGGTGTGTCTGTATTTGATCAAACTGTGAAAACAACATAATACTTATTAAAACATTCACTGAATTTCATGAGAAGTCATATTGATTTATTACTTAAAAATAATGCAGACATTGTAAAGAACAAGCTGCACATCAGATGGCTGGCCAAACTGGCAAAGTTTAAGTGTGAACTGAAAGCTTGTCAACACAACCTGAGGATGTGAAATTTGACCAGTTACTCAACACCTGCTCATCTCCAGACACTAGATGTTGTTACCATCAAAGCTGTATTTGTGCTGCAGATGACAAATGCTGTATCTGCAAATTTCAAGAATGTTCAGAGACGTGTGTGCACAATTAGTTATAAGGTGTGTTTATACATTTATTGGTACTTTTTTTAGTACTGCAGTTTTATTGCCTAACCACCAAGGTCAGCATCCAGTCATCTGAAAAGGACAAAATAATCTCTATGCTCAAGCACTCTGGTGTCAGGTAACTTCCAGGGAATGTCTGCCTCTCTACAGAATTAAAATTAGAGCAGATCGTAGAACATAACGCAACTGCCTGCAACTGCTACAAACAACCCCATTTACAGTGCGCAGATTTTGCATTTTATAACTGAGAGCAATGAAATCAGGTTAAGTATTATCCATCTCAAACTCAATAAAAAATAAACCAAAAGACCTAGATTATCCTTGCATCTGGCAAACAGGAAGCAATGGCATAAATGTTTGGTTAGGTGTACAATTGTAAAACAGAACAAAGAGCAGACATTCACCCTTCATAATGTCTGTGATGACGGTAAGATCTTCTGGATTTGTTTTCTCTTTCACTGCTGTGAGAATCATGTTTTCTTCGTTTACGATCCATTCTCTCTTCCCAGCTGTACTCATCGAGCCAGACACAGGGAGAGCGAGCTCGTTTTGAACGGTGCATCTGAAAACAAAAAATAAAGTACATTCAGTCAGTAAAAAAATATTTAAACTACACTGGTACACTAACTAAGTCTGAAAGACTTGGATACAATATCCATCAGGCTTCCGCGGTTGAGCACTTTGTTTTGGGGGGTGGGAAACACTACAAATAAACACTTGTTTGAAAAATAAGACCCTAAGCTCCACCCTGAACGAAATGCCAAACATTTACACACCCAGGTCTTGAGCAACACTTAATACAAGACTCACAGACTTTGCATAACATTAGTCAAAACTACAGGATTAGCAGGTTTATCTGTTATGACACGACACCCATAGAGGCGGGATATTTTGTCGCTTGCTGAGGACATTAATAAACGACTTCTGCCTGATTTTATTGTTATTCTGTCAGCTCTGCCTGGATTTTATATGTATAGTATATAATACGGTATTTGATCAATAACAAGTGTTTCAACCGTTTAATCGCGGCTAACCTCTCAGTGAAGCTCTTACATGGGATCAGTGGTTGTGCAACGTGTTGCTGCTGAAGGCCTGTCCCTTCCCCCATGATTTAAAAACTACACTGCGTCAGCGCCACAGAATGAACAAGTCTCAAACCATCCATTTCTTTTCGACTAATCAAGATAAGACGCAGAGAGGTTAATGTGGTTTAAGTAAAGCTCAAGTCTAAATAAAAAAAAAAAAAAAACAGGTTATCGTCCCTTTAAATCCGCAGAGCAGTGGAAGCGAAGTCTTAACAAAAGCACAGGTGGATCATGACAACTTTCAACATTAGCGACAAAAAACCCAAAATCCCCCCCCCCCACCCAAAAAAATAAAATAAAACACCGTGTATCATCAACATGCATTCATTACCAAATCAAAAAACAAGGCCCGAGGCGTCGACCCGCGCCATAGTGTGCCATCCGGTAATATTCAGGCTAATAAAATACCTAAAAATTATGTTTTATTTTACCATGCAAAATAACGTCAATATAATGAGCACAAACACAAATGATATGCCCAGTAACTCTTCGCCCTAACAAGTGCACTGATCACTAATAAAAGCTGTATGAACAGGGTCGTAAACAGGCCGACGTAAGGGTAACGTTACTGGAAGCTTCTGCCCTGTTGTCGATTAAAACAGGCGAAAAAAGACTATCTTATCGACATAATACAATCGCTAATAAAAGCAACATACTTACAATGCCGTTATGTAATAGATTTGATTATTTCAGAAGCGTCACCGATTCGCTTAAGTATGGTCACAAATGACAAAGGAAAATTACTTGTGCTCGTCGTCGTCTGTAAAGATGGCGATGATCGTAGAATCCGACAGAACGTTCTAAACCAGTAACGTGACGCAATGCCGTACGTAGCCCCGCCCATTGAATGTATGGACTTTGTCGTTCAGCTTTTGGCTATTGCTTTGCTCTTTTCTGATAAATGTAACACTTTTTTGTTGGTTTACTTCATGTGTACCGTTATGGGACCAAGGAAGGTTTACAGTCGCTTTGTAAACATAAAGGCTTGTAACAATAATATATAAATAATACTAGAGTGACACCCGCCATGGTAACCTTTTGTAATAGACATCCATTTCTACCAGCCATATTCTGACTGCTAAATTCAACTAATAACTCATGCAAACTAACAGGAAGGGTACTTTTTATTCATTCATTCATTTTCTATCGCTTGTTCCCTCTAGGGCTCGTGGGTCGCGGGTGACTGGAGCCCATCCCAGTGACTTAGGGCTTTAGGTGTGGTACACCCTGGACAGTGGCCAACTTAAGGGTACTTTTTATTACAAAACAATTTTCAATATATTGGCTTTGTTTATTGTTTGATTTTGCACACAAAAATGTCGTGTTTGGTAAGTAAATAGAGCAATTATCAATTAGATAATAATAATGACTTAAGCTTGTAATTTGCCATACAGACTTGTCAAAGCCTTTAAAATTACACTGTTGCCATCAGTCCCTCTGACCACCACCAATTATTCACGCACACACCTCTTTCATTTTAAGCAATGTGGGTGACGTGTCTTGTCTAAGAACACAACATTTCCTCCTGCTGTCCCACTGTAGCACCTGGTGTTTCAGTGCTTGCCAATCCAAGAACTAACCAGGCCCTGACTTTCTTTGCTTCCGAGAACTGACAATCCGGGCAGCAGGTGTGGCCATGATGTGTACTATGGACATTTCATATCCATTGTTATTACAGTACACAATATATGAACTCCACACGGTGTACATTACAAACACACTATAATTCTGCTGCACTACTGGGACTCAAAAACATGTTTTGTCTGTATAATTTAAGTTTAATTTTTTTTTTCCTTTTTTATTTAATTTTATTGTTTTTAAGTAAAGCAGTACAATAACATACAAAAACATTTCACGACGCAAAATATAAAATGGAGCCAGGGTTTTTTAAAATAGGTGTGGCTTTGGTGTGGCTGCAAGGCTGGTTTTTCGTCCAGAGACAGCAGGGAGAGACGACAGGAACTTCAAATGCCCCGAAAATACAGATGCAACCATCACACGGACTTACAAAGACGTTACGTAAGGTAAAATGTTACTTAGTTCTGCTTTAAAAGGGGGGGGGGGGAGAGTTATTTTTACAGTTACAAGATGGCCGCCACTATTGCAACGGCAATTATATCCAAATCACCACTAGCTTTTTATCTGCTGCCCAGTCCGCGCTTGGATTTCTGGGTAAGATACAATATGTCTGCGCCCTGTTTTCATTTTCCAGCTATGTGAGGGTTTAAAAAGCTGAACCGTTGCCTTATTTTCGCCGTAACGTTTTTGAAGGATACAATCTTAAACATGTCGGAAAATACCGTGAAAGAGAGGGCGATGACTCGGGTTGTAATCGCCGAGATGCTGTCCAAAAACTTTGAGAGACTGCCTGACATTGACCAGAAGCTGTTCAAGTATGGCCCCGTGTATTTTGGTGCAAACGCGGGTCTCGCTGGACTGGTCGCCAACAGTTTGTACCGGCGCGCTCTGAACGTGACCCAGGCGCACATCACGTCCAGTCTGCCCATGGCCGTGCTGCCCTTCCTCACCACCGTGGTCCTGTACAACGGAGCCGTGTCCGCGCCGCTGCTGTCCGGGGACCTCAACTGCCCATCGTGCGCCCTGATGCGGGGTGCGCTGGTGGGCATCGTCGGTGGAGCTGTGTACCCCGTCCTCCTCGCGTTGCCCGTGAATTTTGCCCTCGCCAACCGATACGGCACCGCGCTTATGCCGGAGAAAGGCAACGTGCTGCGCTACTGGGTCGACGTATCCAGGCCAATTTTGAGGAAAATGAGGGTAGTGGTGCTGCTGCAGGCGTTTTTCGGCACATACCTCGGATCCAGGCACTTTCAGTCCTACTCCAAATTGGCAGAGATTACGTTTGGCTCCGGAGAAGAACTCAAAGATTAAGCGTGGCCATGTTTTCGTTCATTATTGGCTGCGTGCAGACCAAAAAATCGGATCATTATCGGATTTCTGGAGTTATCATTTTATTGAAATGTCATGTAAACAATTAGATCTGATTCTGGAAATCTGATTTCTTTCTGATTGTTCACACTTGTGCAGAAGGAACATTATGCAAAAAAAAAAAAAGAGTGCAAATTAAGGTGGACAAAAAGACAAAAAAGTGTTTTGTTTTTGAGTTACTCTAAAACACACAGATAAACCATTGTTTTTGATGATCAGACATCTTTTTTGTCTTGGAATTGTAAACACAGCCCAAAAATCATATCTAATTTTTTGGTTATCTGATCATTCTAGGTCTGTGATTTTTTTTTTTTTTTTTTTTTTGGCCTACAACCCAAGTACTTGTTGTACCACAGTGTCCAGACCACTTACAAAAATAATAAACTGTGCCTCTTAAGTCTCACCAATAAGCACCTTATTCCACTTTACTTTTTGCCTCTGTATGTTTTGTTTTGTCCTTCATCACAGTAGCCAACATGAAAGGTGCAAGTATCATCGCACCTTTATTATGGACACAGATTCAAATAGCTTTTGTGATTATAGCTTAAACCCTTGTGTAAATTATACGGTGTAATAGCCTGTTACACCCATATTTATTAAAAAAAATTCTAAAATGATTTTTGCATCTGTATTTATAGAATAATAGACTATTACTTTACTAATTTGTGAGCTTCTTAAATTCAGATTTGTTTACAACAACCTTTGATACATAATTAAATTTACAAAGTGCATACACGGCTGTAAGGATTGTGTATGGCCTTGGTATTGTTTTGTTTTGTTTGTCATCACACAAAAAAAAACTTGACACCACTGATCACTGAAAGTAATAGAATGAACATGGTTTATTAAAGGCTTTTCAGCAACTAGTCACAACATTTGCAGCAATGTCAATGATAAAGATGTTTTTCAGTTTAAAAACACAACTAAAAATGCACCGCTTCACAGCTAAATGAATTCAGACCACTTCTCCAAATGTACACAGCAATGGTCACGTTGGGTTTGGCAGTGTAGTGGCATTTTAAAAAATCAAGCGATTGTCGTTGATCGTATGTTTAACAGAATAGTAAGTCAATGCCTCATCTGCTGCCTCTGAGAAAGTAAAGTTAATAGATGGCCAAACGTTAACTGAAGTTGTTATTGAGAAGGCAAGGTGCTTGTTGAGAAAAAAACACTGACATCAAGTATAGCAAATTAAGACCAGTTTAAAAAGCCTATTAATTACAATGTTACTCCCTCGTGGCCTCCCTCCTCTGCCTCCCCACCCACCCATTAAGACGCTTTGCTAATCACATCAAAAAACTGCCAAAAACAAAGCTTATTGACGACCCCACAAAACTATAAACAACACGTTTCAAGTCAGAGGAGCCTGAATTGTCGTATGGCACAAGATTCCCTCTTTTTTACATCGAATACAGAGCAACACAACGTTATTACAAAGACTGTGTTGCAATAGCAAGGTAATGCCCCTTTGAAACACTTGTCTTAGCATGCCATTGTACTTCATGTTCACAAAAGGAAAAGTACAATAAAAACTTAACGTCTGTCAGCACAGAAATCTCCATAAATATTAAAACAACTGAACATCAGTCGGAACAAAAACTTCCTGTGTAGCAGAAAGTGATGGGTAAATGTCACCTATACACAGTTTATACACCTCGCCACGCTTCCATTAGCTTGCAATAATGGCACAATACATATAAAAGAAGCAAACACTTTGTAACAGTTTCCCAATTAAAATAAAACACAATAAATAAAAAACATTGGAATGACAATAAAGAAGGAATAGTCCAGTCATTCTCGTGCATGACAGTACAGACATATAAATCAGACGGGTGGTTCACAAACGAACAAAGATGAGATGTCGTTGTCGAAGGCTAGTTACTTCTGTTACACATTATTTTAGCAGGAATAAAGAGCTGTTATGGGCTAGCCAGCGCCCTTCACGTCAGTGTTAGTAACAGTACACAAGTAAAGAAATAAAGCTCAATGTACAATAGCTAGAGCAAGAGGAGCAAATATAAAACAATACAATATTATCAGTAGGAATTTCATGTATAAAGTGGTCTGCCCTGTAACTGTCTCTATAGTAGTAAACATTTCTCAACAGTAAACACGCAAAGGAGAGGGGTCTGTTTTCAAATACTGAAACCTTGTTGTGAAGGTTGAGAAGCTGCAAAGGCATTATTTTTAGCTTAACATAGTGATAGTTTTAATTCAAACGTGTTATTGTTCCTATTTTTAAAGTATATGTGATGAATCCTGTTCATCGTGTGGTCGTCAATTCTTCATAGAAAACACCTAAGTACCAGCTTGGTTCCTTCACAGTTCGTTTTAGTGCAATGAGAACTTGCGAGCTGCCGTCAGAGCCTCATGTTTTCGCCAGCACATTAGCCCTGCAAAAACAAGACACACGGACTGTTAGTTCTAATCATAATTATGCTCATATTATTTGCAGTAGTGTCTAAAATTGTATTTCAGCATTCTCATATCTCTACATATTATAAAAGCAAATCAGTATGAGTTATAGTAAAGGCAAGAGAGCTCATTGCCATGGTAACCTATAATAACATCCACTTCCAGCTCCATGTTGAGGTTTTTACTGGAAAAAAAAAAAAATCTACTACAGAACTTACAAACCAACAAGGAGCTGGACTTTTTAATTACAATTTTACATTAAACACTTTGATAATTAGTTTATCTTATTTGTACTAACCCACGCTCTACCAAGCTAATGTGATTTTAATTGTAGGTAATAAATTCTTCTTTAAAGCTATAGTGGTGAATTAAACAGAGTAATGGTCTGTAGATGTGACCGTGTGGTTCATTAACACGCAAACATAGTTTAATTCTGCACAAAATATAGACAAGTGCAGTGTTTTTAGAGTTAATAAAAAAAAAAAGTAGAGTTCTCTGCATCATTAGGACCACAAAAAACAATTACAAGACAATTTAAACACCATTCTATGATCTCCTGTTTTTACATTATTATCGATCAGAACATCCTGCTCCTCCACTCGCAAGATGGCCGCCATAATTTCCACGGCAACAAAACCCGCCTATATTATAACTCACTGATAAAATCTATAAAAAGCTTACCTGAGTGCTTTCCATCTGTCTTTCTCAACCTGGTTTTCTGGACTTTCGCTTTCATATGATGCAAGGTAAAGCCCTTAAGAATGATGATAATTTATACAGTTAGTCAAATGAAAGTATGAGTAGTTAATTACTTTAAAAGACTCGTAGCAGTGGACTCACCATCCTCGCTGAAGATGGGGGCAGTGTGGAGGTAGTGTAGGATTGCCCGATCCTCCTCAAAGGGACACTCCACGCGTTTCCACGTCATAAACTCCCCGACCTGTCGCGCCAGCTCCACAAATTTCTGACCAAAAGGTAACACAATAATTTAGCCATATTTATGATTAAGTGTTGTGAATGTAAAATCAAAATAATAGCACTCTTTTTTTTACCTCAAAGTTGACATGTCCATTGGGAAGCCGGTTGGCACATCCCTCATTCAGGAAGTAAATGTCTTTGATGAGCAGGCTAAAGAAGGGGATGACGATCTGAAAAGGCACAAGGTCAGAATTCAGCAAAACAAATAGACCTTTTAAAAGTCTGAGTCATAAGAATGTTCAGCCTTTTGGAATGCAGCAAATGGAGCCAAAATAAAAGACGATAACAAACTGACATATCAGATCTATCAGGCCTTTTTGTATGTGTTTTAGAGTCTGTACAGTTCAGATTATGACTAAGATGATCTGTGATAGTGAAGTATCTGCTGTGAGAGATAACTGCAGAGATAAGTGTTGATTCAATCACCTCTAGACTGTGGGGCCAAAAGGAAGAAGGGGTAATCATAATCATAATGATTAGGTCGTGTGACCACAAACAAAGAGAGGGTCAATAAAGAAACATTTGGGAGTGGAGTTCCTTATCTGAAAGGGGTTTGGTCTCTTTGAAGGAGCAGTTGTTCTACCATATGTAAAGATATGTTACAGTAGAATCGGGGAGATCCTAGATTGGCTGCAGTGGGACTCCCAGGCAAACGTCGACTGTCTGTATGTGATGCTGCTCTCTGTAATAAACTTCTTTTAATGTACAGAAGCTAGTGTCCACGAGTCTTCTTCTACTAACTGACACATCGACCAAAACCTTCAGAAACCACAATAGGTTAATAGTTGCTCACAATCAATTGCTTAATCGTTCCAGTAATATTCTCTATTATACAAGATTGATTGAACATGAGCTTCATAAAAAGTATAATTTGTGTAAAGTATGTTCTATATCTGTAGATAAAATTAAAAACTATAGTGGGAACAACATTTCCGTAAGTAAAACCTAAAAATCAGGAGCCTTTATGAAAATGGCTAGATGTCTATTATAATCTCATAATAAATAAATAATGTAAAACACAGTTATAAATGTCTACAAATCAAGCTCTGATATCACTCATGTGTGTCTGAGTGGTTTAA
Source organism: Rhinogobius similis (assembly GCA_019453435.1). Classification (NCBI taxonomy): domain Eukaryota; kingdom Metazoa; phylum Chordata; class Actinopteri; order Gobiiformes; family Gobiidae; genus Rhinogobius; species Rhinogobius similis. Next base: position 21,706,230 of record CM033630.1, on the reverse strand, counting down.
ATTAGCAAAATATTCTTGATTTTTCATATTTTGTGATATTTTGCAGGTAGTAAAAGTTTGTCTATTGAAATTGCTTTATGTTCCACTTCTCTTTTGTCTCCATTCTGGAATTTAGCATGTTTTTGTTTACAAATGTTTAAAGGGTCTGTTATACTCAGTGGGTTATTCACAAAAACACTAAATGCAGAAGTCCTGTACTTTTTCTCTGTTGCTGTTGGCCGTCCGTGAGCGATGGGCCGCCCCCCTCAGAGCCGTCCTGTAGTTGTAGAAGTTCCCTGTGGGGTCCATCTGATGCTGTCAAAACAAGCGTGAACACGGAGCCCGCTGTTAGCTTCAGGTCATGCTGCGCTCATGTGTCTGCCGTGACATGTTGCTAAAATGTACGTACCTCCAGGATGAAGAATTTGGCAGTCTTGGCTTTGCCCCAAGTCTTCTTCAGGCGAGACACGGGAGTCATGTTCATCCCAGCTTTAGAAAGACATGCGTTATTATAGACCTCCAACAGCTGCACGTCAGACAAACCTAACAAATACTGGAGAATTATTGACTCACATATGATGGCCATGAGCGAGTTGAAATTCCCGATGTTAAAACACTCTCTGGCAACATCAATGAAAAACTCGATGACGGTCGCTCTCTGCTTCTTCTTTGCAGGCTGCAGACGACAGAAATACAGGTTTGGAAAAGATCAGTAAGCCATGCCATGCAAAATTATATAAATATCTGACTATTACTTTAACACATGTCAGTAAAATCTTTAGGTATCTGTACTCATTTTTACTGTTGAAATATTTAACTTTTTTATGTTCTCCTCCACTATATATTTGGACTCGACTGAAAAGTAGAAAGTATTTTTCAAATGGTTTGAAGGGTTATTTTTAGGATGTTCATTGTGACATTCTGCGTAAAGATTTTGAGTTCAAGCCCCAGATTTAACAACAAAAATGATTATAAAATTCACTAGGAGAAAATACGAAATTGATTTGAATTACTGTTGACCAAAGATGAGCAAAGTTCAATGTCAAATCAAATAGTTCTCAAAATCCTTGTGAAATAATTTTTTACTCTTGAAAACGGGTACTTCAAACGTTTATTTACATAGATTTTTTTAAAGTAACCAAATTAAGTACTTCTTCCACTCCTGTCATTAAATTGCATTGAATATTAGGCCTACCTACTCTTGTAATGACAGTACATTTCCATTAGGGGGCAGTATATCTCCACAGAAAGTTTATATTGTATTTCACAGCCAACAAATCTGCTTGTGACTTAATATATTACACAGTATTATATAATCGCGTTCTGACCATAGACTGTGCGGTTCTAAGAGACTGTTCAGATAAAATGCATTGCTACGTTGTCAGACATGTAAATTAACTTTGCCCTCACCATGCAGATCTCCGTGGCAACCAGGTAACACAGTCGGTTGAACCACCTGACGTAGGCCTCCAGGTTTGTGGTTTTCTTCTTCTGGTCACTGAAGCACGGCTGCAAAAATGGTTCACAACAGACCGTTACGCATAAGAACAGAAGGACCAGAAGGACATAAAACTACAAATTAGCTCCTAAATTATGGGACTGCTTCTGACAGAACTAGAGTAACGCAGAGAAAAACAACGATGAAGGGATTTATGTATAGTCTATATCAGTATTTATCATCTTTTGAGCCTATAGGGCCATGATTTTGCATTAAGATGTCATGTTTGGACACATTTGGATTAAAAAGTAGTCACAGTTATTGTATTGCTGTTTTGTTGTTTATGCATGCTAAAACATATGACTATACTGGCCATCTAGCGTGCTGTTCCTGACCAACAAACTATCATATAAAACACACAGAAACATAAACACTGACAGTAAATTCAACCCATTTTGACATGTACCTGTGTTCCATCCAAAGGGTCTTTCTGCACAAAGGCCTGGACAAACTCCTCCGGTTCAATCCGCCTCAGATGTTCCTGAAACGCAGAGAAAGAGACGGGGCGGTGAGGGTGGGGGTTGGTTCTATTAATACTTGTTTCATTTCCGTAATGGGAGACGATCGATAAAGGAAGTAACCACTCATTGACGCGACGCAGTGGAATCATATTTCCTCAACGCGACACATATGAGACAATATTCACGTCTATTTAAAGACGACTCAGACATGTGCAAGGGACTCTGACTCATTAAACCCGTACTGTGATAGAAGCTGCAATCACAACATAAACATAGAAACCACAAAACAAACGAATTAAATACAAATCTGCTGAATCTACAAGACTTTATTTTACTGTAGTTTCTTTTGCAATATAACATTAACTGAAAACATCTGACTAACTTTTCTAGAGAGGGGTCAGCCAGATGCTTGTCTTAATGTTAATGCAATGCCTGAATGTTCCACAGTATAGCATTAAACCTATCTACTGTATCTCCATGGACACAAGCAGGAAATGCCACCAAGGCCCAAGTTATAACTATGGAAAGATCATTTTAAGCAATAAAAACACTAGTATGTGAGTAAATGAATGCTCAATATCATACTCTGGAACATTGAAAGCAAAGCAAAAGCATCAGAAAAGTTACACAGTATATCTTTAACTAAAAATGGGCTGGATGAATTGCAAATTGAATTTAAATGAATTTTGCTCCAGGGAAAAGTGTTTAATTTCCTGCTGATTTAGAGGTGTTGACGCTTAAGGTTGTTTCACACTTGCACATTCACCACATCAAAATTCAGACTAAACCAGGACTAAACCTGAAACTAAACCAGGACCGGATCAGGACAAAACATCAGGACCAAAATGTGTTCAATTTAGAACCAAATAACGACAATTGTAATATTAATCTGCTTGTTGTTTTTACTGGATTTGTCTAGGAAATCATGTAAAAAGATTCCTGGTACATTGTCTGCCCCTTGACTATTGTGTGCAGAAGTGTAAGCTGTCAGGTCGCATATATCCAGTGTGGGACGCCCCGGGCTTGACTTGTGTGGTGATGTCACTGCAGAGACGAGAGTACAACACACACACACACACACACACGTGGTCCACATCAAACACACATGACGGGGCAGGAGCACGCGTGGCCCATGTGAGAGCTGCTCATGCATGTTTTATTGCATAATTCTCTTTGTTCGTTGCGAGACCAGGAGCAATAGCTGACAAGAAATCATTACGGGAATCTTTTAAACGCTCCCAGATCAGAGTGTTAAGTGTTTCTGCACGTCTCGATTTGCCATTACACCTCCGACACGTATTAGCCGATTGGATCATGCTTTTCACTTTAGTTCATTGCGTCTTAAAATGGTGATAACCTCGACTTGTCTACCTCCATGTCGTTAAATCTCCCTCAGTACAGTATGTGAGCGCGTTGTTCGACACAAACTCTAAACAATAGTGCAAATATTATCATTTTTGTCCTTTTATCTTGACTGCTCTTACAAATCATCTTTAGTTTTTATGCTAATTGCCCTCCCTAGTATAACCTCAGTCTGACTGCCCATATACTGTACATTCCTTTACTAACTCAATAAATTTTTTGTAGTTTTTTTTGACGGCATCAAAGTCAAAGTAATTTCACCTCAACAATAATAACTTTGCTCTGTATATAGCGCCTGTCAAGGCCTAAGACACTCAATGGCGACATGGCATGAATAGTAGTAACAGCAGAATTGTCAGACAATAAAGTAATATTTATGGTAGTTATGGTAACAACGGTCTTAGCCAATACAGTAGAACTGAACTGAAACTCACAATTAATTTAGTAGTCGACTAGTCAGCAATTATTATTTTCCAATTAGTATGCCTTTTTTTATTATTACTTGTCAAAGGATTATTTCTAATGTACAGAGAGTTTCAAAGTACATTTTCTTAACAAATAAAGTTTAAATATTGTAACTGAAGGCTTGTAGAAAGATAATATTTATGTATATTTATGTTTTGATTTAATATTGTCACTGTCCTTGTTATAAAAGGTCTTTAGGCATCTGTTTTAGAATCTGTATAGTCCAGATAACAATACTGATAATTATAATTTGATTGCAATTATTTTAATAGTCGACTAGTCATGATTATTCCAATTAATGGTTACAGCCCTATAATACAGTAGTGGTAGAAGCGCACAAGGATTAATTTTACACTTTAGTAACACTTAATGGGTCCTATACTGTACGATAAAAGGACTTCTCTCATCTCAGGCTTCTACACTCATTCTTCTAATGTGTCTTAACACCATTAGACTCAACTCTTCGTGTCTTACCAGCTCGATGTGGGTGAGCTGCTGGGCCAGTGTGTAGGGGTCGTTGCAGATGGAGAGGATGTCCTTGGTGATGGGTGGAGGTTTGGTTTTGAAGGCCACCAGTTTGTCAGAGATGGAGGAGGCGGTGAGCGAGACCTTCACGATGCTCTCCTCCCCCTGGCTCATCAGGGCCAACCTCTGGCTCAGCTTCTGCAGCAGCTGGTTCAGGCTCTTCCAGTACGCCTGAGGAGAGGTCACGGCAAAGGCAGGGTTAGGAGGAGAGGGTGAGGAGGATTGTGTAGGATTTTACACAGCAAACTAGTCTGCAGCTCCCCAGAGAAATGTATGCTTTACAATTGAATTAACTTGTGTTTTTGCATTTTTATCAACAATATCTTCATAAATCACAGTTGAGAAACACTGCATTAGACAACCATCCACTTAATCAGAGCCTTTTATGTGACTCTCAAATGTGAAAGAAACCACTTCTTGAATATTCTTTTGTCAATCGGAACAAAATCTGTAACTTCTTTTACCTCAGATTGACAGAATTTAGTTCTTCGCTCTTTGATTCTGCAGAAATCTTTGCTGTTTCTCAGTCCTTTTTACAAACAGACCATGTTTTCCCTGCTTGGTTAAGCCACCTGTCAATCACGGCAGTCGGGAAGACATGATAGGCTAAAAACCTTTGTAATAACATGTATTGTACAAGCATGTAGTCTGGGCAGTTTGGAGATATGTTTTTAGTGTAACACAAGAATTTGTTTAAACCACATTTTCATCCCATGTTTTGAATATAAACTGTTGTGTAAAATGACTGTGTGCAGATTTATAAATCATAAAATGTTCTTTAAGCGCTGACTACTGCCTCATTAAGTTCAATTTCACAACTCAAAGTAAGGCATTAACATTTACTGCTCTGTCTCTTTAGCTAAAACCACAGAATGTTTTGAGAAGAGAGCACATTATCGTCGTTCAGATGAACAGTTACATCAAGGCGAGCTGGTTAATTATTTTACATGAGCCCAGTGAACGTATGCACTTTGCCCAGGAATGTGCTTGTTCCTCCTGCTGAGACCAAACTCTGAGGCCGGAGGTCAGTGTGTCTCACAAATGACCCACAGTCCATCTGTATGCACACGAGCACACACACACACGCAAACACACACGCACACGCACACACACGCACACACACACACACACACGCACACGCGCACACACACACACACACACCCACACATACCCGTTTTTGCTACATTGTGGGGTCCCATGACAGGCCCCAGCCTTATGGGATCCACCCTTTCTGAATGAGCTAGAGACGTGGTTTTAACTTCTAAAATCATTGTATTTTTTTGCTAACACAGGGGTCACTTCAAACTCCAGATACACTCGTATTTACTATTGTTATTTTGAGTTTACACTTTCTGAATGAGCCAGAGACATGGTTTTAACGCCTAAAATCATGATAATTTTTGTTTAAAAAAGTAATCACTTGAAACTAAAGATACACTCATTGTTCCAGTCCCTGGGGCCATCCTGACATGACACAGCCCTGTGGGACCCACTGACCCCCCCTCACCCCCCCACCCCCCGGGCCCCATTAGGTCCCTTTATTACTGTGTTACTACATTATTATTGTCTTGACCTGTTCTATGTTTAAACATGCTGTAATATTTGAAGATGAAAACAGGCACAAACTGGTCAAACTGTTAGAGGCACCACACTGCTCAGTGTCCAGGCGCAAAAAGGGAGATTCCATACCATATTTAGTTTAGGTAGTTTAGAATTTAACAACTTTTGAAACAGAAGTTTCACGTTGTAGAATGTGATGATGTTATAACCTCAGATGGAGCAGGAGCTACTTTTCCTTGTTGATAACATTGGACTTTATGAAATATTAGGTACAGTAAATTTCACAATGAACCGAATGATTTCTCTCAATGACTCGACCAAAGAACTCACTATGTCACAACAAAAATCTGCATCTTAACAATATTCATTTTAGCTGCTCACCATCTGTATTAAACATTTTGGCTGATTGAATGTTGTGATGTCACATGAACACAACCTATACAATCCATCCATCCATCTTCTTCCGCTTATCCGGGGCCGGGTCACGGGGGCAGCAGTCTAAGCAGGGACTCCCAGACTTCCCCCACCCCGGACACTTCCTCCAGCTCCTCCGGGGGGATCCCGAGGCGTTCCCAGGCCACAGAGAGACATGGTCCCTCCAGCGTGTCCTGGGTCTACCCCGGGGCCTCCCGGTGGGACATGCCCAGAACACCTCGTCCAGGAGATATCCTGAACAGATGCCCGAGCCACCTCAGCTGATTCCTCTCGACGTGGAGGAGCAGCGGCTCTACTCCGATCTCCTCCCGTGTGACTGAGCTCCTCACTGTTCTAAGGGAGCGCCCAGCCACCCGGCGGAGGAAGCTCATTTCGACCGCTTGTATCCACGATCTCGTCCTTTCGGTCATTACCCAGAGCTCGTGACCAGGTGAGGGTCGGAACGTAGATTGAGGTAAATCGAGTGCTTTGTCTTTTGACTCAGCTCCTTCTTCACCACAACGGTCCGATACATCACTGCAGACGCTGCACCGATCCACTTGTCAATCTCATGCTCCATCCTTCCCTCACTCGTGAACAAGACCCCGAGATACTTGAACTCCTCCACTTGAGGCAATGACTCCCCACCCACCCGGAGAGGGTACGCCACCTTTTTCCGGTCGAGAACCATGGCCTGCTGATGCTGATCTTCATCCCAGCCGCTTCACACTCGGCTGCAAACCGTCCCAGAGTTGCAGGTCCTGGCTTGAAGAAGCCATCAGGACAACATCATCCGCAAACAGCAGAGATGAGATCCTGTGGTTCCCAAACCAGACACCCTCCACGCCCTGACTGCACCTAGAAATTCTGTCCATAAAAACTATGAACAGAACCGGTGACAAAGGGCAGCCCTGGCGGAGTCCAACATGCACTGGGAACAGGTCTGACTTACTGCCAGCAATGCGAACGCAGCTCCTGCTCCGGTCATACAGGGACCAGACAGCCCTTAGCAACGGGCCCCGGACCCCATACTCTTGGAGTACCCCCCACAAGACGCCCCGGGGCACACGGTCGAATACCTTCTCCAGATCCACAAAGCACATGTGGACTGGTTGGGCAAACTCCCATGAACCCTCGAGCACCCGATGAAGAGTATAGAGCTGGTCCAGTGTTCCACGACCGGGACGAAAACCACAGGCTCCTCCTGAATCCGAGGATCGACTATTGGTCGGATTCTCCTCTCCAGTACCCTGGAATAGACCTTACCGGGGAGCAGGGCCGCCGCTTCCATAAAGCACGTAACGCACAGCGCGTAGGGCACCAAGTGCTCTGAGGGGGCACCGCCTGGCCGTGGCGAAAATGAGCGGAGCCCACGCGGCGCCGCATTCCGCCGCATTCCGGCGCTCGCCAAAGTGAAGCGCGTGCACGTAATTTAATAAAACCGCGACGCCAAGGGCTCTCTCTCTTTCCTCCTCGGCTCCTCCCTCAGAGAACAGGGATGGCCAAGACCCCAGGCAAAGTTTGAGATGAAGACGAGAGAGAGTCAGCGGAGGAGCCTATTACCTGCCCCTCTGCAGCGAACGTCTGACTCTGAGGCGTTTAGGGGACATTTGGTGCGTGGGCTTTTATTGCACTTAATCCGTGAATAAATATCATGCCAATGATACATTCACAATTCACATTCACAACAGTTCCTGTGCATTTCTTAAAGCTGAATAAACTATTTTTATTCATTTTTTGCAAAAAATAAATAAATAAATTGTAGTAGTAGTAATCATTTACAGTTACGGATATTTTGTTTCTTTTACCCTTGAACTCACCACCAAATGGAACAGAAGCTCTCTATGATGACTTGATAAACAACTTTGCAGCTAGAAAATGTAGACGTACACATTTGTAGGAGCCAGTTAATGTTTACACTTGTTGGATGATTCTATCTATATTCGTATTTGCACTTTTATTGGGTGGTATTTGTTTTACACTTGAATATTTAAGTTTTATTTAGTTATTTAAGATATTTATTAATTTTTTTTTGTTGGCAACTTACATTTCCATCTTGTGTTTATAGTACTATATATTGTGTATTTAATTTAAGATAATAAAATGAACATGGTAAGAAATGAAAGTAATTGTGGGTTTGGTCATTTAATGCGGGGCGGGGCGGGGGCACTATCAAGACATTTTGCATAGGGCACCAAAAAAGCTAGCAGCAGCCCTGCCGGGGAGGCTGAGGAGTGTGATCCCCCTGTGATTGGAACACACCCTCCGGTCCCCCTTCTTATACAGAGGGACCACCCCGGTCTGCCAGTCCAGAGGTACCGTCCCAGACCGCCACGCGATGTTGCAGAGACGTGTCAGCCAAGACAGTCCCACAACATCCAGAGACTTAAGATACTCAGGGCGGATCTCATCCACCCCTGGAGCCACCAAGGAGCTTGCCAACCACCTCAGTGACTTCAGCCAGGGTGATGGACAAGTCCGCCTCTAAGATCTCAGCCTCTGCTTCCTCCTCAGAAGACGTGACAGTGGGATTGAGGAGGTCCTCAAAGTATTCCTTCCACCGTCCAACTACATCCCCAGTCGAGGTCAACAGTTCTCCACCCGCACCGTAAACGGTGTTGGTAAAGCACTGCATCCCCCTCCTGAGGTGTCGGATGGTTTGCCAGAATTTATTTGAGGCCAAACGATAGTCCTCATCCATGGCCTTCCCAAACTCCTCCCAATCCCAAGTTTTTGCCTCTGCAACCGCACGGGCTGCAGTACGCTTGGCCTGCCGGTTCCTGTCAGCTGCTTCAGGAGTCCCACAAGCCAGCAAGGCCTGGTAGGACTCCTTCTTCAGCCTGACGGCATCCCTTACCTCCAGTGTCCATCACCGGGTTCGGGGATTTCCGCCGCGACAGGCACCACAGACCTTGCGACCACAGCTACCAGCTGCCGCATCGACACTGGAGGCGGAGAACATGGTCCACTCGGACTCAATGTCTCCAGCCACCCCCGGGATCTGGGAGAAGTTCTCCCGGAGGTGTGAGTTGAAGACCCTACTGACAGAGGGCTCTGCCAGACGTTCCCAGCAGACCCTCACAATGCGCTTGGGCCTGCCAAGTCTATCCGGCTTCCTCCCCCACCAGCGGATCCAACTCACCACCAGGTGGTGATCGGTTGAGAGCTCCGCCCCTCTCTTCACCCGAGTGTCCAAGACACGCGGCCGAAGGTCAGATGACATGACAACAAAGTCGATCATCGACCTCCGGCCTGTGTCCTGGTGCCACTGATGGACCTTGAACATGGTGTTCGTTCTGACTAACACAGAAGTCCAATAACTGAACACCACTCGAGTTCAGATCGGGGGGGCCGTTCCTCCCGATTACCCTCTCCAGGTGTCACTGTCGCTGCCGTGGGGCGTTGAAGTCCCCAGTAGAACAACGGAGTCCCCAGGCGGTGCACTATCTAGTACCCCTCCCAGGGACTCCAAGAAGGCCTGGTACTCTGCACCGTTGTTACGGCCCGTGAGGCTCGCCGTCGGCGCCCACCCCAGGCCTGGCTCCAGGGTGGGGCCCGGTGACGCCAGTCTGGGCGGCGATGCGACCTGCGTTGTTGCTATTCATAAAGGGCTTCTGAACCGCTCTTGGTCTGACCCGTCACCCAGGACCTGTTTGCCATGGGTGACCCTACCAGGGCATGAAGCCTCGACACCATAGCTCCCAGGATCCTGGGAACCTATACAATCATTTAAATAAAAACAACATAAGAACATTTTGCAGTTACCTCAGAAAATGATAGCAGAAATGTTCTAGTGTAACAAAAACTGAATTTAAATATATTCTTATATTTATAATTCTAATGCGGAAATAAGAAGCAATTTGGATTATGAAAAAGGAGACGTCTAGTTCTTTATTGACGTGGACCAGCTCAACAACAATTGAGGTCAACGTGCAAACAATCAAGTAAAGAACCTGAGCCTTTAAAGTCTATATGACACGTTTTCAAAATGTTCTAATTCTAGTTTTACATTTGTGAAGTTGCAGTTTTTGAAGATATTTAGAAAAATAAAGTTTAAAATGACAGGAAGTAGTGCTGAGTTCTAAAATACAATCCCTACACCTGTGATGTCATCAAAACACAGTTAATGCTCGACGGATACATCTTCCTGGCAGTTTAAATGCTCATTCAATAAAATAAAGATGTTATCAGGTATTATTTGTCATGACTATTGAATGGTTGCTCTAACTGTCATATTTGCTGCTCATGTTCAACAGGAAGTGACATCATAAACTTTACAAAAACTGACACAAACGCTTTAGCAAAATCTTAAATATAATCATCATCACTAAGTTTTAGTGAAATGTGATGTCGCAGCAGCTGCGGCAGCGAGGAGAAGCGCTGCTGCAAAGGCTCATGGGACTCGTAGTTCTAGTGATAAAAAGATATATATTGATCGGAACCCCTTATCAATCCGGGTGATTTTGATGAAATTGCCAGTGTTCTAACCTCTCCAAATTAAAATAATTACCATTATTGACTCCTAAGGGTCACACACTCAAGTTTGGGTTTTTTTGGAAGGTAACCCCCTAAAGTTTTACCCACAGTTGTCAGAATCACAGTAAATATGTTTTGTAAGGAGATATACACTTTGGAAAAAACCCCAAAATGTGGTTTTTTTTCCTCGCCTAATTTTTTTTGTGATTATAAAGGTGAAGAAAGTAGCAGAATGTAGCTGAGGCCTGAAACACATTATGTCTCAATGGGAAATCTTGTTGACTACTTATATTTCAAATCTGATTAGATTATCTGTAAAAATGAGCATTTACTACTCATTTTTATGCAAATATATTTAGGCGTTTTATAGAGGGACTTTGATTTATCCAAACTTATCCAAAACCTATCCAAATGGAGATGTTTGGAAAACGTATGGAAAAAATGCAGTAACTTTGGAATGCTTCAACCTACAGACATCAATGAGGGCTCTATAGAAAGCTCACATCAAGGAGATTCTTCAGCTGCACACTTTATAGCCATGGTTAGTTAAGAAAATGTATATTACCTCATAAAACAAAACATGAAACATGTATTTTGTATAAAAAGTAGTCAAAACAAGTTGTATTAGCCAAAAAGATATGTATATTTACAATATTCAGCAAAATAACACTCATACAAACTTCATAGAAGGCAATCAGCTCATGAGACAAATCAACTGCACCCATGTACCTAAAGGAAAAGCACAAGTATGTTAGAAATAAACAAGTATGAAATCAACATGGGATAAAGTCATATAATATTACATTATGTGTACATACTTGTTGTAGTCTTTGATGGCTGGAGGTATCACACATCTGTCTGTTCTTTCTCTCGTCTCAATCTGTGGCCTTTTTGAGGAGGAAGAACCAGGTTCTTGGTCAAGCTCAGGTTCTGATGTAGGTCTAGAGTGAAATCAAGAACAAACAACAAAAAAGTTATTCTGTGCTTATGATCCATTGTTGTAGTGGTAAAATTCACACCTCATTATTACATTTCATTCTAACATTCCACCATTTATCTGCCTAATCAGGCCTTCACTCACAATACATTACATCAAATTCTATATTTACAAAATGAAGTCACTTACTCCACGCCTCTCCCCACACGCTGGCCGTCGCAACCGTATCTTTACTGGATGTCCAAGACGCCTTCGTCCTGCGCACGTGAGATGTTAACGTCAGCTCATCTTATATTTCCATCACGCAATGTCAATAAAGTGTAAACTAAAGCAACCCTTACCTATGAGAAAGTTCGTTCCGTGGAAATGTCCGGGTCGGCGGTGGCCAGAGTCCCGTTATCCAAACTGGATCGCAAAGTTTGACTTTCGGTCGAGTCACGGCTTTACAAACTTTGTCCACCTCCTCAATGTGTGTATTTATGCTTATCTATCCGCTGTGTCATGTTTATAACTCAAAAACAGTAGCGCGTAAACCATGCGTAAATTACGCACAGAGCTGTTTCACTCGGCTTCTCCGCGTTACGCGCAGTTCCTGGAAGCGCTATCAGCAGAAAAACATATCTTTCTGCACCTCTTTCTTTTCAGCTGTTCATTGGCTATAAGCCTAATCCATCACTGACAACGTGCAATGTGACTGGTTCATACAGGAGGGGCGAGACTTGTGCGTAAACGTGGAGAAGTCTGAGGCAATGATTGGCTCTACAGGGGTCTTGTGTCCTCCCAACCCCAGCTTATTGGCCAAACGAAGTGCCATTCAAAAGTTAAGGCTTCCGTTTAGCATTAGATAGCACAGTTTATGCTATCTGAAGCATCTTCTGCCTGAAATAACCAATAAAAATGAAGAAAATGGCGTCATGGATGTCATGTTTGGAAGACTTTATTGCTGTATTTTTGCCACGGAGGATCTAACACATGTTGTGGACCTTATCATTTTACTGGATTATATTTACTGGACCTGTACCGGACAGAATGAGACCAATCTTGCCGGGAACTATGGACATTTGACTTCACCAGAGCTATCAAAGGTAAGGAACGTCAAATCGCAGCTTTTTTCTTTTCTGCAAAAACGCTGTTACTGTCCGCGCTGTGATTATTGCACGTGTTAATTGTTTGCAGAATCAGAAAAACGAGAGTTTAAGCTTTCATTTGATGTGTAGATTGTGTATGTGGAGGCGGAGGTGCCGTATTACACTGTTATGCTGTAGTAAAGTTGTGGTCACGGCCCGCTCAAGCCCCGTCGGAATGGGAAGTATATCATTAGATATGGTTCGTGGGCCGAATTAAAACGTCTGGCGGGGCATATCTATGACACTTCTGATCCAGAGTTCCCCTTCTTTTACGTGTACTAGAAGTGACAAGTGACAACAGGCTAACAACAAGCTAAGCTAATTAGCGTGTCACTGCGCACAACTTAGGAAGTAAATGTTTTCAGATAATTAATATGCGAAAAAAGAAAACAAAAAATACAATTCAAAGAGTTGGTCTGTAAAATCCTCTCCGTGAGCACATGGTGTGGGGGAGGGGCACATAGGTGGTGTGGGGCCCGATTGTCAGGAAATGTGTTTCTTTTTTATTTGAATGTAGGTAAACCTAGTGCTTTCTCGTTCACTATTCTCTAAGAAATGTAATGACTTCAGATCATTAAGAGGAGAAATTATACACATAAAAGTCTAAGAATGAGCTTAACTTCTGTCTGTAGTGGTGGAGTGGGGGAGGGGCACATAGGTGGTGTGGGGCCCCTGTTTGTCAGGAAATGTGTTTCTTTTTTATTTCAATGCATTGCTGTTTATTTAATTCTTTCTTGTTGTCATTTGCTACGACATTAAACACATTAAATGTTTTATAAAGTCAGAGGGAAAAAAGGAAAAAAAAAATCTTAGTTCTAACGTATCTGTGTGAGAAGCTGGAGCGGGGGAGGGGCACATAGGTGATGTGGGGCCTCTGTTTGTCAGGAAAATGTGTTTTTAGTTTTTATTTGGATTTATGTAAATTTTCTCATCACCATCAACTTAGGAAGTAAATGTTTTCAGATATTTAATAAGTGAAAAAGAAAACAAAAACAAAAAATACAATTCAAAGAGTTGGTCTGTAAAATCCTCTCCGTGAGCACACGGTGTGGGGGATGGGCACATAGGTGGTGTGGGGCCCGATTGTCAGGAAATGTGTTTCTTTTTTATTAAATGCATTTCTGTTTATTTAATGCATTCTCATTGTCATTTGCTACGACATTAAACACACATTAAATGTTTTATAAAGTCAAAGGGATTACTACTATTCTTAGTGTTATCGTCTGTGTGAGCACCTGGAGCGGGGGAGGGGACATAGGTGGTGTGGGGCCCCTGTTTGTCAGGAAAATGTGTGGGAAACATCAGAGCTCTACTCAACTGTATATTTAGTGCAGGACTATTACCAAACGCACAGGAAGCTTTTGACCATTACAAGCTGTGTTTCAGTTGCTTTAAATTAAACAGTTGAATTGCATTTTACCAGAATATCGTAGAAAACATTTCAAAGGTCACCCCCTGGACCCTGTTTTGAAAATCAAGATGTTTTGACTTCCATTCAGAAATTCTTCTCAATCACTGATTGAGAATTAGCGACAGTAAAGATTTGAACTCTTATATTTGGGGCAGTTAATGCATATTTTGTTGGGAGACGTCACAGGACACAATATGGCAGCAGATGGTGCATCGGTCACAGGTCTGACATGAGCCAACGTGAACTTTAAAAAAACTGAGTTGACCTAAACAGCAATTGTTTGTGCAACAAATGTTGCTGTTCTATTAGAATTTAAGGTTGGAATGTTTATTTTGGCACCAGGCTGTGTGTGCAATGTACTTTTTACTAAAAATGTGGGCTCAGTTGTCACTTGGACAATTTTGAGTAATTGTTTTAATGTCTCAAACTGGACTATGACTTGGGACTGGATTTGGTCTTGGTGACTTTGGATTTGACTTGAGAAAACTTGATGCTCTTTGTCTCACTTGGAAAAACCCTGCAACAAGGGTTAGCATTAACAGAGGACTAAGAGGACTTTGAGGAGGACAGAGAACTAACAGGACTTTGTGGAGGACAAAGAGGACTTTGTGGAGGACAGAGAACTAACAGGACTTTGTGGAGGACAAAGAGGACTTTGTGGAGGACAGAGAGCTAACAGGACTTTGTGGAGGACTAAGAGGACTTTGTGGAGGACAGAGGACTAACAGGACTTTGTGGAGGACTATGAGGACTTTGTGGAGGACAGAGGACTAACGCACGACTTTGTGGAGGACTAAGAGGACTTTGTGGAGGACAGAGGACTAAAAGGACTTTGTGGAGGACAGAGGACAAACAGGACTTTTTGGAGGACAGAGGACTAACGGGACTTTTTAGTGTACAGAGGACTAACAGGACTTTGTGGAGGACAGAGGACTAACAGGTCTTTGTGGAGGACAGAGGACTAACAGGACTTTGTGGAGGACGGAGGACTAACAGGACTTTGTGAAGGACAGAGGACAAACAGGACTTTGTGGAGGACAGAGGACAAACAGGACTTTGTGGAGGACAGAGGACTAACAGGACTTTGTGGAGAACAGAGGACTAACGCAGTAATGAACATCCAGGGAAGGACCATTGAGACACCAGACCTCTACAAGTACCTTGTGATCATCTGAACCACAAACTGGACTGGACTCACACAGAGGCACTGCACAGGAAGGAGTCAGCTTTACCTCCTGAGGGGACTGAGGGGCCACTCCTGAGGGTGTTTTTAGGACAAAGTCATCAAGAAGTTCAGCTTGGGTTTCACGAAATACAAAAAATAAAAATAAAAAAAAAGGTTTATTACTTGAAATGTTTGAAATTTAAGTCAAAGGACTTGGGACTACAAAAGTAGTAGTACAAACATGGTACATGTTTGTACCATCAAAAATAAATAATAATAATAATAAATTACTCAACCACTACAGCTTGAAATCATATTGTATTCCCCTCCATCAATAAATATTAAGCCCTAAAATATATTTTTCCACTTATGGTAACGTAAAAGGAATACACACATTATTGTTTTAAAACTATCCTTGTGGGGCCCCTAATTATAATAATATAAACACACACATTATTGTTTTAAACTATCCTTGTGGGGCCCCTAATTATAATAATATAAACACACACATTATTGTTTTAAACTATCCTTGTGGGGCCCCTAATTATAATAATATAAACACACACATTATTGTTTTAAAACTATCCTTGTGGGGCCCCTAATTATAATAATATAAATATACACATTATTGTTTTAATGCTATTCTTGTGGGGCCCCTGTATATACACTTCAGATAAAGTCCTTATGGGGACCCTGCAGTACCACCCATTGACCACAAGGGTATACACACTACACACACTTTGTCGTGAAAATTGGCCTCCAGGGGTCATTTTCTAATTTTGAAAAAAAACTGCACTAGGCATATTAGAATGCTGTTTTCTATTGATTTAGATGGTTGGACTCGTGGGGTCCGGGCCTCGGGCCCCACGAGACAAATGTGGTCCCCACGAGGTGAGTCAAATGTCAGGTTGTGGACCCCACCAGGATATAAAAACAAGTGCACACACACACACCCACACACACACACACACACACACACTCTCTGCAGCTGTAAATAGAGGCACATTCATCACCACCTGCCCTTGCTCCTCTCCCTCTTCTCTCTCCTCTTCTTTTCTGCCTCCTTTACCACTGACTCCTATCCTCTACTCTTCACCCTCCCATCCCCCCGTTTTCTTTTTCTCGATGTTTCCCTGGAGGCTGCAGACAGAGCCACTCCTCTCGCCAGCTCCTGTCCTCCTCCAGTACAGGACTATTGTGTAACATGCAGCTGCTCACTCCTTCTACTTTCACACTACCGCTTACACCGGCACCAACCAAAACATGCCAATCAGGCATAATATTACAGCCTGCCTTTACCAAGTGGTCCTGTTAAATTTAAATAAAAAGGTGAACTTCCTGAAACATTTGCCTGTTGCATCGCCTGTCATTGCTCCACCACTGTTGCATACTTCTATAATTAGATTATTAAACCAAGAGCACTTCACAAGATCTAGGTTTGGTGATGTGCTGACCCAGTTGTTTACTCAACACAATTTGTTTGTCTGCTGCCTAAAATCCATAGGCCTGTCACAATAATTACTACAGAACATTAAAGACACATTGCTCAGTATGTGACAGAAATAACAATATTTTCAGGGCTCAATATTTATTGTGTGTACCTTTCGTGTGCACTTTGGAGAACTTTTCCTTTGTTTTCATAAGTTTTTTATATCTCAAGCTCTTTGACTGTTTTATTCTTAGTGTCTCTTTGTATTTTAATGTTAGTTTTTGATAGGCCAATTTATAATGCCATTTATAATACTAACTTTTCTGTGAACTTTAGATTTTTTTCCTGATGCTGTGATTGACGCATTTCAGGATTAGCATGTAATGTCTTCTCCTACAAAATCAATCTTTAATACATCTAAATCTAAATAGGATTTGGATTGCAGAGAGGTAAATAAGAAACTTTTATGACTCATTCTGCTAATTATTTATTGTAGTTCATGTTTTTAACTATGTTTAGAATTTTCCTGCTTTAGAGTTACTGTGTCAGTGGCATAAAGTAGTTTCAATATGATCATTTACCGTGATATTTTCTCTTCAAAACGTGTTATCGTGACAGGCCTAGTGCTCATCATCAAATCATAATTCATTACTTGACAGTTCAAATGGTAAACTTCTCATTGGATCTACAGCTAAGAATTCAACTATAATTAAATGTTTTCTCTTACTTCATCACATGGCGCGATCCTGTGAATGAAGTCTTTCAGTTGTCCAACCATCTTGTCATCTCTGAAGTCAGAGGGAAACGTCTCCGTCCACTCAGTCAAAAGCTGCAGGATCTTGGGCCCAAATTTGCGCACTTTTGCCTGTTGACAGAAGAAAAGAAAACCGGTAAGAAACAACACGGAATGCATGTATTTTCTTGTTTGTTGTTTAGGTCTGCTATGCACTGCAAAAAATCGATCAATGGGTTTCAACTTCCTGTTATAACATTTTGAGGACCTTTCCCCATTCAAAAGGTATAGTATTTTGTTTAAAATTGTTAAATTTTGTGACGATGGTCCTAATTTCTAATCATTCTGAAGCTCATGGAAATTTAGCATGGGTTAGAACGTTTTATTAATCATGATCTGTTTTGTTTGCTTTAACTGATTGATGACTGGTTTCGAGATAAAGTAGCTTGAAATAAGAAACAAATCCTTTCAATGTAATTCGTGCAATTTCTTTATCATGTCACTGACAATTAAGTAAGAAATAAGAATGTACAGTAGAACGCATTAGAAACAGCTTGAAAGAATAAAAAGGTGCCATATGTAACATTTTCCTTGATGTTTTTGCTTGCCTGTTAAACGCGTCTTTCTTTCAATTATTCATTTACGACAATCAGGTGGCGAACAGCAGTTAAACAATGCATCTTTAAGGTCTATAGGTTTATCAAAGAATAAATCTGCTCAGACTCATGTGTCCTTGTGCATTGTGTGACGGTGTGGCTCATAACTGACCGTGTCCAGTGGGCTCTGGTCCAGCTGCTGTTGCTTGATGCACAGTTCGCAGACACGGGCCAGCAGCTCCGGAGGCGGGATGAAGAGGCGCGCGCTCAGCAGAAAGGTAAACACATAGGCTTTCTGGGGGAGAAGACACGAGTCCACTGAGTGGGGAGAAATACTGAGGCAGTGTGTAATTAAAGTAGCAGCCACATAAAACAGACACATGGGACTGATAATCCAACCGGCCTCTGCTCCAGCTGTAAACTCAAATTGACTCTCTGTAAGGCCACAGCCTGAACGGGCTACAATATCCAGCTTGCAATTGAGCATTAAAAATAATATCTCCAAAGCGGTGACAAGCTATATTTAGATTTGATTGGAATGATAAGGATTTCTTTTTACAATATTGCTGGGTAAAACTGTAGGCAAACACCTTTATTAGCCTTAAAAAAAGCATGAACAAATCCTTAATGATTCAGGAACCTACCTAAAGGTACAGTATTTAACTTTCTGGAGGTGGACAGTCACCTGCATAATTCCATGGAAAAAGAAAGTTAAAACATACTTTGGAATTCTCCATGCAGTTAGAAACAATTTATGCCATACTGTGGAATATTATAGATAAAGGAACAACATTTCCAAGGAAACAAGCAGGTGAAGGCTCGTCCAGGCCAAGTAACAGACAGGTTTGTGGAGATAAAGCCTGTTCACAGCAAGGACAACGTTTTAAAAACATTCTATGAGGAATAAAACCATCCAAAATGAAAAATTTGCAAAGTTTGCATTTCATTATTGCCCAAACCCTAACTCCTAACCCTTTGCCCTTAATTAAGTAGTTACTAAGTCTGAAACATTCTTCATAAACTAGTTGTTAAATTTGAATTCAGTCTTTGTTCATGCTTTATTAAGGCTAATTAATAGTTATTATGAAGTGGTACAGACTGGAACTAAATCAAAACTTACTAAATAACAAATCAAGTTTAAAATCAAGAGCCAGTTAGGAATAAACTGCGACCATACTTTGTTCCTCTATAAACTTAAATTGTACATGTTTTTACCTCGGGATAGTAGTCGGCAGTGGGCACCAGGTTCTGGATGAGCGTGTCCAGAGAGGCAGAGGTGATGGGGGGCCCGTCCGAGAGGCAGGCCCCGGAGCCCGGACCCTCCTGTGGGGCCTCCTCCTCCTCCCCAGGCTCAGCGCAGGCCAGGTGGGGGCTGTAGCCACTTGGAGTGCTGAACATGGTGCCTGAGCACACAGTTTGGGGCATTCCTGGCTGAAACACACACAAAAACAACCGTTAAGTCAAAGGAAGAGAGATAAGTTTGAGAATTCAAGAGGAAGTAGAAGAGTTCCAGTCACAGTGGTAAACAAAACATATTTCCTGGTTTTCAATCACTCTTTACCAGAAGCAACAACTCAAAAATAAGCACTGTACTCCTAAAAATAAAATGACAATAACATCCAGAATTGACATACCAAAAGTAGCAGAAGTTCTGAAAGTAAGACACAAGCTGAACGCAGAAACCACAAACTTTAAGTCACTTTCTTTATCTCAGTAAAAATAGTCTCAGTAAAACCCTTCTGGTCCTTCTTCAATCTTCTATCTCTCCAAGTGTATCATCTCCTTCCCTCAAACTCTCTCATCGCTCCTCAGCTGTGGGACACTCCCGTCGCCGCGGTTACAGCGTGCCCCCAACAGCAGCTGCCCCTTTCCCACATCGAGGAGACGCAAATGTGGGTCACTCAGTCGCCGTGGAGACTGGGGCTGCCTCTGAACTGCTTTCGTGTGTCCTCCATCTCTACCTCAAAAGCCTTAACTGCGAATGAGCGACGCTTTGGGTTACACCTTTTTAAAAATGTAACATCCTCTCTTCCTCTCAATGGAGCAGCGGTGTAGTAGCCGATACTTCACGGTAGAGTAGACAGAGTACAAACACAGGAGAACACTGCGATCCAAAGATGCACTTCTCATTGAAGCGGAAAGGATCTCAGGAAACAACCACTAAACTTTGTGTGAAAGTGCATGTTGAATTGCCAAAAAAGTTTGAGCTGAGCTGTGAAAGTAACTGAATTTTAATTAAGTTCGAGGTTTAGTCATTTTTAATCGATATGCGAAACTATAAAACTATAAAAATATCCAGAATTTTCTTTTGCAATGATATGCTTTGGTCATCTTTATAGAAAGATCTACAGCTGTAAAAGCATATGGTTTGGATCAGAGTTTAGATTTTTAAAGACTTTTTTTGTGTTAAATGGCACAGATTAAAAGTTTGTTTATGTTTAGGAAATTCATATTTAAAGCCTTTTTTTAATCAGACAAGATCAAATCAAAAATCAAGATAAATCAATATAAGGAAAAATCGTCTTACATTTTTGGTATTTTACCCAGTCCTAGTTTGATGCCATTTACAGTATGATTACTTTAACATGGATAAGATAATTGCTTATATTTATTTGTGCCTTAGATACATTCAGATATATTTTTGAGAGTTCTTTCTTCATAACATTTCAATGGAATGACAAACTGACCAGTCGCTGTTGACCTTCATTACTCACCATCGCCACGACAACCACGGTCTCTGGGCTCCTCAAGGCAAGGTCAGGGTGGTCAAACAGAAATCCGAGGCATCCTCTGGGTTTAGGATTACACGTATGGACTGGCTCTGTCACAATAATTGCTTTATTGACTTATCGTTCAATAAATGATGGATGGCTCAATATGATTCTCATGTATCTCATTTAGGACACTATCCAACTAATGTCTCAATCTAGGGATGCAACTAATGATTATTTTGGTAATCGTTTAGTCTGGTGATTCTTTCTTTAATTGATTAGTTGTTTAAAATGCAAAAGGCCAGTAAACATGAGATTTTTACAATATTTAACCGAAAGGAAGCTAAAAAAAATGCTGCTTGACAATATCTTCACGGCGTATAGAACACATACGTGTATATAACAGTATATAACAGGTTTTCGATAAAAACACTTAAACTTTACATTTACTTTTGTGTCATTTTACAGAAATTCCTGCTCCGTCTGAGTTATAAAACTCTCATTTTCAACACATGACATGTTTTGGAGGTTGTGTATAGTTTGCAATTGTTGCTGCAACTTTTTCAGCAACATGGTTCACTTAGGCAAGGGTTTGATGGGATTCTCCTTCTTTACGGTTCTTGTGTCAGTGAAACAAAGTAGTTTCAATGTGTTATTGTCACAAACATGACAAGGCTAGTGTAGACAAATGTTTAATTGAGGTGCTGGCTCATAATCCCTAATATAAATGATCAAATTCATCAGATGTGCACTTTCCGTTTGGATATTTCCCATTAAAATACAATGTAATCAATAGTTAGTGGTTGTTTTGAGAAATATCAAATCTTCTCATCTCTTTCTAAAACCAGGGAAAAGAAAAATACACTTTTCCTGACTGAATCCATCCAAGACTCTTAATGCGACACGAGACTCTCCCCATCTGTGACCTTCAGGTGCCCCTCCCCCATTCGATAAACCAGTGTCATGTGTCCCTGGGTTCAGAGGTCAAGTTTCCTGCTTGAGTAGCTCAGTGGTCTTTGTTCTGCTCATTCCTCTGCCCGCCGAGCACTCATTCAGGCCACAGCGCACACCTAAGACGCAAACACATATAGACAGCTCTGGGGGAGGGGTCAGCGACAATTGCCTTTTAACATCCTTCCTTCTGCATCTCTGACGGCTTCTGCACTCTCACACAATCAGGAGACGTTCAAGGTCTGCGCGTTCACTTTACACAAGCCTCTTGAATAAAAGGAGTGTTCAAGTGATGCAGAGAATCAGTGTGACCTTGTGTATAACCCCAAGAATAAAAAGAGGTTAAGCTTTGGAAACTATAAATACATTTTAAATACAAATTAAACTAATACTACTACTACTACTAACAAAACTCATCTAATCCTATTTAAGGGTAGAAAGTGAGATAATGAGGCTCTATTTAGATATTGCAGATTTAAAGATAAAAAAATTACAATTACTTACTTACTAGTTTTTAAACTTTATTAATTGTATTCAGTTTTTTATTGCTTTATCTCAAATGTACAGCTTCTATAAAATAAAATAAAAATAGGTTAAATTATTAACTTTTCTTGTTTTATATGCCATTTTAGATTTTCAAATGATTACATTCTGTTTTGTATTTACATTTTAGTAGGGCTGTCAACAATATCCAAACCCAGACACCCAGAAATTGATACTGAGAAAAAAAAATTGCACAGAATTTGACTTTTCCTGAATAGCTTTACAATGGTCTTGATCTTTATGAGACTACTAAGATCCCATGGTAATATTATAGAAATTACTGTTATTTTTGTGTTGAAAATTACAGTTTATTGTCTAACAAAGAGTGTTATCCTATAGTTGTGGTGTTGAAATCAGTCGACTTTTGAGCCAAAGTCGTATAAGTTAAATGTCCCAATAGGGTTAGGCGATATTAACAAAAACGAATATCGCTATATTTATGTGAAATATCTTGATAACAATGTTCAGACAATATGACAATCCGACTGAAATGTGTTAAAACATGTCTGCACTACTCATTTGCACATTGCACTATCTGCCAACTGTACATTCTGTATATAGTCTATCTTAGTCTATTTTATTCTTAATTTTATGCATGCCTTTTTATATATTTTTTATATTTTATCCTTTGCTTTATGTTGCACCTACGCCGAAGCAAGTTCCTACGTTTGTGAATTTCACTGACAATGGCAATAAACAATTTCTGATTCTGATTCTGATTCTGATTCTGATTCTTTAAACCTATTAGTTGAGGTTTAATTATCAGACAAATGTGAAATGTCTGTAAATGAATCACCAATTATTAACCTTACACCCTTATTTGAAAGTTGAATACACTTTTTTTCATTTGTGTTTTCAGTTCTTTTTGTAGCACATTAAACGATACTCGATATTCTACTTGTATAGATATTATCTAAATTTTGATATATTGCCCACCTTTACTCGCAACATGTTTTTAATCACAACTTTCACTCTGCAAATCAACAAACGGAGTCCCAAAAGGCATAATCCTGCTGTGACCTTGCCTTGACCCTCTGGAACACATTTGTAGATCAGATAAAGAAACAAAGCTGCTACTACGACAGTGACGTAACGAAGGCTGGCAGACACTTCCCTTTTCATCTCCAGTGTCTGAGCGTGAACCCATAATCGGAGCCTCAAACTAAACTACACACATTTGGATTTGTATGTGGTCCCAGCGGCCCACAATATTAACAATGGTTTACAATCGTGCACCATCACTTCCTCCTCGGCTGTGTTTACTAGATCTTATGATAGACCACTCAGCTGTATGTGACTGCCTTGTGACTTTTTCCTTGTTCTGCCATGAAAAAATACTGACTATAATAAACAGAGATGAACTATAAGAATAATGTAGATACACAGAGGAAGAAAACTATGGGTTACTGTACTGTTTAAGAAATACAAAAGAACTTTATTGACTAAAGTAACAAAGAATTTGTTTTAAATATTTAAAATACAAAAGGGCAAAAAGAGCATCTATTTCCGAACGAGATTTTTTTTTTTTTTTTTTTTAAGGGACGATATGTAGGCTTTTTCTTGAGAATTTTATAAACATTCAAATCAGATAGATTTTACTGAAGGCCAGATTTGGCCCAAGACAGTTATCCAATCAGAAAGCAGAATTTGGGTTTGGGCCAGTTCCTATAATTAAAATCGGTTAATAATGATAATGGTGATAATAATAATGTAATTTAGATCTGGGTTAGGGTTAGTTAGTTGTTCCGGTTGTTTTGTAACCAGTTAATAAACCTCTGCGTCCTCTCTCTGGTCTGAATAGTCACTCCTAAAGACAACAGTAAACAATGTCAACACTGTGTACTTTTAAGGTCAAGTGATTCATTTTGATTGACAGCCACAAAGTTGTGAAAGTTGTGAAGTTGTGAAACTATTTGTTCTACTTTTCAATAGAGCTGAGTTTTGACCCAAAATAACCTTTTTTAAAAACACTGATGAATCTAAATAATATTTTTTCTTGCATTTAGATTTAGAGCTGTGCAAAAGACTGAGGCCTTTCCAGTTGTCAATGATATACTTTATATATATCTATATATACTTTTTAATCGAGACATATTGCTGGGCAGTATGTCATATTGCCCAGCCCTAGCGTTGTTTCTATACTAAACTTTAAAACTCGATTTTGATACAATAAAAAAGGTTTGATACTCGATATAGTTCTCGATATGATTTCCTGATGCAATTTGTGTATACAATGTATTAACATTTACATTAAATAATAGTAGTTTTATATGTGGTCTTATTGTTCTGATATGAATCAAGTATTTTCTAAAAGTATTCGGGAAATTAACAACTTTGTTCTGTTTGTATTTTTTTCAGTATCAATACTTTCTCATATGAAGATCTATTTTAGAGTTTTAATATTGATCTGTATCTTGGTATACATTTATTTTTGACAGCTTTACCTGCAAACCTAAAATTATAAACAATAGAACCAAACTCAAACCATCCTGGTTTAGTTTCCTTCATGTTGCACCTCAAACCACTTCTGCTCCGCCTGACACTGGCGGCTCCCTCAGTGACTGTCAGGGCACATCAGCAGTGCATTAGGAAACATCAAGAGCAGCACGCAGCCACAGACAGGTGAATCCTAATCCCCCCCGAGACCCCCAGCAGCCCACGGCATATCACACTTTGTCTCGACAGCTGTGTCGCCGCCATTGTTCATCATTTATGTGCGTCAGACTCCACATCTCTGCCATCTCCACAACCGCCTGCTCTTTCTGTCATCGCTTTTCAAATAGGCTGAAATTTGTACATCTCTATCAGCGCCGTTTCTGTCTGGGTGCACTCAAGTAGCAAAGACGCAGTGTCATGTTAAAACAATAGGATTTTAGCAGCTCGACTGTCTAGTTTTAAAGTCTAGTCATGTCTCAGTAAAACCAGTCTACCTGCATACTATTATTAGCTACACCTACTTCTGCAGCCACTGATGAGCTCAAGGCTAATGGCAGCAGAGAGAGCACATTATTAACACTGAGGGCCAGAGCAAATCAAAGCACAGACTTCTTATCATTAGGGACAGTTCAAAGTTCAGGCCAGAGGTTAGCTGGAGTACGATTAGGATGGATTTGTCTAAAGGGATGGCTGAAGCATTTAAGGAGATGTTTTCACAATCTAAAATGTCATGATGTCAAACTCTCAGATGCAGCAAGACGCAGTTTATCTGTGTTAATTATGTTGTATTTCAAAATAAATGCTACTCCTCTAAACAGATTATCAGAGCTAAATTTATTCAGTTTCAGTTTTCATTTACTTTTTGAAGAAATTGTACTTTACGGAGTAGTTTTATGACATACTGTTTATACTGATATTTGGTTTAAAGTACACTAGTGTTGCATGTCCTTATTGATTAATCGGTCGATGGTGTCTTATTAATTTATTAGCTGACTCGTTATTTTAGCTTTTAGAGTTCAACAGGACAACCTTGTACAAATAAATACCATTTCCATGACCTTTTTTGTATAAATTGTTGTTTTTGCATGAACCTCTGTGCAGTTTGGGTCAGATACATGGAGATACTTCATAGTTTTGAGACCTTTTTAGTCGACTAACGATCGACAGAGCTTGTCTTTAGTCAATCAATAATTTCTTGACGACAACAGACAAACTTAGGACTAACCTGACACTAAACCTGGACTAGACCATGACCAAGCCTGGACTAAAAGCAGAACAAACAAACTTCAAACCATTACCAAACCACGAGAACAACATAGTCTTTACTTATAGCACCAAAATACTGCACAAATGTCAAAGTACCATCTAAGAACAACCATTTTGGATGAAAGTCATACTACTTTCAGTCTATTTTCCACTTCCTCTGTGAAATGTAACACATACTACTGTGTAATGATACTGTGACTATAGTTTAATTGTGAAACTCGAGATGTAATATAGTAGTGCTGCTCCTCTGTGTTGTTCCTGTGGTTGCCTTATATTTCAGGAAACCACAAAGCCACAGTTTTAAAGCTGCAACTCACGAGGAGAGTGCGGGACAATGACAGGGCAGGGGAGGTGAGCTGTGGGGCGGGTGAGGAGGTTACAAGCCCCCGAGCGAAGGCACACACAGACGAGGCTTTCAGAATACTAAAACTCCTTCCTCTGGACTCTGCCACAGAGTACTATGCCCTACCTCTCTTTCTACAAACCACTTCTAATTTGGGATCCACATGTTCACTTCTCCAATGTCTATTTCAAGCCCGTGCTCCAAAAAAACGGATCTACGCCTATTTTTAATCACTGACACTGTTTTGCTCGTAGCAGATGTGGCCTAAATTGTAAGTTCTTTGAGGGATAAATAATACGGGAAAATGGTATTCTCGTGATGGTGAGATCCTTAGACGAGAGCAAAACACCTCTTTGTCATCATTTACAATAGAGCTGCAAGATCGAAATCGAACTTTGAATGGACGCAATTAGCAAATCGCGAAGGCTGCAGTTTTTGAAGTATGATTTCCTGCACGAACAATAAAATATCCTGTTTTTTCTGCATAGGATCTCTACAAATATGTTCTGAAATACATGGTTTGTCAGTTCTCTCTCATTTCTCCTGATTTAATACATTGTGCGTTTTCAATTATCAAAACATAAATCTAATCCTAATACTTCTTTCAATTAGACATTTTTTCCAACTCTTTCAGCTCTAATTCACAACAAATTTTTAACAATAATCTATGCCCTACTTTCCTCTTGGCCCAGTTGGGACAGCTTGCTCTCCCAGTGGGATCTGCCCTGCACGGAGCACACTTTGGCCTCATGCCTTCGCCATCATCCCCTGGCTCTACAGGAATCCAAAAGAGTGCTGGCATCCAGACTGAACCGTGCAGTAATTTGGCAGCTAAAGTCCACTGCTGACAGAAACAAACACAAGTACGACTTATACACCGGTTTAAGCACATTACGACAATAACCCAAATTTTGCCTTCCTCGTGGAGCCATTATTGGGTGCTATAAAAGCAGTTGAGTCTGTGAAAGTGCTGAAAATAGGAGGGGAAATGTTTGCCAATCTAAGATACTAAGATAAGCCAGAATCACCAAAAAATAGAAATCTGAAACTTTAATGGAAGCAATTAACAAATAACAGGTGTAGCAATTATTGTAATACTTAATTAGTAATATAATGTTCCTATTTACCGTCTCGCTGCTAAAATATGATATAAAGTGGGTTGATTTGTGTAAAATGTCCAATGTTAATGTGCAACCACAAGTCAACGTTTGTCAGGGCGGCTTGAAAACGACATTGTAGTCTGTAGCTATAGAAGTTATTTGCTGTCGAGATGTGCTCTGTGTAAAATGATACAAGCGGAAGGGGGAGCACTTCCGGAGTAAAGTGAATAAACTTCAAAATATCCCATCTCACTGAGGTCTTGTGGAGTATTTCTCTACAAACTAGTTCTAAATGCATCCTGGTATTAGTTTAGCAGTTCATAATTCAGTGTCAAATGATGCTCCTGAGTATGTGTAAGTATATGTATATGTATTAGTCTCATAAGTGTGACAGATACCAAGCAATAAATACCAGACATCATCAAGACAATTTAGCTACACTTCCCTCTCTGTGAGTTGGGCTTGTCCATGTGGTCTGATTTAACAAACAAGAAACTGTGGCTCCAATTAAAGAAACAAATGTTGGCTAAAGAAAGAAGTCCGAATGCAGTCCATCAAAATGTAAGCTGCATTTACCCCAGTCATAACACGAGATTAACTAAGAAGGTGGTCATACGTTCTTGCTGATCCGTCCATGTCACCGCACACCAGTTGCGACCGCAGAGGCTTTGCTCAGTGCCGTGTGTTTTGATCTGCGGACAAATGACAGCATTGTATCTTGCACAAACAGTTGCCTGCACACTTGCACCCACACAGCAGTGAGAAATGGGATTGAGTTACTAGCGAGGAATTCGGCTCCCCACCCATTCTCCACTGCACACGCCGCCACCAGCAGCAGCAGCGGCAGCTCAGGACGCCCCGGCAGAGGAATTCCCCCTGAGTTCCGGCGCAGGGTCGCGGTCACATCCTCGCACCTGTCTGACTGGCTCCATCTCGCCGCAGAGACCTCGGGGGGGAAGACGTCCTGAACGCGAACACGCCCTGCACAGGCCTGTCGTTCCAAAGCGAGTGCACGGACGTTTGCATCTGTGTTTCAATTGTGCAGGGGCGTGTTACAGAGAGAGAGCCAGAGTGCAAAAGTGCATCTGTGTCCAAGTGATGTCATGGTTTCAAAATGTATTCAAAGTCTAAGAAGATATTCCCCCAAAATCACACAAAAACCACAAGAAGTTGTAGAGCAATTGGGCCTTTTTTATATAAAGGTTGGGGTGGGCGATAACTCAATATTTTTTGGAGTTTCCCAATAACAATATTCAGACAAAATTAAATAAATCCAACAGAAATGTCTTAAAACATGTTTTAAAACGTATTAGTTGGTGTAATTGTCAAACAAATGTAAACTGTCTGTAAAATGAATCACTAAAATGCAGATATATCACGTTATACACTGTCACTCTGAACGTTAACAACATCACTTTTTCATTTTTATTTTAATCATCTCCTTTTGTAGTATTTTTCACTATAAATGGTGAACTCGATATTCAAATTTTGCATTTCTTTAAAACAACATTCACAATTAAGTTTCGATATATTTCCCACTTCTATTTAAATGTATATTATGTAACCACCACCTGCTTGTCTCCATGGAGATGGTGTTGCGTTGCCATAGTACAGTACTTATCTATCTCCATAGAGACAAGCAGGTGACACTACAACAGTTTTTCAAGGTATTTTTGAGCGATAAAAACATTCATGGTTAAATAAATTCAAAATGGCAGGTAAAGCACTCAGTGGGGGAAAGCGGGTGGCGGACTCTTCCCCACAAAGATTACATAATTCCTCTTTAAAGTTAATAGATGAATGGATTTTGCCTTTAGCTACTTAACTATTTAGCAAACTGCTACATAAAATGTTTTAAACCTGATCATATTTTTCACCAATTATCATAATCATCAATCGTACGTAACTGATCATTCTTAGTTTGTCAATATCTGCATAATATATTGTGACCTGTTTGTGCATCTTTCTTGTTCTGGACAGAAAAGATGAAAGTAGTCAGACTTTTTGCTCACTGACAAAAGCCATCCGCCTAAAACTCGAAACATA
The DNA here is from genome assembly GCA_019453435.1 of Rhinogobius similis. Lineage (NCBI taxonomy): Eukaryota > Metazoa > Chordata > Actinopteri > Gobiiformes > Gobiidae > Rhinogobius > Rhinogobius similis. The sequence goes on along the minus strand of CM033630.1, from coordinate 21,676,696 downwards.
ACAGCGACACAACTTAACATGGAATCATAATGAGCATTAAAAGCACTCCAAACCACTGATGATGCTTTTACACCACTACACCTAAAAGTCTGACTGACTCCATTTTGTCTTTTTTGAGTGGGCGAAAACCAGGCCCTGACAAATGATGGGTCCAAGCTATTCATCATATTACTTCAACATAATTGGAGTATAACACAAATTGGCACGTGTCTAAGTCCAGAGCGTCCCCAATCTGTCAGTCAAAATGCTCTTATCGCTGCAAAAAACACATCATGTATTATTTATAATATTCAAATGAACCACCAATAAAGAGCGTTTTGAGGAGGAAACGCACCAAACTGAATAGACCTGATTTTTTCCCATGTCGCACTTAAATTACTGGAGGTCTTTGCTCCAACAGAGCAAAGTAATAAAGCAGAACATCTTACAAATGTCATTGTTTTTTGGGTTTGGATTTGGATTTGGATTTGAAGATTGTTTTGTTAATCAATAATCGTAATAATACAAGAAACAATTCGGGCAGTAGTCGATGGGCAATTTATGGACTTTTAGATAATATTGTGAATGTTGTTTTGAAGTTATTTGAAATCTGAAGATCGAGTGCATTGTTTATTGTAAAAAAAAAAGCAACAAAAATAAAAATGAACAAAAATGTGGGGTATAAAGTGATATTTTTGCACTTTTTTGATTATTTTAATAGACATTTCACATTTGTCAGATAATTAAACTTAAACAAATATATTAAGTCATAATTTTGACACATTTCTGTTACATTTACATAATATTGTCTGGTCTGACTATTGTTATCTGGATCATTTTCATCAATATCACTCATTTGACTAAAGACATGCCCTGTGCATTGGTTAATGGAAGGACATTAAGGATTTCCCTGTTGTTTGACCATATCTCTATAATAATCACAGTAAAATGGTGATTTGCAACATTTTATAGCGACATCCCTCGTAAGTTACTATATTATTCCAACACAAATGCCTTCAAAATGGTCCATTCTGTAAAGCAGTTCTCTCAATGAACTCCGAACAGCTGTATTTGTGACTGTAACATTGGATAATCTAATATCCAGGCATGATTAATTTTGTTATGGCTGCCGTCTTTCCCGTTCAAGTAAATCTATCTTCTCATTACGACGGCGTGTCATGCTTGATATATGATGTTGTAGCCCATTAATTAGCGTTACAGGAATGCATGGCCATGGTTTGTTTGTAAGTCCTGCCTCGTGTGTCTTGATGGAGGAGCTGAGGTCAGTGCTTAGATACAGCTATAAATGGAATAAACGCCTCTATATGCGTAATAGAAAGTGTGGTTATTGGCGTGTAATTTGACCTTTTAACCAGGAATGCACCGTGGAAATCACAAGTCATGGTTCCTCATTTTGAAACATGTATTTTCGATTCTCAAATCTTATCAAAGAATAAAGAAAGAGAAAGAAAATACACTGAGGTTTGAAGTGCCAAGCAAATCGCCGGGCAAAGACGAGCTTTATGAATGTCAAAAAGTTGAACAGTTAATATTAATGAACTTGAATTCATCGAAATCGAAACGAACAATTTGAATGGGCGCAATTAGCAAATAGCAAATTATGACATTTTTGAAGTGCAATAATTTTTGCATAAAATGTAACCCTGTAGTTTGTTAAAAGCTGTTCTAAAACAAGCTACACGAAAACTTGACAAAAAGCGACAAAAACGCATCAGAAAAGTGTAAAAGTGACACAAACATGACTACAAGTGATCAAAAATGCAGCTTAGTAAAATTTTTTTTACTAAAAGTGACAAGAATGCGCTTCAAAGTGACACTAACATGACTAAAATGGACAAAAATGCAACAAAATGACAAAAATGTGACCACACGTAACAAAACGCATCTAAAGGTGACACAAACACAACTAAAAGCGACAAAAATGTTCTGAAACACACAAGCAATTCTTTTATTACTTTGTCAGTTCCTATTTCAGTCTTTTTTGTCAACTCTCTTGGTTGTGTTCCAGATCCCAGCATTAAACATAAATCACAAATCTAATCACAATCGCAGAACTGGTCAAAAAAAATCGTAATTAGACGTGTTTCCCAAATCGTGCAGCTCTAACTTGAATGAATACAGATAAATGTGAGTAAATCTAAAAACATGCCGTCTGTAAGCTCTGTGTCGTAAACTGTCCACAGTGGTTTGATTGACTTCCTTATTCCACGCTCAATGGCCTAATCAATTAGCCTGTATCTAATATCGAGCTGGCCTATGCGATCTCATCATATCACGTTGCTTTTTTTGACCCGGTTGATCCATAAGGCAGTTGGTCAATAGCAGCAGTTGTTCGGCGGGCGGCGGGGGCCGAGAGAGCGTTTCTCCGGAGCGTTTCCATGGAGCTGAGGGTCCGTGTTGGGAGGTAATTAGATGCCTGTTGAGTCCCTGCTGCGACTGCTCCATCTCTGCTCTTATTTCCAGCGCCACTTCTGTCTTTTTTTTTCAATTTATTTCTGTCACTCTGCCCTTCACCTTCCAGTGACAAAGTGGTCGGCAGTGGGCCAGATGACTCTCCACTGTGGAGGATGGATGGCCAGGCAGGTGCACTGGTTGGGAAATACTGCTGAATGTTCTGGTTGTAGAGGTGTTTATGGCTGCAATATATCGCAATAGTATCAATTGCAATACTGGCTGACGCAATGATTGGTATCGTATTTGACTCAGGTCCTCCATCTGACAGAAATGTACTGTTTTTATGATGAAAAATGTTGAAAAAGGCTTGTGGTTTTCTTCATTCAGTGTAAATTATCCCTGATTTAGTCTCAGTGTTGGAGCTGCATGATTTGGGAAAAATATCTAACCTGTGTTGCGATAGATTTGCGATTTATGAATATTAGGACTGTGTTCAAGGTTCACATTTTTAACACAACCAAGAGAAAAGACACAAAGACTGACTAAAAGAATCACGTGTATCATAATGTTTTTGTTCGTTTTCGTCACGTTTTTGTCACTTTTAGTAGTGTTTTCTTTAGTAGTGTTTCTGTCATTATAGTCATACTTATATCTCACTTTACATCACATTTTTGTCGCTTTTAGTCACATTTGATGCTTTAAGTCATGTTTATGCTTTTAGATACTTTTTTTGTGTCATTTTCAGTCATTTTTCGCTTCTAGTCGTGTTTGTCACTTCTAATTACTTTGAGCCCCTTTTTTGCTTTTAGTTGCAATTTCTAATTTGTTACGGAACATGTTTTAACAAATCTAAAGTGCAGGTTCAGACAGTTTTATGCAAAATAAACAGGATATTTTGTTGTCTGTGTAGAAAATTATTGCAACCCTTGCAACTTCCTTATGAATGCATCCATTCAAATTGCTATTTCGATTAATTGTGCAGCCATATTCAGTGTTGTCTCTGTTAAGTTGTGACTAATCCATTACACACTATAACTTAAATTATTGTGTCAAAAGAGCATTTTCAAATATCAAAATAATATTGTTTTCGGAGTAACATCCAAATCGCATATCACTATCATTTCCAATATTGTGCAGGAGTTTGTGACTAGAACTAAAACTATCATGGCCAGTGCGGGACAAGTCTGAGGTTAAAACACTTGAGATCTTAAAAGTGACAATGGGAAGATGCAAATTGTGGTGTGAGCTGCTGACAGTTTTGGGAATTCCCCACAAAAATACCAACGAAACTTAACATATAGTACATTTTTAAAACTCCACAGTTATTTTTGGTCTTAAGGAAAGTCAATAAACTGTATATAGTTCTGATTAATGTCTTATTATTATTCACTATGTTTTCGAAACTCGAAAAAACTTCTCTGAGAAAATTTGACCTTTATTGGTCAAAGGTGCTGTATTATTATTTTTCTGAAGGGTGAGTCTGCCACCTGCTTGTTTCCACATATGTTATTGCTTTTGCCTTTTTGAAGGTATTTTAGCAATAAAAACACATATGGAATAAATGCATGATAAAAGATAAAGGTTTAATGCCATTCAGTGAGAAATTCCAGGTAAAGGAATAACAGCTCCATTACAGGTGACAGACCCCATAGCAGAAAAGTTATATTGTGAATTTTTAATTTCTAGGTCTGTCCTTATAATTACTATCAATGTATCGTTCAATAAACAAAAGCTGGAACAATAGTTTGGGTTATCATTAGTAGAACCACAAGATCTGAACAGTGGAGGGTGGAGTAACTCATTTATAAGACTAATTAATGATCACATAAGTTCTAAAGTGTTTAATTCTGCTATTTATTCATCGCAGCAAATGTTTTCAATGATATTATACATTTAAAAAGGATTTACTGGAATTGTTCTGCTTTGTCTGTGGCTTAAAGTCATTTCAATATTACCGTGACATTTTTCTATACATATACACAATATACAACACTTCAAATTGTGTTATCATGACAGAGCTACAAACGAGAGAAGAAAGAGTACAATTCTCCAACAATTGGTGAATAAAATGAATAAGCGTGAAACACACCATTTTGAGTCCTGTCCTCCGTGGAGCAGATAACAGCACATAGTAAAGGGCCATGTGATGAGCCCGCCCCCTCCCCCACAAACACATCACCACCATAAAGTCCACACAGGTAATAAAGCTGTCATATGTACCAGACTACTGTGTTTACCTGCAGTAGACAGCCCCCGCCTCGCCCCTCTGCGTCTCCCCGCGCCTCCTCCGCTCACACTCACGAATCTTCAGCCTCTAGTCAAATGTCCTCATTACGGGCACACCTGTTATTCTCCGCAGACTTGGCCCACATCGAGGGGGACGTGTGCTCAGTCCGCGTCTGTCTATACCTGCAGCTGACACTGACTTTTGACAAGCTCCTCTTCTCCGGTGACTCAAGCGCGTACATTCCCAGACTATTGTACAGAGAAAGGGCAACCTGTCAGTGACTGCGGGAGGAATGTTTTGCCAAGGCAGCACATTTGAACGAAGTGGGAGAATGTACAAAATAGGCCAGGTACAGATAAGACAGCTGTACTTTTATCCGGACGTTTATGTACATTCTCAAAATTTCAAAACCTTGGTGACAAAATGGACATCTAATGGACAGCAAAACATCTCAAATGAATAGGGCTGTAATCCTTTGGTCGTTTAGTCGAAACTGGCAAAAACTGTGAAATTGAGAAGATGTGGAGTGAGTTAGCAGAAGAGTTTGGAGTCCAAAATACAAATACTAGGTTTCCCTTGCATTAATTCCTGTGCAGTTTGGGTCAGATACATGGAGATACATTTACATAGATACAGATACATTTGATATATTTTTGCCACAACCCCTTTTAGTCGACTAACTGGTCGATTGGGCAGGATTTAGTTTACCAAGAATTTCTTCACTTCGATTACAGCCCTACAAATTAAGAAAGGAGCAACAAAAGGCTGAAGTAAATAAAAAAATTAAGAACTAAGTACCTCAAAGATTGGCAGATCCACACATAAAAACAATTTTTACATTTCAGCAAAAATGAAAACACATAACCTCTTCATCTTGAGTCTCTAATCACGGCACTCTGTTTGTATTTACAATTTACACAACGTCAGCATGACAACTTTGCTATCTGCATGCAAAGTGTTAAAGCTGTGAGTTCACAGGGGACCTCTCACTGTGTACGCGCCTCACAGAAGAAGACATGTTTGTTTTTGGCCCCTCTGTGTACACACCCGGGCACACATGGCCATTGAAGGTGAAAGTGAGCAAATATACATTTCCCAGGGCTGTATCCTAAACTGACAGAGAGGGGACAGCACAGGGCGCACATCCAGAATGTCTTTGAGAGAAATGTGACTCCTCTCCACTCTGGGGGGCAGAGAGCCAGAGGTGGGGGGTCTCGAAGTGCTAAGTGGCTTTACTGGTACTATATCAACAATCCCCGGCTAGGATGTCTCCCACTAACCAACTGGTTTCTGACAGAGCAACAGGACTTTCATGTAGCTGGCAGTAAGCTGTAGGAGACTGATAACAAATCCTTTCTGCGTGTGTTTGGTAAGCTCTGCGCAGCAAGCAGATACGCACACAGCCTGGAGGTAGAAGAGAGGTTAGCTCTTTCAAAGCTCAAAGGTGGATGATACAGATTTTTTTCATTCCAAGTGCAAAGAGGTAAAATGTCACTCGTGCCACACCTGTTCTGTGGCCGGGGTCTCAAAAACAAAAACACAATTTGCAGAAAAACATTGAATAGTCTGTGTATTTTTTTACATTGTACATTTAACAACTGGCTTGGCACATCAGTCCAAACCCCATCCACATGACATGCTTCACGGGTTTCCCCTTTTGGCTGCTATACATTCTGTCAAACCGTACATCTCGCTGACGCCTGCAGACAAATCCTTATTAGATCTAATTATAGTGCGCGCAAAAGACGCAGAGACAGGCCCCCCAAAACGAGCCGGATCCCCTCACACGCCCTACAGACGCGCACCGCTGACTCACGCCGAAGCGCAGACCGTGAGGATGTTTTCATTGTAGTAAAATGATGCAAGCTCGTATCTTTTAACCGGAATCAGCAGCACACATGATGTCATCACTGATTGTAAAGTTTGCGATGTAGAGGCGAGGTGCAAGGGTCAGGTCAATCACAGGAGCTGCTGCTGATCACAGCGCGCCTTGACATCCACCACGCTCTCACGCACAAAACACAACTGTGGGCGTGATCAACACCTCTTTATGTTAATGTACAAGTAGCGTGTTTACTTACCAACACTAGACTCCGATCCCCATCATCCGTCCGAGTTGTATCCGTTGTCAAATCACTCAAAAGTCGCCAGGTGTAATCCCAAATTGTTCACAAGACGCGGTGCGCAGACGGCATCCAGAGGCACACGGGGAACTGATGTAAACGCGTTAAGTGTTTGTTGAGAGCAATGAGAGGCTCGTCCTGTCAGCGCACGGGCTTTGCAGCACTTCAGCACCGGGGCTTTTACGCAGAGCTGACGCCGCGGAGCAGTGGGTCCCGAAGTCGTGGCGCGCGTGTCCAGTCCGGGGTCCTATGCGCCACGGAAGATACGGTCGGCTCAGAGCGCAGCGCATCAACACGTCCTCGGAGTGATCACACGCAGGCGAGGACGGGGAACTACTCACAAGTGTCAAGCGAGCGCGGAGACAACACTTCCGGTTTTGAGCTTCAAAATAAAACCATGACTTTCAACAGTTTGGGCGTGAGGTTTTTGGCGTCGAGCTGATTGTCAATTAAAAGGGCAATGAAGTGATTGCGTTTGGACAGTTTTGGTCGCACTGAAAGTAGTTTGTAAACGTTGTTAGCTGTAGAATTTTGAACAGTAGATGGGATTCTTAGCACAATTTTTTTTTATTGTTTTGAAAGAAAGTGTGGTTGTTTCATTGCACAGGTTCTGCTTGACAACACGAAGCAGTTCCCCTTTCACACACACACACACACACACACACACGCACGCACGCACGCACGCGCACACACACACACACACACACACACACACACACACACACACACACACACACACACACACACACACACACACACACACACACACACACACACACACACACAGGACAGTGCTGAGCCAAGTACATCTAATTTACAGGAGCATAAAGTGTATCCTTGTTCCTTTTGCCAAATAACCTTTCATTTCATGGCTTATTTAAGTGTCATAAAAACACACTCGCGCAGACCCTCAATTTGAGCATTTTATTCAAGACTGGGAACAACACCAGAGTTTGTCTCTAATGTGGCATTTTCTTCTTGAAGGTCATCGGTAATGTATAGCTCCAGGACAGGACTGCATAATGTTAAAATCAACCAGGCCTAATCTAACCATCTCGCTCTTTGCTCACAGCTTTAAAATCAGCACCTCAAGGACCAGTTCCAGCCATTTGGAGGCTCTAAGATTTTCTTTGTGGCCCATCAAACAACGGATTCTGTTTAATAACAATGGACATAACAATGGGATATAATCAAATAAAGACAAGAGATTCGAGTAGGCCACACTCAGCATCATTTACATTTTTACTTTTTCAATTAGAAAAAGACATATGTAAAGGGAAACGTAAGATTTTAATTTCTAATTTCCTGTTTTCTGGGGCATTTTCAAATTAATTATTTATTTTATCTAATTACTACTCTGAATAGGCAAAACAAAATCGTTCAGTTTTTCTACCAGGTATTTAAAGAGCAGGAGTAGAGTGAGCTGAAGCCCCAGAGGCCCCCCATTGGTTGTGGCCCTAAACATTTTCTTAGATAGTTTACGCCTCTTTTCAATGCCTATTGTCAAGATTCCAAATGTGTCCTTGGTACAAATATTCTTCCATATTCTCATAAATAAAACCTCATCTTCAGCTCTACGATATGTCTATCGTCATTTTCTAAATTGTTAGCCATGCACCGTTGTCTTTATTCTCCACTTTATGGCCTACTTGTGTTTTCAAACGTTATTGCCAAAGTCTAACCTTCAAGTCTTGTGCACACTGTCTTCTTTCTGTATCTCTTCTACATCTGTATCTCTTCTACATCTTGTGTATCTTCCAGTGTTTTCTCAAAGCCTGTTTCTGGCACTGGTTTGTGGTTGCTCAGAGAAAAGAAGCAGAAATGTTCAAACTGCACTGTAGAAGTTTCTTGTGGCATACTCTCAAAATATATCTCTGAGAATCTGGTATCATGCCATGTTAGAGGAATTACTTATTGCAGCACTTGTGGCAACCATAGACTGCAACTGTAAACACTATTTCACTTCTTTAAATAAATGAGTAGCATATTTTAATCCAGCTACAAAGGTAACACTGACAATTTAAGTCCCAAATGACCAAAAATCCAGATAGGATCACATAATGACATGAATTTAAAGTGCATATGACAAATTAGACTTCACATTTCACTAAAGCAGTGAATATGATTATATTTCAGATTTGACTAAACATTGCGCCTATTTGGCCACAGTTTCACAGTTTTTGTACAGTTTACAATGTTTCTTCCTGGATGACAAATATGACACATGTTGAGGTAATTCTACAACTGTTACCTAGCAACCATACTATAAACAATGGCCAAAATCCATATAAATGACTCAAAAGTTATTAATTCACAATAAATAATACACAGTAACACCTTTATCTACTTGAATAATTATTTAAACTATTGTTTAAACTGTTGCGTGTAAATTATTTTCAACAGTACGTCGCTTGTTGATGACAGATCACAGAGGGATTCCGATTTAGAACTCAGCACTGTACACTTCCTGTAGTTTTAAACTTCTATTTTTCAAAATTTCTTCACAAACTTCAACTTCACAGCTGTAAAACCCTGAATATATATAAATATATAACAAAGGTGCCCTCCCACCAAACTAAGTCATAATTAAAACATATGAGAACCTTCATAGAGATTTTAAGCGCAAAATTTCCATTATTTCTAAGATATTTTTGGTTACTGTTAATAAGGTTAGGGTTCTTCATACAACAATACAGAAATGTACAGTGACATCTTACTATATCACAATCAAAAGACAAAAGACATGAGCATCACATTGCCTACTAACCTAATTTTTAAAATGTAGTTGACTCTGTGACATTCACATTAAGCCGGACTTAATTAAAGCATTAAAGGCAGTCTGGAGGCACCATGCAGGGCCAGGCTGAAGATGTATGTTCAGATGTAGCTCTAACTAGTGGGATTAATGGTAAAGGTGAAATGCTAAAGGCAGACGGAGAGAGGAATAATGACGGTGAAGGGGGTGCAGGGGTAAAGGTCCTTGTTGGGTCGCTCTGGGAGTGTGCACAAGCTGTCGTCCCCCGAGATCTCATGCCTGCTGTTGCCTTTGAGGTTCTCACAGTGCAGTGGAGAGGACGTGTCGTACTAATGCTATAGACCGCAACAAATTACAATGGAGTTTATTTATTCCGGTTGGGTTCTATGAAGTAAAACTCGGCTGTTATAGCGATGGGACAAGATCTTGTGCACAAATGATCTCCAGTTCCATTGCGGCAGTGCTCCAATGACAGTAAATATGTTTTAAAAATCATGACTAACCCCAACCCTTCACCATCATAACATAAAAATTGTGACACCAACTTTGTGAGCTGAACAGCACCTTTTATTTATCCTAAATAATGTCAAAATCTTGCTTTGTCTCGTTCTTGTGGACCCTATCTTGTGTCTCGTCTTGTGATATTGTGGATATGGATACAAGTAAGATTGCAATTACTATTATTAGGCCCGAGCGCCACAAGCTGGCGAGAGGCCTATTAGTTTCGCAGTGCCGTGCGAAGCACGGCTGCGGCGCACGTCTGCGCACGAAATCAGCCTTGGCGCTCGCCCGCTTCAAACACTCACTAACGCATTCCCCAACTCATGCACGTTCCGTGCATACCAATTAGTAGTGGGAAAATTGAACATTATCGTTGTAAGCGGTGAAGCCCGTGCGAAAGTCGCGAAGTGCGCACTAAGCAGCGCTTTACGTGGGGATGGACGGCCGCGGCGTCGTCATCCCCGCGCCGTGTGCGCTGAGTCGCCCACTAATGCGTTCCCCAACTCATGCACGTTCCGTGCATATAACAATGTAATGTAAAAATTGAACATTACTATTGTAAATAGGGCAAATAACAGAAAGTGGGCGGAGCCCACTAAAAAATCTCGAAAGTGTCTCCCAGTAACCAGGGACCCATACCAAAACGTAGGAAAGCGCGTGCGCTTTCCGAAAATGTATAGTTTGTGAAGTAAAAAAAAGGGGAAACATTGTTTTCGCATCGGAATATTATTCTTCTTCTTCTTCTTCTTTCTTCTTACCGGGACCAACCCCCCTATTTTTCACCCAGTGAACATTGACGAAGTCTCAGGAAAATTTGCACACCTCTTAAAATCGTGCCTCTCTACATTCTGGCTATTTCCGATTTCAGAAATTCAAAAATATGGCGCGTCAGCGCCCCCAAGTGTACAAAAAATGCATTACGGGATAGGAAAGTGCCCAATTTTTTTTTTATCGTAGAATCGTAAAATTTGGCAGAGAGGTAGATAGTGACAAGAGAAGCAAAAAATATAATTACGGCAACGCCGTCCGCCCAACCAATTGTCGGCCATATTGGATCAAAATTCGCTAAACCTGATTCAGCGTTTTTTTTAAACTTCGTACTTTTACGAACTCCTCCTAGGGCGTTTGCCCGAACGAGCTGAAATTTGGTGAAAATGAAGGTGAGGAGTGTGGCATTAAAAGTTATCCAAATCAGGAACCTACGTCTTACGGTCTCTGTTTTGCCCAGAATTCCTCAAATTTTCAAATTTTTTATTTTTCTCCCATTTCCACATATAAAGTCCGAATTGCATCAAATATGAATCAGTTGTTAAACTCCCTGCCTGAAACCTACTAGAGGTGAAATAATTAAATTCCGCGTTTTAGCGCCCCCTACAGATTAAAGCAAACTTTTATATGGGGAGCAAAATTTACTTTTTAGAATTTTTGAAATTTTGCACAAAATTCCATTTTGGCCTACCGATCAAAAAAGCCAATGAGACCCATGTCATATTTTGTACAGCGAAGCCGCATAATGACAAACACCCCATGTTATTCCTATGGGAAAATCGACAAATGTCTCAAATTTGCATATTTTTTCCTATGCATTTTAACGAACTCCTCCTTGGGCGTAAGCCGACTAACCTCAAATTTGGTGAACATCTTTCTGAGGAGTGGGGCACTAAAAGTTATCCAAATCGTTGGGATAAGTATTACGGTCTCTGTGCGGCGAAGCCGCTAATTTTGCCAATATTTTAGAAAAGACAGAAAAACCCCATGTTATTCCTATGGCAAAATCTCTAAATCTCTCAAATTAAACTTTGTACTTTAACGTACTCCTCCTCGGGCGTAAGCCCGATCAACCTGAAACTTGGTGATAATCATCCTGAGGAGTGGGACATCAAAAGTTATCCACATTTTTGGATAGGTATTATGATCTCCGTCTTGGGCGAAGCCGCAAATATTGCCCAAACTTGTACAAATGACGGAAAAATCCCATGTTATTCCAATGGGGAAAATGCAAAATCACTCCAATGAAACTTTGTATTTTAACGAACTCCTCCTCGGGCGTGAGCCCGACCATCCTGAAATTTGGTGAAAATGATCTTGAGGAGTGGGCCATCTAATGTTATCCAGGATTTTAGCACAAGTATTACAGTCTTTGTGCGGCGCAGCCGCAAACTTTGACCAATTTTTACACATTTTCAGTGAAATATGAGAAGTAGGAGCGCGGTTGCGCCAGTTTGGCAGCAGGTATTTTATGAGGAGGGAAATTAGCGTAAAGCGCCTCTGGCGTTGCAGGCGGCGTGGCGTGGCGAGGCGATCATTGCCGCTTGCGGCTATATTTCTTAATATTTTCATATCTTAACTTTGATGACAGAAAACTAATGTTTGTTACTTTAGACTATTACTGTTTATAACACAATTGTCTTTATTGTGCTCATCTTTACACTGTGTTAATTTATAGGGGTTCGTTGCACCTTTACATCAAAACTATGTGTTTGATGCTCTAAACCAAATCAGGCCATTTAGTAAAAAAATATATGGTATAATGAGTCAAATAATCACTGTGCCACTGTCCAGGTCTGTAAGTTTGGCAACAGGGACGGTTTTGAGTTATTTTTTGGTGCAGAACTTGCTCAGGACACTCCAGAAAGGTAAGTTCACCTTTGTGAATCTGTTAACTCAAACTGCAATTTTTTTTAAGGCACACCTGACAAAACCTCAATGCACTCTAGTGTTCCCTGGCACTGGTTGAAAATCAAGGCTCAACCAGTACCGACAATAAAAACTCTGAACCTCATAAATGTACTGTATAAATATATTCAGATCAACAGTGATGCATTTGAACAAATAAAACAGTTCAATCAAAAGTTCATCTATATTTGTCTGCTTTATTCGCCCTTGACCCCACTTTAGGAACCACTGCATGGGTCAAAGCATCTGCAAAATCTTGTGTGGTGTTGTCAGTTTGCAGTGGTCATTATGTACTGCACAGAAACATAAAGATGAGAACAGGTGCTTATTAGAGGTGAAGAGATGGACATCCAAAGTTGTTTTCAAGGCAAGTTGTCATATTTTTTCCATCAAACTTTTCCTAATGCTGTGTCGTGACCGTTTATGGGCCGTTGTCATAGTTTCAAAACAACTTTCCTTCAGACTTCCACTCATGAACAGCGATAAACAGCCAAAACGGCGCTCACGGCTGCTCTATGTTGCTTTTCACAATGCCTCCCAGCCCCATTCTCTCACATTCATTTGCATGCAGTACATAACACCCACATTATGCCGTGCCGCTTGCAAGACAGCAACATGTGGAGCTGCTTATAAACTGCGCAGAGCAAATCTACAGCGTGGCCAGGCTGCTATGACTAAGCCCATTTCAAAGCTGAGCGCATAGACTGTACATTATGGGGCTGGAGAGGAGCGGAGATAACTTTTATTTAAGATGCTATACTCAGATGACTTCTTAATGGCCGCTGACTTAGAGTGTGTCTCCGGAGAATCATTTTATGTCGTTCTTCTTGTATTAATTTTACTTTGCTGCAGAGGTCAGACAGGTTTAGTTGGCTCATATATTTATGTTTTAATTAATGCAGAAGATGCTTTACCACAGCCTTTAAAATGTTTATTGCAGTATTCATTATACGACCTTTGTATGTCATTCTAAACGCACTGCTACGAGCACACAAACGTTTTATGTAAGCTGTTGGTTGTTCTCTACAATTGTTACGTAACGGGCCCAGACTGTGCAGAGTTGTACAATTCAACAGAAAAAGTATGACGTAAAATCAGGATGTGCTTGGAACACATTCTTGTTCCTTTTCTAAACAGAACAAACAATGACTGAAACCGTTTACAATCAGAAATAAACTTTGAATTTATTAAGTAGTCTTAAAGGTGCACTTGCCTCCCATTTTTTATTGATTTGCCCAGAATTTCGACCACTTTATGGCATTAAACATTTTTATTTTGCGGTCATCACATTATAAATAAATACCTTGAAAAGTAGCCATTCACAGTGAGCGGAGTCGCCTCTCCACAGATCAGACCTGTATCTCAGCTGCTTCACATGCTTATCTCCATAGATATATTTAATGTCATACTGTGGAACATTCAAGCTAAAGTAATAATATAGGATGTTACAATATCACATTTCAGTATCACGATTAAATGAGTAGAAACGTCACGATTTTACAATTATTCATGATTGTTGGCACCCTGAACAAACAGCGAAATCTTTCATTTCCTTTCATTCACAAGTCTAGTTTTATAAACTATATATATATATATATATATAAACTCTATATATATATAGTGTGTATATATATATATATATATATATATATATATATATATATATATATATATATATATATATATATATATATATATATATATATATATAGTGTGTATATATATATATATATATATATATATATATATATATATATGTAATCATTAGCACACATTCAGTCCAGAGTTTATCTGTTAACCTTTTTTCTGAATGTGTGTTTTGTTTTTTGTTTTTTTTCCTTTCATTTTCTAATGTCTATTATTATTATGTCAGTCCAGTACTTGAGCGCTGGTTTGATTTGTGTCTTCAATTTTGAATCATCACTACAGATAGATAGTATATAGATATCCAATTATCAATTATTGTGTCCTTGGCAGGGGTTTTAAGACCCAAATTCTGAAGTCGAGTGGGATGGCGAGGTTAAAAACAGACTGCAGTGCTCTGTTGATCTTTTAGTTAAATGTTTCTCCGCAGAAGGACAGCAACCACAACCACACTTTCTCTTCCAGTTAGTATACAAGTATTATTTTTTAGCTCTTTAGATGTTGTGTTATGACCTGAATCACAATAATTGATAAACCAAATAATCTATAAAGTAGCTGGTGGACCCTTCACCACAAAGTTACATCATGCACCTTTAAATACAACAGCAGTATCTTTAGTCCTTTTCACTTCATGGACATCACTGCCACTGCCTTGATAACCCACTTGTGAAGATCGCAGGCCGGCAAAACATTTGTCAACGCCAGAATCCAGTCCAAAGCCCAGTCCAGTCTGCCACCTCCTCCGATCAATCCACTTTCTCCCCAGGCGCCGCTCTGTCTCTGCTGACCAATGGCCCTCGTTGTGCGCGCCGCCGTCCCACAGAAAGAGACCGGTGCTGTCCTGAATAGAGAGGGGTGTCCACTGGCCTCCCCTTGGCACACGAAATTTGGCAGGACTGAATGCAGGCAATAACAAGACCAGAGAGACCCAAAACAAGAGTGGGATAGACAGTTCTAGCTGAGACAAAGAGGTCTGGGACAGCGCGCTCCAGAGTCAGTGCAATGGAGGGAATATATTAATGTCCACTTCGATGTAACACAAGCAGCGAGATGCAGGATCTGAAAGAGTGATGGAGGCTTTGGAGCTTTATTTGGTTATCAGTTTTAACAAGCTATATCATATTTACTACAATCCATAATTCCAAAAGCAAAGATGATTAATGAATGTCTATAGTTTAAATAAGCGCCATAGCAACTGGCAAATTAGCCGTCTATTACAATAGTCTTCACATTTCATTGATTTGTTGCTTTCATAGTCTGTAACAGTGATTGATGAGATAATGGGAAAGTCTTTAAGATGACTTGGTAAAACTTTAATAGTGCGTCAATCAATGTCAAATTCTTATCAGTTCTCAATTCTTCATCTCACCGATCCCACACTTAAGTCTTTAACTACTTTTACGTAATTATATGCTATTTTAAAATTGTGACGCGCTTGCGATGTTCTAAACTGTGGTTATTTTTAGTTTCTGGGAAAGTACTTGTTTATAAAATGTTTCCAAGGTCCAGTTCTCAACAAGCTAATGTTTGTATTGGAGGCTTATCAAAGGCAAAAATGCAAAGCAGCTGAACAAGACACTATAAATAAGAGGATTAAAAGAATAGTCCAAGTGATGTCTTTATTCAGGTTGACATTTGGACCTGTTTCTCTGCTATCACCTCATGTCTTGTTCCTGTGTGCCTTCAGTCACCCGTCAGTTACAGGCACACTCGTCCCACACAACACCTTCCCCTGGCTGCTCCCTCGGAGGAGAGGTAATTACATATAATGTTCCTGACATGAACGCCGCATGCTCAGAATGTCAATCATGCTCTGAGCCGCTCGAGTTATAGATGCTGGGGCTGTTCTGTTTGAAGAAACACGCCAAGGTGAATATAAGGTGTTTTCCCCATTTTATTTTAAACCAAGTACAAGAACATCTCATTAAAAACTGCATATTTGATATTAATTTAAATATGAAATGATTTACATTTAAATCATTTCATATTTAAACCAAGTACATTTACAAGCTCTAGCCGCTCTGCACGGTGGCAGAGCGGCTAGAGCTTCTGCCTCTCAATAAGGAGGTCGTGGGTTCGAATCCCGCACCACCCCAACATCGTGGTTTCGAATTCTGAACCACCCTAACATCACACGATCTCTCTGGGTGGAGTCTGCATGTCCTTCCCGTGTTACCGTGGGTTCTCTCCGGGTTCTCCGGCTTCCTCCCACCGTCCAAAGACATGACTGTGTAGGTTAACTGAGAACTCTAAATTGTCCCTAGTGTAGTGAGAGTGAGAGTGAATGGTTGTCTGTCAATGTCTCTGTCTCTCTGTGTCAACCCTGCGACGAGTTGGCCACTGTCCAGGGTGTACCCCGCCTAAGGCCCAAAGTCACTGGGATAGGCTCCAGTCACCCGCGACCCCTAACGGGAATAAGCGGTAGAAAATGAATGAATGAATGAATGATTTACATTCCGTTTTTTCAGTTTTGTTGATTGATTGCTTTAAACTCTTAAACATAAGGACAGAAGTTTTCCACATCAGGGTTTTGTATCATTAGCTCTCTCATCTCTCCAGATGATTTGACTTATCAGTATTATCTTAAACTGAGTCAAAGGTTTTGGGATGACTAGAATATTTTGCAGTTTGGAAAACCTGTACCTGTTCTTCTGCTGTAGGAGACAAACTTTTTCCTTAAGCTCTACAGCAGATTTCCTCTAAATTCCTCAAGACCAAGAAAACCTACAGACAAACTTACACTTAACAGTCTTGTTTAACAAAATTAACATCAAATTCTTTTTTTTTTTTGCATTTTGCTTTTTGCTTTACTTTGTAACTGCAGATGAGAGGGGTGAGTGGTTTGTGTGGAGCGGGAAAACAGCCTCCCGTACCACTTGTTCTTTCTCTTCTTCTCCACCAGCTGTGTGTTCTTCTCCTGCTCCACTCTCAACTCCTCCTTCAGTGAGATCATCATCTCCTCCTGAGCTCTTGACTTCTGAGCTTCTTCATCTCTCATCTGCTACATTACACAGGCCTTCTCCTCCAGTCGTGTGTTTTCTTCCTGTTTTCTGCTGAACTGTTCCCTATGTTCTCCTCCCAGGCAGTGGACGTCTGGGCTTCTTCTTCCTTCATCTGGTTCAGCCTCAGCTGCAGATCTGTCACTTTGCCTTCCATTGCTCTGGTTTCTTGCTCTTTCTGCTTCGTCTGCTCCACAGTGACTTGGAGCTTGGCCTCGTTCCCTCTTTGAGATCTTTGACAGAGTTCTTCAGAGCTGTGTTCTCCTTTTCTCCAGAGTTGGCAGACCTCTTGCTCTCTCATCTGCTCAATTTCAAACTTCAATAGAGCCACTTGCTGCTTCAGTGTGTGCTCATTTTCCTCCATCAGTCTGGTTTGAAGTTCTAGGTTCTTAGAGAGCTCCATCCGTTCAACAGTTTCCTCTTCAATCTTCTGTAGTTCTTCCTGGTGCAGTTCTTCGTATCTCCGCAGGATGTCCATCTCATGCTATACTTTTTCGGCTTCTCCAGTTTTTCCTTAAGAGAGGTGTTTTCTTCTTTAAGAGCATCTCTCTCGTCCTCTGGCCGCTTGCACTGATGCTTCTGAGCATTAACCTCTCTTATCACTGTGTTTTTCTCCACTTCCAGTTTGAGTTTTTCTTCAAACATGGCAATGCTCAGCCCGAGGCTCTGGTTGTCCTCCTCCATTTTCTTCACCTGAATCGTGTAGTCCATTTCAGGAGGAGCTGGAGTGGGTGGAGTTGGAAACATTTTGTATGGTAGATTCAGGTAAATGATAAAAGGACACACTTTTATATCTCATAGTCATGCTCACAATTACACACATTTATGGAAGGCAGGTATCATAACAACAATGAAACCAACCTTAGGAGTGCAGTGCCTTGGTCCATGCTTCTAAAACGTTGTTAATTGTCCCACTGCATATTCACTAATGATAATGTGGGTGGTTGGCAAATATTCTCTGGAAATATCCCAAGAACAAACTGACAAATCTTTGTCAAACTTGTTATTTTCTCCACAGACTCTTGACTCAGATGGCACTCTGCAGATGATGTGTGTAAATGTTAGACTGTTGTTATTATTCATCTCTTCACAACAAAAAAGGCTATGGCTTTTGAAGGTTGCGATGATGAAAGGTATAATAATGTGTGTTTGCATGATCACAAAATAAAATCTGGAGAATTATCAGGCATTGATTGGTCAGTCCCAATGATCTCCAAAGAGGAAAGGAGTTATTATCAAATATTCCAAATCATTATCAGAGCTCTGTGACCCCATTAGAGGCATAATTTATCCATAAACCTCTGAGTGTCATTTTAGGCAGACTTACTTGAGGGCCAGTGCCTTGGTAGATGGAAATCTGTGCTGTCTAAGTCATTAACCATAAATAAACAACACAGGATATAAGATTCGTAAAAAGACTTACTACTATGACTTTCTTTCTCAAAGTGAATCTCCAGGGCGAAATGTTCCTCAGTTGTTTTATTAAAGACACAATGATACGAGCCATCGGCACTGATGCTGCTCCATGTCAGCTGCAGAATTTAGCAGCGCTTATGGCGACGTGAGTAACCTCATTTGTAAAAGCGCCTGGTCCTGTCGTCATACTGCAGTACACTGTGAATCACATGGTTTCCAGAGCGCTTTCTTTGAACTCTTGTGACGCTCGACTCTTTCTGACACGTGTCTTTGGTTTGACGCTGAGATGAAGAGAAAGAACGGAGGGTCGACGATTCATCCAAGGTCATTGTGGAGCTCTATAGGAATCTGTGTTGACAGCAGCGCGTCATGTGTTTCCTGAGGCAGCGCCGCCACAGTGTGTTTATGTGTATGTACACTGTTGTTAGCGCTGTTGTTCTGTATATGTACACTGTTGGTTTGTAACTGTTTTTAGGAACACATTATTATGTGATTGTCTAAATGTGTGTTGCTGTTATAACTGAACTGTGCTGCTGAAAAAGAGTAATCTACATGGCACCCTCCTGGTTAAATAAAGGTTAAATATAAAATATTAAACATAGTATGTTTCTTCCTTGTACTTAGTATTGAACTGTAACGTAAGTAGATCATTATTTATTGTTTTGTTCATTGTAAACTGCAACGTCGCAGAACCTGCAGACCTGATAAGCCCCTCCTCTTCACCATGACATTTCACTGTAACAAGCAGTGCTTCTTTTTCAAATAATTGTAACTAAATACAGGATGTGGGCAGAGATGGGGTGTATGAAAGCAGGAATTTTCCGAGCACTTGAGCCTTAGTTGCAGGACAATACAGGGTTACTCGAACATGCACGTATCAATCAAAACACAACTTTGATTAAACGAATGATGAGGAAACTCAGTTGTAAGAAGGTTAAAAGCTCATAAAAGCTGATTTGGCTCAATATGTCCCCTTTAATATTGGTGCCTAGTGTGTCACTTTGGGCAGGAAAGAGACAAATTGTGACAAATTTGAAATTCTGATTACACCATATTTTTGTAAGAAATACCCAGAAAAAATATCTACAAATAATGAACCTGATCATTTAGTGACTGTCTCCTTTAATTGTCTTTTATTGCGACAAAGATCTATAATTTCCATTAAATCCTCACTGAATCTCACAGACCTGTGGAATGTGAATGAGGCAATGTGAAGCAGACTTCTAGTCTGTTGTGTAAAACAGATGAACATTCTCAACATATTAGCACCAGTATTAAAGAAGGCACTGTAGATATGTATTTAGCATGAAACTACAGATCATTCTTTACCATTTTGTTAATTGTAAACCACAACATGGCATTTTTCATAACATGTATGACCGGGAGTTAGATTTGGGTGGAGATAGGGGGTAGATGATAAGAGAGGTTTTCTAAGCACTCAAGCCTCAAATGAATGCAAAACACAACTCTGAATGACCCAATGATGGGGAATAAAAGCTCTGAACAGTCCAGTTTAGATAACATATCCTCTTTAAAGCACATTGACTATTTGTAACTGGTTGTTATAAAGTACAAAACCTTCTCAAACAACATCATTTGTCCGTGTGTATTTGGTCGCATTAATTTCCTTGACATTAAAGCCTTTGATTTCTACAGTGTCTCATTTAAGGCTGCACCAAACACATTATTCTCAGTATTTGCACGGCCTTTATTCTTGTGCCAACTCCCGTACAAACAAAAACAAGCTGCTCACCCGTGTAATTAATCTTGTTTAATGTTTAATTTTGAGGAGGAAAACGCTGCTGACAGACATAATGTTATAGTTTATTGCATGTGGCTGTGAACTGGTCTGACTGAGATCCAATTTCACCCCTGATCTGCTGTTAAATGGAGAAGGGGCCAATAAAATGAGCATTAAAAAACTAATCTAACTGAAAATCACAGCCAGATTTTATTTTATTTTTTTAAATCTGCCTTAAAAAACAAATGTACTGCTTTATATTAACATGTAATTAAAGTGCAAGCGTCCTGAACTAATCGCAGTGGTGTGCAGTTACAAAGAGGTTGGGTGTAGAAGTTTTTTTAATGGCAGAGCGCAAATTTCAATTCAATATTCAGTGGGTTGACCAGATGGAAAATGTTATTCCAAATCATGCCATCTTGCATACTTTCTTTAGTTTCATTGCATACATTTGGTTTATATTTGTTTTCTTTGTTTGTTTTCCAGACAAATTGTTATAATGAGTGAAGACAATTGAAAACAATGCGCCACTAAGTCATAAAATGTGGAAATCTAAAATCTTTTCTCATGCTTCTTGCTTTTTGCGCCAAGATTGAGTTCAGGCTGAGCCAAGAGCATTAAAGTGCAGTGTGCTGAAAGACCGTAGGAGTTCTGCCAATGAAGAATGGGACATGGTCTGTGATGTTTGAAATGATAACAGCACAGACATAATTACTGTTTAAGGTCAATGGCTCTAAAGAGGATTCAAAGTGAGGCGCTCCGGTCTCTTCTGGAGTAAAAAGCGGTCAGTTTAAGTCAGTAATCACAACTGGCTGTAAATGTGGTTAAATGCATTCTTTGGCCTTGCGTGTTTCAGCCAATGGAGCTGTTGCTGCTTGTTTCATTTCCTGCATAGAATATATTTTATTTTATTTCATTGAACTTCATTTAACCAGGTAAGAACCCATTGAGATCGAGACCTCTTTGTCAAGTGACCAAAGTGAAAAAATATATTAGCACACAATTAAGAGACATTTAAGAAAATAAAAATGTATATTTAAAAGCCAAGAATGTTCCACAGTATAGCATTAAATATTTCTTAGTGCGCATCTGTGGCAAAAAGAGGCAAAAGTGGGTGGGGCGGAATAAGGTGAATAGAAAAACAGTAATGTGAGGACTTTTGCGGCCTTCTGAAAATTAGAAATGGATTAGCAAAAAGATTGTTGTGCAAATCAACATATTATATTTTGTACAATCAAATGCCTTAAAAGAGCATTGTACCAAGTTTTGAAGCAGGTTGAACTCCGACAAACTCTCGGTTGAAGCTGTAATTCCATTGTGACATGACGAATGAACACAGCAGTGACTCTGATATCCGGTTGTCTATTTCTCTGATTCTTGTCTTCCACCCTTCTGTCGCTGGTCCATATCGATCTTCAAACTTCATATCTACAGTCCACAGTGAGGCAGGTTGATTGACAGCCCTGAGCAGTGACGCCCCCGCCCCCTCACAGTTGCCACGGTGACAGATGGGTTTGCTGCACCAAAACATTCTGTCTCCATTTCTGTCACCTCACAACAGAGACTGTGAGGACAAAGCTTACTCTGAAAAAATGAGATACGTTCTGTTGACAAAAAAATTTTTTTTTGTGAATTTGACACTTGAGATTTTTGCTTGAAGAAATAAAGTTGAAAAATAAAACATACTCTTAACTTTTTCCGCTTTTTAAAAGTGTGAAATAGCTGACTGCATTTGCTCTGTGCATGTTAATGACAAATGGTTATATAAATGAAAGAGGTTTTCAAGTGAATCAAACAAACTTCTTTTATTATCGCTCTTTTTGAAAACACAGTGGGGCTGCAACAATTAATCAGAATAAATGCAGCTAATCAACAACTAAAATTTTCATTCATTGTTTAAATAATCGTTCCATACTGTATTACAGAGTCTATAACACATGCTAATAGAAAAAAATGCACTTATTATAATTTCAAAACAGCAAAAAAGAATGAACACATTTTTATCAATACACTTATAAATTAACATTTAGAATCTTGTTATAAATGCATTTTTAAAAACCTCCAGTTACAACATAAAACATTGTTCTTTTGAATTTAAAAAAAACCTGCTGATTCAACTACTATAATAATCATTAGTTGCATTTGTACAAGATGGCAACAGATACATATGTTTAGTTGTTAAACAGCCTACAATCAAACACAAGCCGCACCAAGAGCATCAAAACAAACCACACTGTAACTTTAAACCTCCAGAAACACATGTGCGAAATCGGGCCTGAGAGGACATGCCCGTGATTCATACCAATAAAACATCTACCAGCTCATGTTACTGGCTTTTTTCCAAATAAAAATTTCAAACTACATTTTTTGAACCTTGAGTCATTTAAGGGAAGACAAAAGGAAAAAAATCTTAAATTAAAAGATATCAATTTGGAACTTCTCTTGTACTTTACTCACATAATGCAAGAAAACCACCATGTTATATTTTTTCGAAGGCATTGTGTAAAAACTGCCACATATTTGAGACATTTAAATCTGAAAAATGCACAGAACCAGGTTTAAATGTATTAGTTAATTTTGTGCACATACAATAATAATTTGTCTATTTTTTTACTTACTGTAAAACTCACTAATAAACTAAGCTTAGAATTAGATGTCAACAAATCCTGTATGTTTCATCAAAATCTGGTTAAGTACAAGACTGTAAAGCTTGGTGTGCGTATGTGCTACTTTAAGAGCAGATCTTTACGTCTCTGTGGAAGAAAAATGAAGTGGATTAAATTAAATAATAAAACATCTTTGGGAGCAGATTGGACAAGTTTGTTGTTTCCACTTGAAAGCCTGTATGTTTAGAGAGCAAACCGAGCAAAAAATTTAAAAATACGAGTTTTGTTTATAGTGTCTCGCTTTAAAGATATCACTTTGAGACTATATTGTCTTTTATGATTAAACAAGAAGATTTTCCGGTTTGTTTCCAGATCCGAGCACTGTCTCTGAGTCTTTACTGTCACTGCATTCTTGTCCCCTTTTCCTCAGCCTTCTGCGTGGAACAAGTGAACAGTAGTTAGCCCGGGCTCCGTGCTTGTTGCTATTAGCACACTCCTCATTCATCCCTATGGCACAGTGGGGCTAGTGCCAGGTTACATGCATGACATCATCCATTGTGCTGCGGCCAATCCAATCAGGCCTCAGACACCAGTGTGCGGAGCCCGGCCCGTGATTAGTGATGAGCTCATGGCATGGAGTGCTGTATAGGACCGCTGACATCATCTGTGTCTGTAATAATCACGGTTCACTTCAATCTCCGCACGTCTCAGCCAGCGGGTCAAAGCATTTATCACAGCGAGACGAACAGGTGTGAAACAGTGAGTCATATCAATCGACATTGTGGGCCGGGCAAAATGGAGCTTTAAAAATCAATCCTGAAATGAAGACTTCCTTTTTCCCATTTCCTGCCATTTCAAAATCTATAAACGTGTTTCCAGACAGACTGCAAAAATGACTGAGATCAATACAAATCTAATTGGGAGTAATTTGGGATTGTCTGTAAAAGGTAATGCAGACACAATGATTTGCAAAAATCCACAATAATATTACTAAATATCTTTCATTCCAGACAGACAGTTGTTTATGTGAACTGCAAAATGTCTAGCTAAAAGGCACATCATCTGTTTCTTTGCTGGATTGTTATTTGGTCGAGCCTTTTTTGTCGTTGTTGTCATTGTTATTATTGTTGTTGTTCTAGTTGTTGTTGATGTTGTAGCTCTAGTTTTCTGTGTTGTTGTTGTTTTTGTCCTGTTTTATTATTGAGGTTTGTCTTTTTTGCACAGGGAAGCACTTTGTAACTGCTGTGATTTAGAAATAAAGGGTAATCATTATTATTTGTATTTCTAAAGTTTGATTGTTATGATAAAATCTATACAATATGACATGACAAGACAATTTATCTCACCAAAAGAGGGCAAGAACTGCACCTTTCTAGTTTATTTGACTTCTCTTTATGGTCTTTACGGTTTACCTGTTCAAACAGACCTTTACCGAGACCTTTAGAGGTGATGGATCCTGGTCCGACTTCCCGACTTCTTCAGCTTAACCCGACCAGAACATGGCCTCTGCTTCTGTGTCCCGTAACCAGTGACCCCCGTGGTGCCTCCCAGCAGACTGTCCTCCCTCACTCATACACAGGAACACACACACACACACACGGGGACACACACACGGGGACACACACACGCACCTCTAAAGCCTGGGGAGGATAATGGAGTGTGACATTACCTCACCGCTCACACAGAGTATAATGGGAGTCAGTGGAGCCGATCAGCTTTCTGGAGGTTACCAGATCTTCCCCAGAGCCGCAAAGCAATTTACAGCTACCTCTGTACTATTGACACTGACAGGCCTTAACCTAATTTAACGCGTGTCTCTGGTCCTTTTGGCACTGTGTTAGTGGAATTAAAAGAATTTGATTATTTCTACATTAACAAAATAACAAGGGTCAGTTGGGATTGGTCTATTTTCCTGCAGGTTTTTACGTGAACAGGCAAGTTGAGGAATAGGCACTTGATTGCATGCAAGGAATTTAATTTGACTCTAATCCAAAGCTGTATTTCCATTTCAAAGATGTTCAAATATACAGTCAAACTACAGTATAAATTAACCTTCCTCAGTCAGGCTCGGTGTGAATTTAAAGAAATACTCTGGAATTAATCTTTTACATGCTTTGTGGAACTGATATGTCCAAAGAAACAATGTTATAAACCTTTGATGTTACAGAATGTGCTAAATTGTATGCACACAGGGCCGGTCATGAAGGCAGATTTAAGAGGTAAGGGGGATAAGGGAACTTGAGTCGACCTAAAATGGAATTGCAAATGGCTAAACTTAACATAGTAACTGGACAGCAATAAAATTAATCAAAAACTTTGAAAGCATTTTAAAATGTCTAGGATAAAATAAAATAAAATTATAGGGTAGGACCCCACAGCCCCTGCCCAATGCTGTTCTTATGGCTAATGCCGTCTGCAGCTCCTTTTCTCTCTTTCGTATTTCTATTTGATGTTGGTAATACAAACACAGTTAGTGGGTGTGATTACAGTTGTGTGAGATGTGACTCATCCATAGTTAAGCCTGAGTGGCAGTGATGTGGCGAGGACACCCAAGGTAAATTTAGCTTGGGCACCCCCCCAAAGGCACGGCTCACCTGTCTGAACATGTGGGCAGTCCCTGTGTTGTACTTAATAATGTTGAATCAAGACAATTCTTCCAACACTGTTTGAGATTCCAGCTTCATGTGTCTTTCCTTAGTCCACAACTTTGGCAAACAGTGAAGACATACAACTGTGCATAAGATAAGAATACGTCTCTGGGGAAAACCTTGAGAGACTCTTTGAATAAAAGGTGAATTCCCCTGTGGACTTGACAGGAAGATCTTGGGTAAAAGTGAAAGGAAGGGTTTTAACACAGAATCATAACACAGGAAATACACTAAAATAAAACTTTACAAGTTTAAAAACTACATTTACATAATTGTTTTATGAACATGTGATTATGTTAAGCGTGCTATGTGCAAACTGTATCTAAGCTCAGCTCAGCTCAGCAACTCTGAATCTCACTTCATTCAATTTGGCAAGATCAATTCAATTCATTCAATTTGTAGACACAATGTCAAATTTTGGACAAACAACATGGACTCGACACTGATGAGGGACAGACCCAGACTGAAAGTATATGATCCAGGTGTAAAGATTGATTGAAATCTCACCAGTGGCTCCACTCTCTCACATATGCGAGCGCACACCTCTAAATAACACACAGAGTTCCAGCTGGTCCCTGTCGCTCCCATCAGGCCGAGCTGCTGCTGCTGCTGTGGTGCAGGTATGTGCCATGTTTAATTAAGGGAGGATAATGAAGGTGATATCAGACGCCTCAGTGCAGACAGGCCGTGCTCTGTGATCCGACTGGAACATGACACGAGTACAGCACATGACTCCAGCACAAGGAGCCATCAGAGGGATTACACTAAACATAGGATCAGGCATTTTAAATGGGTTTTAGAATGTATGTTTGCAAAGTGGATCTAAGTATGTTTACTTCACACAAATCATTAATGGGATGGGAAAAATATGAAACTAACAAATCTTAACCTAAATTTAAAGTAATAGGTTATGGCACACATTTATGTGGTGCATGTTGTCAGGTTCACACATGTTCCTCTGATATACAAACACAACACGTCATCAATGTGTGTCTTTACAAATATGCAATATGTCTCTAATCTGTTTTTGGGGCCCATAGGCTTTATTAGAGAGGAGAGTGTAGCATGAAATAGGGATGAGAGAAGGAAGGACATGCAGCAAATTGTCAGAGCTGGGTTTTAACTCACAACTCTGCAGGATACTCACATGGAGAGCACATGTGCTATCCACTCAACCACTGAGCTGTACTTATTTTCACTTTCATTGCAGAAGAACTTGTGGATTCTGCACATTTCAATCCCTCCTCACACACAACTGCCACGAAAGTTCAAAAGCCACGCTCAGTCCCTCAGGGTGAAGCCCATCAACACAAAATGCAAACCCATGCAATGCACAGTTCAGGCCCACACAAAGACTCACTCTGTCCAGATCCATTAAAGCCATTATCTCAACAAAAGATCATGTGGGGGTCACTTTGGACCTTTTACATTTGACATAAGGCACTGCCGACTGTTCAACCTAAAGAATGGAGATCATAGAAGTCCTCCACTGCAGCCTGAGGATCACTGCAGGTGTGAAAAGCAGAGGACAGTTGGCCAGAGCAGCTGAGTAGGAGGAAGATCCTAAAGTACTATACATTATGCTCTGAGAGCAGCAGGGACTGACTCATGACTACAGGTCGTACAGTTAATGCTGTGAGAAATAGGCCAACTTCAGCAAGAAACTAAACTAAATAAAGAGAAATCAAAAACACAATGTAGAAATGTATAAAATATGAGACAGAAATAATGAGTGTAATCCCTCATTCATCCAGGAGTAGTCCATAGGTTTCATATGTAGTCATCATCAATATTAAAAAAAAAAAAAGATGGATCAATACCCTTTCTACTATGAGACAAAAATGTAACAAAATCTGGACCAACAATCCCTCAAATGAATAATATTCAACCAAAAACAAAGCCTAGTGAAGCTTGGCCTATTACTGTGAGTATGATTGGTCTGTTGATGAGCTTGGCCTGAACACCCTTTTGCTAAAAATGTGTCCAGGCCTCAATTATAACCCACTGTGTTGGACGTACCAATTACACTGCTATGAATCATGGGAGAACAAACAGCGGCACGTGCTCTCAGCTTTCACTCTTTCTTATTCTGCAAAATACAACCATATCTTTATGTATTAGAATAGGCTTTACAACAGTGCCTGCTGCCTGCACGGGCGACAGGCCTTTGAAATGGTCATTGTGGACAATCAATAGAGTCAAACTAATCTTGTTGATACCGGTGCTTCTGTCTTGGGCCAGACGAATCAGTCTTTGAACTTTGCTTTGCTTCAAGCCATTTAATCTACGTTATGGTCAGTAAAAGTGCTATTCACCCTTATTTCGGTGGATGCTTTCTATTTCAGTCTCTATTTTCTGCGTTTCCTCTCTTGTTTTGTCTTGTGTTTTTTCCAAATTGCTAACCTGCAAATTACCTTTTAATTATTCTGTTAATTAACAAATGCAAATACAAACAGAAAGTGTGTGTGGCTAAAGATGCAGTTGCTTCCAGTTGGATTCTTTTCCTCGGTAATGGGAGGCAGGACGACAGGAAACGACGGCGAATACTGCTAGTCGTGTGGAGAAGACGCAGGTCATCTTTTGAAATACAATAATTAGCCAGTGTCACAGCCTCTTTGCTAATTAGGTACACGCTGGTCCATTATTGGGAACATGGATTCACACTGGCGCGGACTCTACAAGACACACACAACACCGCCACACTCTCTCTCCGAAAACGTCTCTATTTCTGATTACATTTTAATGCAACTTTAAAAACCTGCAGTCGAACCTCGCAGCGATATTGAAAGCCATGATCCGTCTCGCTCCTCCAGCAGCCTAATACATTTGCATGAGTGTTTGCAGCTCTCTGATATGACAAGTCGAGGCAGTTTTTTGTTAGTCTTTCCACGGGCCTCTGTTGGGTTTCCTAGCAACAGGTCTGCGTGAAGCCGGAGGAAGCAGAGCACCCCTCGCCCCCTCGTCCTGATTGACTTCTAATGACTTTAATGGAAACAGGCTCTTTGGGTGTCCCCCTCCTGCTTACAGTTTGGCAGCTATCAAAAGCATCAGCCATTAGCATAAGCCGGCTAATTCAGACGTGCTTTGTTTACGTATGTGGACGCAGGCTACGGGAGATCATTTAGTTTTTGCCTCTTATCTCTCTTAGCAAAACAACTCATAAAGGACCATAGCTTTTTAATGATGATTTCAGAGAAGAACGATGTGTGGAATGGGTGGTGATTAGTGGGGTTTTATCTTTGTCTAAAACCAGGACATTACAAGAGAACTGAGGGAATAATAGGGTTTGAAGAAATAACAATACCATACAATACAATCTCAAAACACTCAAAGACACTGCGCAAATGAATAATAAAAACAAAGTAATGACAAAACAGACAAAAAAATGGCAAGGTCAGTTTTACCCCTTAATGAAATGGTTGATCTTGGCACAGGAAATTTACCAGATCACTGAGCTTCTAGAATATTCTTATAACCTCAAAAATGCGTACAGTCATTCAAGTAAAAATCAGCCTGAAAAGCACGTCATTCCTACCTCAGCTGGGGTTAACTCATGGATTCATAAACACACTTGTCTCTTGTTTTGGTTCTGGTCTAGTCCTTATTACGTTTTTGGTTTAGTCCCAGTTTAGACTTGGTTTTGAGAAGTGGAAGTCTCCAGATATTGTCTGCAGTAATGGAACAACCAGTCGAGCGGTGGGAGATATTGTAATCTCCTTTTATTTCCCACCTGTGTTTGGCTAAAGATTATGAAGAGCTTAACTATTGGAATCCTAATCAATCAGTTTCACAGTGATGAAAATCTACCGTTGCCATAGCAATTAACTGTTATATATAGATATGATACTATTTGAATGATCAAAAGTCTTCAAATGTCACCTATAAACAGGAATTTGGAGCCCATGAATTGAAATGTAACTCACTGCCATGATGCAGATGATAATATATACATTACTTCCTATAAATATGTTTTCAATTAATATATTATTTATGTCATCTTTTTTCATTGCATTATTTTATGTTCATCCAAAGCAATTCATTTAGATTTTAAGATGATCTATTTAAACTCAAAACATTAATTAAATATATAATATTTAGATGTAAAACATTTCTCCTACTTTTTTGTGCAAAGCGCTGCAGGGTGCAAGAAGCGTCCTATGGCGCCGCAAAAGCCGTTAGGATGCACTTTGTAGTCACTCTGTGTTGGTGAAGAGTCTGAACAATGGAACAGGCCGTACAGTAATGAAATATAGCTCCTGCAGGCACACTTCATATCTCTGTTTATGGAGCCAGTCAAATTAATCTCATATTCAAAGCTTATAATAAAATAGCACTGTTATAATTTCATCATCACTTTTGAAGAGGCACACACCATTCTCTCACTGTGATTACATTTTAATACTTTCACTCGCACCATTTAATTACTAAAGCTGGAGTAAACGCGCGGCAGTTGAGTGACAGTAAAGATAAGATGCCATTTCCAATAGTTGTCCCTGCAATGTTTTTATGTACAACGTTCTTTTCCCTGCTGAATCGTCCACATCCTCAGGCTCTGTTTTGAAATGCAAATGAGGACATGCTAAGAAATGAAAGAAAGAAAGTTTGTTTGAATATTTTTACAAAGCTCTGAGCATCAGTCCATCCTCCTGCAGTGACCACGAGGTGAAGAATTAGCTGAATGTTTTATCTGCCTGAAGTTACATGTTGAACTCAAGTGGCCCCTAAAGAGCTTATGCTACATTGCCCAAATAAATACAATGAAATTAAAGCTTAAAAGGTTCAAGGTTCAGTGTTACTTTATGTGTAAAGGAGTTTTGCAGCAGAATCTGACATGGCTTCTCATATATTTGTCACACACCCAACATAAACTGTGATCATTAAAAGATCATTAAAAGGTAAAGTGCTCAAATGGTGTTCAAAGCTGCACCAGAATGTCCACAAATAATGCACAAAAAGGTGAATTTAAATATGAGTTTGAAAAAAAGTAAAACTGTACAATGCTACCGTATAACAAGCAACTGCAAACACATTTACCAATAGCAAATTAATTATTAAAGGTGCACTATGTAACTTTTCTGGAGGGCCAGCCACATGCTTGTCTCAATGGAGATCTTACCAAAAACTCCAGGCTAGAAAAGTTAGAAAGTGAATCTTTTAAGTTAAACATTGCATCTTTGCACCATAAAACACGCGTAATGTAAATATATTTTCGAGGATGACTCACAAGACGCTAAATGTAACTGTCTATGTTTGGAGCGCGTCTTCAGTCAGCCAAAGATCCTGACAGTTCCAATGCAGTTATGTAACGGTGGAGCTGTCATATCAGAGCGCACATATACGGACCAAGCACAAAGGGTGATGATGGTTATTCCAGGGATTTGTTGTCATGCCTACCTTATCTCTAAACAAAGAGTGTTTGAAGGCTCACAAACCCACACAGAAACCAGGGCAGCTCATCCCAAAGAGCCACTTAGGCCGGCATGTGCGAGATCTGCTACTTGAACACGGTAGACCTTGAAAATAATATGTTTTCCTTATGATGGATGAATGTACAGTAATAGAGCAGTTTAGATGTGTTTGTGTGTGCAGTGAATGAGACGGCCTGCTGTGGTGCCAGCTTTTCATTTTGATCAAGGGCTGAGGAATCACGTGGATTATCACCAAAGACTTTTACTTTTGCATATTAAATCTTGTCTTAAATCCATCCAAAAAGAAGAAAACGGTTTACTGCAACAATCTGCAGTAGTTATAATAAGAGACTCCTATGCTGTGTGTGGCTTTAAATATTAATTTGAGTGACGGAAGTACTCAGTTTTGTTATTTAAGTAAAACTCAAGTGAAAGTAACGCATTAAAAGGGGTTTGGTAAAAGCAGCAACTGAATCTTAATTGTCATTGCTATCGATATTGTGCTGCTCAAAGGTGGGACTTGAACCTTTATGTCACTATGAATGTGCTACAAATACACCTCAAACGTTTCTTTTTAAGTCCAGTTCGAAAATATAGTGGCGTAGAAAGTACAGATACCTGCTCTACAATGTAATACTTTTACTTTTGTACTTTAATTTCCACTATTGATCTTTAACTTTCATAGGTCTAGCATTACACTTGCACTAACACATCAGACACAGGAGGATAGATGAATATAGTGTCAGTGAATAATTACAAATAATTTAGTAAGAAGAAAAGCAACAAATTACTACATTGTTGACATGACACTTGCATGTTTATTTGACTCGAGCGGTCTGATTTATTGAATATTGGGTATTAGTCTTATTTTGTTGGCGAAAGCAGTACATTTGTGTGTGACTGGACTTGGAAATAAGACAGATCAAGGCCAGTGAGATAAAGACCCTTTCTTTCAGTTTTCTGTGCATGGACTTCACAGGACATCTTCTACTTGCTGTCGTTCAAATATAGTTATCTTATTGTGTAAGGCCTGACGGTGCAGAGTGACTTGTGTTCACTGTTTAATGCCCAGGTGGTTTTGTAGAACTGTACAAATGAACCTATGCAAAGTTTCAGATGTAACAGAAGGAAAAACTACAATAATTGTCTATCTTTTGCAAAACTACAATGTAAACTGTTTCTTCAGGTGTGTAAGACCACCTACATGTGATGTGTGTGGTCCTTAAATAAACGTGACCACAGAAGGAACTGGAGCGGTCCAACTCTGAAATGCCGGATCAGAGCAGAGGTTATGTCGAGGAGCACTGACGAGGACATTTCTCTTTTCATTTGACATTTTATTTATTACATAACCACCTAACCTCATGTTCTGTGTCAATTATATTTTCTTGGAAGTAAAAATCTGCAGAGAGGGAGGTAATCTTTTTCTTTGATGTCAAACGAAAAATAGAAAAAAAAAGATGTTACGTTGTGGAACAGATTGCTTGCCAAACACCATCCTTGTTATTCTGTATTCTGAAATGAATTGCCTCTTAAATGCAGAGATTTGGAGGGAAAGAGAGGAGTGGCATCAGCTGAATCTCACGTGGCGCCAGATGGCCTGTGTGAATCTGTGCCAGGGTCCCGGGCTGAATTTGTTAAAGAGCTTACAGCAACGCCACTGGCAAGATTTGTTTCAATAAATACAGTACATCGCAGCCGGGCATTTCGAGGAAATTTAATGAAATAGGTTACTTTTTCACAACAGAATGTAAATGAATGTCCATGACAAATACCTTTCACTATTACTTGGTGATTCAATCACAGTGATGCTTGTTGCTTTGATGCATGACATGGGCCACAGTGGCCCATTGTTGCAAAGATAAAGTAGATAGAGTTTATTGCTTTAAAATCTATTAGAACATAATATTTTAATATTATTTTGCTGACTTCAAGAAGGGCCTTTTTAAAACATAACAAGATTATGTCAATTATTACATGTGAAGTCCCGTTATTAATAATACTCAGCAATAAAATGGAATACATTTTTTAGCAGAGACAACCAGACACATGGCCAGACCAAAGGCCACCAGACCACCATGAAAAACACATGCATAGACTCATGGGCAATGGTCAAACAAGCATTTGGATCTTGCATTTTTGCCAGTTGGAAAATAAGTACCAAGGCAATATTGTCATCTACTTATTTTTTGAAGGATTTATGTTGGTGAGAGTTGGATTTAAGAGCTCATTAGAGCTCTGTTCAGTTTGTGATCACAGCAGAATGAACAGTGATCAATCAAAGCAGACTTGGACTGTGAGACACTCTTAAAAACAAAAATAAGCAGATTTCCTGCAAGTCCTTCTTCATTTATCCCCCTAAAAGCAGCATAAGCATTATTCTGTATGTGGATCAGAGGAGTGTTCACTGTGTTCACAGAAAGCCTGTTGGGAAATGGCCTGTGAAAACAGCAAGGCCCTCTCTCTGTATCACTGCGACACAGCTGGAGCGCTCTCTACCTCCATCTCTTCTTCCTCCTTCTATCGCTTCTCTCTCTCTCTTCACTGTCTCTTCCTCTCTCATTTCTCTCTCTCTCACACACACACACACACACACACACACACACACACACACACACACACACACACACACACACACACACACACACACACACACACACACACACACACACACACACACACACACACACACACACACACACACACACACACACACACACAACACACACACACGCACACGCACCGCACACGCACACGCACACGCACACGCACACGCACACGCACACGCACACACACACACACACACACACACACACACACACACACACACACACACACACACACACACACACACACACACACACACACACACACACACACACACACACACACACACACACACACACACACACACACACACACACACACACACACACACACACACACACACACACACAAACACACACACAGGAAAATGAATTCAGTCTTGAGCTGATCACACCCATTCCCTCTCCTCGGTCTCGATATGAGGCTTTAGAGGCAGCAGCTGCAGATGTGTGAAGAGGAAGAGTATTACCCCATATTGTGCTCTCTACATGAAGTCCTGTGAGCAAGTGGATAACTGGACCTTGCACCGTTGTTAACCAAAAATGAAGTATAAATTTATAATCTGTAACAGACTGAATGAGCTGCCTACTCGCTCAAATTTAAAAGAGATAACATTCTATTGCTCTAGAGTAAGTTATACATTTAATATATTTAAACATGATTATACTGTAGCCTAGAACAAAGACCAAACCAGAAAGAAGAATGCTTAATATACTGAGGTGCAATCCCTTCATGTCCTCCAAAAGCCCGCGGGACTCCACTTGATGTATGGAGCCACTCTGCTGAGCCACAGGCAGCTTTTGTTACAGAGGAGACCAAAACACAGAGACGCACCAACTGCATAAGAACCACAGCGTGTGTGTCGTGTTTGTGTGGTGTCCATGGGACGCTGTGTGAGGAAGAAGAGATTTATGGTTAATGGTTTAGGCTGATGCTCTTGTGGCGTGATTTATTATTTTGGCCAGGACTTTCTCTCTCCACAAAGGTGTCCATGGACATAAACTACAGGCTGAAAAAGTTTGCAGGATGACACTGTCTGACTTTCTGGTTTTAGGGTAAGTTTAACCTCTATCTCAGTTTTTAAAAATCCTCAGCTCATCCTCAAAACAAGCAAAAAACACACATGTTTAACTTAACTAAGAACACAGCATGCAACTTTATATAAATTTAAATATTTTTAAATATAGATTAATATTTTAAAGTCTCTCTCTGGTCTGAAGTTTGGTTTTTAACGGGACAAGAGGCGGAGTTTGTGCTCTGTTGTTATCTGCCAGCATCAAGTACCCAATTAGCATAACTACAAAGGTCACACTACCAGAGTATTTATGCCTTCAGAGTGAGAAACACTTCTGGATAAGAGTTGAAATGTCTTGAGTTTAAAATCTCGTTTGTTTGACCCATCTGTTCCGCTCTGCTTTGAAGGTGAGACACTTCAGGCGAAAATGTTTTGTTTTTCAGGCACTTTGTGCTCTCAACATACCGGCTTTCATGTGGAAACAACAAACTTGTCCAATCTGCTCCTAAAGATGTTTTATTATTTCACTGAATCCACTTCATCCATAGATTTCTTTGGGACATTGTAACTTCAAAGGTCCAAACATGCACACCACACTTTACAGTCTTGTACTGTCAGATCTAGTTTATTGAAAAACTAAATAAGATATTCAGAATCCTTTCTGTACATTTTTTGTAACTATATGTATAATGAACCAAGAAATTAAACCAATTTTTCAGATTTTAACGTATCAGATAGGTTTTCTACATTTTTTACATGAAAACATAACATGATGAAAAACTTAAACGTAAAAAAACGTAAGACATCCCTTCTTACACTTCAGTGAGAAAACAAAGTGAACATCAAAGTGATGTCTTTAAATTTAAGATTTTTTCCTGCTCAACTGCAGCGTCTCACAAATATATTTTTTCATGTGATGTATTTTTTCTTTTCTTTTTTTCTGTGGTTTGTTTCATTAATAACTGTAAAATAGACATCACCTCATATCTTTCCAGGACCACACACAGCAAGATGTGTTTGTCGGCTCCTGTTAGTCATGATCAGAGCAGGTCATTAAGATGTTTCCGGTCTGTGGTCTGTGCTGAGGACCCTCGTTAGCCCACAGTTTTTCCTCGACAGCCACCTCGCCCCTGTTGTTGCAGCAGGTTCAAATGAGCCGAAAAGGTCAAGTTTGGTTCCTCTTGTCTTTGATTGTATTATCTCAAACAGGTGGATATCATATTATAATCAGGGTTTATGTATCATGAACATGACACCAGCCATTTAAAAACACACACAGCTTTTTACTCTTCATATGGTATATTTTGGGTTTAAGATTTTATTCTATTTGCTCTTTGATATTTTAATATAATTATACAGTAAATCTCCCTTTGTGGTGTGTCATTCATCGAATCAATTACAAAAGTACATTTCCAGTTTGTGGATCTTCATTGACTATTACTGAAAAGCTTTTTTGTTTCTGATATTTCTGGTATGTTATTAGTTGGTTCATTATATATACATACTTTTTGTTTTTAATCTACAAAAAAAAACAAAAAAAAAAAAATTCTGAAGTTCTGTAAGGGGCTTTTGTTTTTCCATCAACAAAGCAATAAAATTGCTTCTTCCACTGCAACAAGACGATCCTCAGTGAGAGTAAACATAACATTTTACACGGAGGATCGCCTTGTTTGTGCTTGTTTAGTTACAAATGCAATTATTCAGTTCAAACAAAACACTATTATTTGTGCTCCAGCTGACACCCTTAAATTGCTGTCAAAACAAACGTATTGTGAGTTATCCGACCATTGCACCTTCTACAGTCAGTCAGCCACAGAGTAGGACGGTCCAACTGTCACGCCTTTAGGGAACATCTCTTTTAGCTTGTCATATAATTGAGAGCCAGTCTGGACCCGCCTCATTTACCCTTTGTCAATGGTGTTTTGCCTTAAGATGAGCTGCCACAGCCTCACACAGTCTAGTGCAGCCCGGGAAGCCAAAATGAAACACAAATCCAATCTCTGCTCATAGTATTAGCATTATAATAACAGACTGCAGGGGGCTAGTTTATGAAAGTGCCCATGTGACAGCTGATGTATTAGCTCGCATGCTAAAGCTGGCATTTATGTGTAAACAGCTCCTAGCTATTAAACTCTAAACAGCGCAAGGTACTGGCAAAGACAGCAGACACTGATTAGATTTTCTGATAGACACACAGAGCTACACAGGGTCAGGTATAGACTGTGAATGGCCATAGCAACCAAATAGATTAAAAATAGTTATTAATTAAAATAAATTACTATGTGCAACGTGTTAAGGTATCACACATGTACTGGAAATGTAAGAAGTTGTAAAATGTCACAGATTATATAGTGATGTTGTCTCTTTCTCAAGAACATGTTTGCTCTGCTTTAAACAAAGGTCATGTCACAGGTGCTGTTTTTACTGATACAGGCTTCAGTCTTTTCATTTATCTTCATTTGCAAAATAAAGCCGAGTGAACTGTTGAGTGAAGTTCCCCAAGGCAGTGTACTCTGACCTTTACTTTTCTCAATCTTGCTCCTGTGTGCTTTTTGAATCATCACTACAGGCAGATAATGTGTGTGTTTTTACTCCCATCCTGAAGTGTGAAAATCATTGAACGTACCCATTCACCCAGAAAGTAGCTACAGTCAATTATTTTCTTTGGTCAGAAACTAAATTTGGCAACGATTTAAACACCTAAGCTACAGAAAGCACACAAAATAAGGCCAAAAAAACAACAACATTTTGTCTGTAACAACATGCGGCTGTAATCGTCCTTGTCTGTAGCCTTCATCTCCTCCAACTGTCTGCCCGTTCACCGACCACCAAAGATGCACTTGAGCCTTTACAACGGGGGGTTTAAAATCCATTATAGACCTCCTGGCTTTGTCTACCGCTGCAGCCCTGTCCAGATGTAATGCACTGACATTTAAAAACTATATTTTCAAATATACTTTCATATAAAATAAAATAACTGTGTCCCAGAACACTATCACACTCAGCTTTGGTCATACTTCTACACGTAAACCAGACTCAGAACCATGTCAGCTCTAATGCCCATTTCAAAAAGGCATTCAGACATCTTTTGGCTGAAGGCTACACTAGCAGTTATTGACTGTGTGTGTGTGTGTGTGTGTGTGTATGTGTGTGTATGTGTGTGTGTGTGTGTGTGTGTGTGTGTGTGTGTGTGTGTGTGTGTGTGTATTGCAGTGTGTGTTTGTCTGCCCGTTGTGGATGCTGTTGTTTCTCTGTCCTTTTCTGCAGAACAGGAACCTGCTGCAAATCACTGAGTCAGGCCTGATTATTGTGTTTAAATAATTTCTTGTATAAATAAATACAATTGAAAAGTGAAATGATAATGGTAGATTGACGGTATTGGTGCTTTAATGGCAAAAACTGTGAAATTGCTTCTTACTTTGGTGCTGGATTCAATGAAAGATTCAATGAAAAAACCAGACATTTATCAGCCTGGACCCTTGAACAATATATTGACCAGAGGTTTTGTGGTTGTATGCTGAAGGAAATCTATACTGCTTTATGAGCACACCCTGCAATAGAGGAAAGTGGTGTTGGCATGGGTTTAATGTGATTTTGAAAGTGGTTGGTCGTACTCAATTGAAACGTAAGGGGAGCCAAAACAAAGTCACTCTAGGTGTTCTCTTGATCCACACCAAAAATAATCACCTCATCCATGATCTATTTGTGAAAGAAACATTTTAAAGATAAAGCTGCCTTTTTTCTTGATGTCTTGCTTAAAGGTCCTGTACCTGATTTGAACCGTCCAACAGAAACATGTTTATGTTTGAACCAATAGCCCCGCCCACTTAGTCCTTCCTTTCACTCAAAATTGCACCATGACTCAGAAACGACTGTCTGGAATAGTCTTATGCAGTTGTTTCCATATAGTTCTTCTAACTCTACTTACAGTTAGCTTTTAGAACTTTTGAAACTGCACCATGACAGAGAATCACATGTTAGGCTGTTATCTTCCCATGATTCATAGTGTACAACGTGCCTGATTGGGTGCAAAGAGGTGACCCTGGCAAACATTTCTGCACTAGTTTTTCTTAACAAAGTACGGTTATATTATGCAGAGATTATACATATAAACCCAGTGTCTTTTCCATGATGTTCTATCAAATAACGTGTAATGTACAGAGAATTTATCTTAGTCTATTTTTATATATGTAGTAAATAAAAATCAAGTACAGGGCCTTTAAACAAAACAGAATCAATTGAAAATAAAACATGCATTCTTTTTCAGGTTTAAAGATGTTTCTTGTATTTCTTGTGAACCATAATCAATCTTTCTGATGTCACAAAAATGTAAATAGACTCTATTCATCCTATACAATTTCATTTCAAGGGAATATTAACCCATTCGAGCTTCTGTAGGCGAAACGCAATGTTACACATCAGCTCATCTGAAACTGTCAGTGTAATGAATGCGGTGGAGGCAGAGGAGTTGTGGGTTGAAGGCCATTCAGGACGAAGAATGAAAAATGATGAACAGTGGGCGTCTTGTAGGACACACAGTTATCTAGTATGTGGAGACTTTGAGACATCCTGCAGGGGGAGGAAGAGGAGGTGCGATAAAGCTGTGTGTGTGTGTGCCTGTGTGTGCGTGTGTGTGTGTGTGTCCATGTGTGGCCAGGGGTACAACAGCAGGTCAATATCGCTCTCATATATATTACATTTTGATTATGCTGGGATTCATGTTGCACACAAAGACACAGGTGCACTCACGGGGGAGCAGAGTATAACAGAGGAGCGCTGCAATTTGCCACAAAGGACTTTATTTATAGAGCCTGATAATTTACAGGACGTGCCCACTGCTCCCACTGCTGTCTGATGTCTCCTGCAAACACTGTGGATCTGCTACTGTAACGACTTTGCTTACCAGGAACCTTTTCTTTCTATCTGCCTTACAAAATGTTCACTTTCTACCTGTAAACACTGAATTTATGAGTTATATCTGAGTGCAGCTTCACTTTTCTAATAAGTGTTGCAATTGTGATGAGATTTGAAATAATAACATTAACATTTCAGAGATGCTGAAGTATGTAAACACAATTACACTTGAATATCTCAGAAAGATACAAGGAGACAAGATATTTGTTATTTGCAGGGGACCTAAACAGTTGCAACCCGAGAGATTTGCTCATTCAAAGTGCTTTTTTTTTATTGTGAATGACTGACTTTGCAGACTCATGTCACATCTGCTTGCAAGTGGAAGTATGGCTATAGTTGACTAAAGAAGTTCTTGGTCGACTAAAGACATTTGCTCACCGATTTCCTCAACAAAAGTACATGTGCAGTTTTTTGTAATTGTATACAACTTGAAAAGACTTAAAACTCAAAGCAGAGGACTTGGACTTGACTTTACTGGTGGGTCTTTGACTTGGGACATGACTCCAAAGACTCAAAACTCACAAAACAATGACTTGGACTCACCTTTGGATTTTAAGATAGAAAATCAAACAAGAAACAGCAATTTTTCAAATGGGGTGCACGGTGGCAGAGCGGTTAGAGCTTCTGCCTCCCAATAAGGAGATCGTGGGTTCGAATCCCGGACCAGACCAACATCACACGATCTCTCTGGGTGGAGTCTGCATGTCCTCCCCGTGTTACCGTGGGTTCTCTCCGGGTTCTCCGGCTTCCTCCCACCGTCCAAAGACATGACTGTGTAGGTTAATTGAGAACTCTAAATTGCCCGTAGTGGATGAATGTGAGAGTGAATGGTTGTTTGTCCTTGTCTGTCTGTGTGTGAATGAATGAGAATGAATGCGGGACAACAGATGGAAATTAGCCCAAGGCTACAATCTGGTGTGTTTACAGCATGTATATCATGTATGTTCATTAACATGCACTGTCCCGACCAAAAAATAAATAAATAAAAAAATAAACAAAATCACAATTGGTAAATAAAACACAAGCAGATGAACTAAAATCCAATTAAACTTGTGATTTACTCCGAAAAACCTAAGCTACCTCACTCCATGTCCTCTGCTTTTTACTGTTGTGAGTATAAATCCTTCACAGTAAAATAATTAGTCGACTGAGAAAAATGTTTGTCAACTAAGACTGAAGCCCTATCAGTTGAAATCAGTCCAGTGCAAATACAACACTGGACCATCCCCTGAGGTCTGTTTTTCTGTTTTTGTCATTGTGTAAAATACAAGCTGTCACTGCATTGTTTGTCCAGGCCTGTCATTAGCGGTGGTTATTGCTCTCATTACATATTCATATCCACTTAATGGGTCAGGATTCTCAATGTTTAATTAATTCATGCAGCTCTGGCAGTGAAACTGGCCACACAAATGTTTGGAGATATTTGAAAGATGCACACTGATTTTGTCCATTGCTTTGGTCGTGAAAACAGTGTGTGGGGTCATGGAGGCAGACAGACTGACTTTGATCAGTCTGTCTGCCCCGTCTGCATTTTGGGTGTTCTGGGTCTAGTCTAGTACTGTGCGCACCCTTCATATCAAAGGTGCTCCGGGCAGTGAGGTTAAATAATTGAGAAACCTGCAGAATCTATGCAGACTGTATTGATCTCTTTTGTGATAGTTTGGTGGTGCTCATTGTAAATTAATTTCCTGAGAATAATATACACTAAAAAGATCTTGAAGATATAATATGATTTTTCTGTTACTTAGTAATGAAAAATAACATGCGTAGATTATTATTTTGACATTGTGTTCATTATAAACTATACTATACTACACTATAGTATACTATTGACTGAGACAGAACAGACAC
The DNA here is from genome assembly GCA_019453435.1 of Rhinogobius similis. Classification (NCBI taxonomy): domain Eukaryota; kingdom Metazoa; phylum Chordata; class Actinopteri; order Gobiiformes; family Gobiidae; genus Rhinogobius; species Rhinogobius similis. Next base: position 21,635,171 of record CM033630.1, on the reverse strand, counting down.
CTGTCCCTTTAAATATCTCACATCAACTATTTGCACATTTTAAACTTGTTCAGTCCCAACTGTATTTTGCTGTAATACAAGTCTTGTACTTTATTATATTTTTTCTAGTACTCATTGTTCACAGCTGAAGCACAGTTCTAGTTTGTGATTTTTGTTCACTGACAATGGAAATAGAGTTTTTTATGATTCTGTTTGAACTAAATGATTCCAATGCTGGGAACTTTCTAAATGTCCTTATGTTTAAAACTGCAGAACTGACATAGCGGTGCAGCACATTTTCATCACATGTTTTTATTTTTGAATAATTGCGGGCAAGGACAGGGCAGTGGGCAGAGATGGGTGGTAGGTGAAAACATACATTTTCTGAGCCTTCAAGCCTGGATTGCAGAATAATAGTAGAATAAAAAATTGAATATGGTTATTGATTAAGTCTAAAAATCGATCCAAATTAGAAGAACATTCTTTGTTCCACCTCAGGGAGCTCTGTTTGATTGACATTTTCAGCACTTTTTCCTGTAAAACCTAAATAACACATGTTTTAGCATTACATTGATTATTTCCAGTCCATTTTCACTTTTCCCTGTAAAATCTAATAAACACAGGCATATTAAAGGTTCCATTTAACACTGCCACATATAAGCTTTACGTTTGTTATGTCCACTCCATTTCCTCTTTTTTCTGTAAAATCTGTACATCAAACATAAAGAAGAGAAGGCATTCATTCACGGTACCACACAATTAAACCCACCCACCCACTTTCAACAAGCTGTGCTCCAGTTGCACATCGGCCTACTCTTAATAATTGCTTTTTAAACACTTATTATCGCTGAATGTATAGGCTTGTGGTTGCCTATATACAATATCTAGCTCTAAATGCTTTGAGTGTTCCTGTGACAATATATCCACAATATCTTATTTATCTCATATCAAAAATCCCACACTATTCCTTTAAGACCCACTTTCAGTGATGTATCTATAAATTCACTCTGAGCTTTTGGGATTTTTTGCTTCCTGTTGCTCTAGAAACACGTTTGGACTCCAGCTTTCCAGGTTAAGTTGACCTATTATCCTCAGACACAGACGCATATGCATTTTCCTCATAGCCATGTTTTTCTTTAAGGTTATTGTTAAACTTGCTCCATCTTATGCATACTAATACAAAATGCCACAGCAAGTTATTAAGTGACCAGTGAAGCAAAATAGCCAAGAGGAATATATTAGCGAACATGTAAAAGTAGGTCATGTATTTTCTGGATTTTTTTCCTTCCTCTTAGAATTTCATCTTCCCTCAATCGGACTGAAAATCCTCTGTACAAAGTGGAGACCTTTTGAGCTCCTCTGGGCGGTGTTTGGTGCAGTTAATGGATAGTTGAAAAAATGGCCACCGGCAGTTCTTGAGAGAGAGGAGAGGAGGGAGGAAAGGGAGACGGGCAGGCGTGGGTGCGTCTTTTGTCTGTAAAATACTATGGAGAGGAGACAGGCCAAATCACATCAGAGCTATTCAGGAAGCCATGGCCACATTTTCATAGCACACAATGAATGAAAGAGATGTGCTTTATTGAATTTCTCACTTATAAAAGCCATGAATCTTGGTTGGACGAGTCAAACTGTCCAGAGTGATCGAAAAGATTTACCTTCACAGATGACAGCGGAGCCTCGCAAAGACCCAAGATTTTTCTTTTTGTCCTTGATGTCATTTCTGAAAATAGGATCTGAAAGTTATAATCTTCTACCACTGTTTGACCTGTTGCAGTTCAGCTCGATGTTCACAGTATACATAAATTAAAGCAATAAAAGAACCAAGTAAAGTTTTTATCACAGACGGAGACACCATTTCACCAGCTTTGTTTGGTTTTATCGTATGACTAATAACTCCCAGTTGACTTTAGTAAATTTGTAGATACATTAAAGGGGTTGAACAAGATTTTTTTTTTGTCAAGTAATAATTAAAATCTGTTTTGCCAGTACAAATATATTGTAAAAGCATATATTTGGGTGAAAATTAGATGACTGTTCGCTGGCTGCAGCTAGTTACAAAGCCTTTTATTCTCAGTGAAGCAGCAAGCGTGCTGTTAGCATGCTAGATTTCCAGTGATGGCAAAATTGCTTGTTTTTAAGTTTTTAAGACAAAAGATTAGACTAAAAATCAGGCACAGCACATTTAACTTTCTTTTAAATAAAGCATGATATAGGTAAATTAATAGAACAATTATGGTATGGTATGGTATGGTATCATAAGCTTTGGATAGATGGCATCATCCATTCATTGTCATTTGTAGAAAGTATTAGTATTAGTTTGGGTCGTGCAGGATTAGGCTGGTATCTGTACCCGTTGGTACCAGCTCGGGTTCACCGGGACTGTTCTGTCTGTGCACACATTTGAAACAGGTCCAGTTTGTTCAGAGCGCAGGGAGATCACGCCTGATTGGCCCACAGCACCGTTACTGTGGGTGACAGTCCTGGGAGAGTCAACAATAAGATGATGGGAATCGGTTGTGCAAAGGTCAAAGGTCAGTGAAGTGGATTAGGCACCGATGAGCCGGCAGACCTTCCACACTCGCACAGGTGAGTGACACACAGTGAATATCCCTTTAACGTAAGTGAAGTGAAGTAATCTTATTTAAGGGAGCTGCAGTTGGTCTCTTTCCAGACGAGATGCTGAGGCTGCATGAATACAAGACCAGGGTGACCGCGTCTGTGCACGGCCTATTTATAGTCACAGAGAATGGCATCGCTCATATTTAATTAGAAAGAAGTTACACAACAAGATAATTTAATGAAGAACCATTATGTGGCAAAGCACAAGAAGAGCATATTTATGAGTCTCTGGGGTTTAAAGCAGCTGCTGTGTGTGCTTGTTTTAAAGATTGTGTGACCGTACTGTACATTTTTGAAAACGATTGTAAATTTAAAGAAGCCCTTATGAATAGCAAACAATCAAGGCCAGTTACGTCGCCCGGATTGGCGTCACCGGGGCCCCACCCTGGAGCCAGGCCTGGGGTGGGTGCTCGACGGCGAGCGCCTGGTGGCCGGGCCTTTCCCCACGGGGCCCGGCCGGGCCCAGCCCGAACGAGTGACGTGGGGCCGTCCTCCCGTGGACCCACCACCCGCAGGAGGATCCATAAGGGGCCGGTGCGGAGAGATCTGGGAGGCAGTCGAAGGCGGGGACCTCGACGACCAGATCTCCGGACACAGAAACTAGCTCTGGGGACATGGAATGTCACCTCGCTGGGGGGGAAGGAGCCTGAGCTTGTGCGGGAGGTCGAGCGTTTCCGACTAGATATAGTCGGCCTCACCTCCACGCACAGCCTGGGCTCTGGAACCCGTCTCCTCGAGAGGGGCTGGACGCTCCATTTCTCTGGCGTTGCCCGCGGGGAGAGGCGGCGGGCTGGTGTGGGCTTGCTCATAGCCCCACAGCTCAGCCGCCACGTGTTGGAGTTTACCCCAGTGAACGAGAGGGTCGCGTCCCTCCGCCTTCGGGTGGGGGACAGGTCTCTCACCGTTGTGTCGGCCTACGGGCCGAACAGCGGTGCAGAGTACCAGACCTTCTTGGAGTCCCTGGGAGGGGTACTGGACGGTGCACCGCCTGGGGACTCCGTTGTTCTACTGGGGGACTTCAACGCCCACGTGGGCAACGACAGTGACACCTGGAGAGGGGTAATCGGGAGGAACGGCCCCCCCGATCTGAACCCGAGCGGTGTTCAGTTATTGGACTTCTGTGCTAGTCACAGCTTGTCCATAACGAACACCATGTTCAAGCACAAGGGTGTCCATCAGTGCACGTGGCACCCAGGACACCTAGGCCGGCGGTCGATGATCGACTTTGTTGTCGTGTCATCTGACCTTCGGCCGCGTGTCTTGGACACTCGGGTGAAGAGAGGGGCAACCGATCACCACCTGGTGGTGAGTTGGATCCGCTGGCGGGGGAGGAAGCCGGACAGACTCGGCAGGCCCAAGCGTATCGTGAGGGTCTGCTGGGAACGGCTGGCAGAGCCCTCTGTCGGCAGGGTCTTCAACTCACACCTCCGGGAGAACTTCTCCCAGATCCCGGGGGAGGTTGGAGACATTGAGTCCGAGTGGACCATGTTCTCCACTTCCATTGTCGATCGCGGCTCGTAGCTGTGGTCGCAAGGTCTCTGGTGCCTGTCGCGGCGGCAATCCCCGAACCCGGTGGTGGACACCGGAAGTAAGGGATGCCGTCAGGCTGAAGAAGGAGTCCTATCGGGCCTTGCTGGCTCGTGGGACTCCTGAAGCAGCTGACAGGTACCGGCAGGCCAAGCGTACTGCAGCCCGGGCTGTCGCAGAGGCAAAAATTCGGGATTGGGAGGAGTTCGGGGAGGCCATGGAGGAGGACTATCGGTCGGCCTCAAAGAAATTCTGGCAAACCATCCGACGCCTCAGGAGGGGGAAGCAGTGCTTCACCAACACCGTTTACGGTGCGGGTGGAGAGCTGTTGACCTCGACTGGGGATGTTGTCGGAAGGTGGAAGGAATAATTTGAGGATCTCCTCAATCCCACTGTCACGTCTTCCGAGGAGGAAGCAGAGGCTGAGATCTTGGAGGCGGACTCGTCCATCACCCTGGCTGAAGTCACTGAGGTGGTTGGCAAGCTCCTTGGTGGCAAGGCTCCGGGGGTGGATGAGATCCGCCCTGAGTATCTTAAGTCTCTGGATGTTGTGGGACTGTCTTGGTTGACACGTCTCTGCAACATCGCGTGGCGGTCGGGGACGGTACCTCTGGACTGGCAGACCGGGGTGGTGGTCCCTCTGTATAAGAAGGGGGACCGGAGGGTGTGTTCCAACCACAGGGGGATCACACTCCTCAGCCTCCCCGGTAAGGTCTATTCCAGGGTACTGGAGAGGAGAATCCGACCGATAGTCGAACCTCGGATTCAGGAGGAGCAGTGTGGTTTTCGTCCTGGTCGTGGAACACTGGACCAGCTCTATACTCTCCATCGGGTGCTCGAGGGTTCATGGGAGTTTGCCCAACCAGTCCACATGTGCTTTGTGGATCTGGAGAAGGCATTCGACCGTGTGCCCCGGGGCGCCTTGTGGGGGGTGCTCCGGGAGTATGGGGTCCGGGGCCCTTTGCTAAGGGCTGTCCGGTCCTTGTACGACCGGAGCAGGAGCTGCGTTCGCATTGCCGGCAGTAAGTCAGACCTTTTCCCAGTGCATGTTGGACTCCGCCAGGGCTGCCCTTTGTCACCGGTTCTGTTCATAATTTTTATGGACAGAATTTCTAGGCGCAGTCAGGGCGTGGAGGGTGTCTGGTTTGGGGACCACAGGATCTCATCTCTGCTGTTTGCAGATGATGTCGTCCTGATGGCTTCCTCAAATCAGGACCTGCAACATGCACTGGGACGGTTTGCAGCCGAGTGTGAAGCGGCTGGGATGAGGATCAGCACCTCCAAATCCGAGGCCATGGTTCTCGACCGGAAAAAGGTGGCTTGCCCTCTCCGGGTGGGTGGGGAGTCCTTGCCTCAAGTGGAGGAGTTTAAGTATCTCGGGGTCTTGTTCACGAGTGAGGGAAGGATGGAGCGTGAGATTGACAGGCGGATCGGTGCAGCATCTGCAGTGATGCGGGCGTTGTATCGAACCGTTGTGGTGAAGAAAGAGCTGAGTCGAAAGACGAAGCTCTCGATTTACCGGTCAATCTACGTTCCTACCCTCACCTATGGTCATGAGCTTTGGGTAATGGCCGAAAGGACAAGATCGCGGATACAAGCGGTCGAAATGAGCTTCCTCCGCCGGGTGGCTGGGCGCTCCCTTAGAGATAGGGTGAGGAGCTCAGTCACACGGGAGGAGCTCGGAGTAGAGCCGCTGCTCCTCCACGTCGAGAGGAGCCAGCTGAGGTGGCTCGGGCATCTGTTCGGATGCCTCCTGGGCGCCTCCCTCGGGAGGTGTTCTGGGCATGTCCCACCGGAGGCGGCCCAGGTTAGACCCAGGACACGCTGGAGGGACTATGTCTCTCGGCTGGCCTGGGAACGCCTCGGGATCCCCCCGGAGGAGCTGGAGGAAGTGTCTGGGGTGAAGGAAGTCTGGGAGTCCCTGCTTAGACTGCTGCCCCCGCGACCCGGCCCCGGATAAGCGGAAGAAGATGGATGGATGGATGTAAATTTAAAGCTATGGCAACGGTCCTCTATCGGAAGGAATCATTACCTGAAACCCGGGCTACTCATTTTACTTTCAGTGTCATATCAGCATGTTGTGACAGTGTGTATTTGATTCAGTTGATTATGTTTTATATCAACTGTCCATCCTTTTGCTGAAGTTTGAAGTCAGGCCTCCATGACCAGCATCTCGTAAAATGATGCCACTAACTCTGAATGTCCTTCTGTTCGGACTGTCCTTTGTGCCGCATGTTACTCACTGTTCCCATTGTTAGACTGTATCAACGAAGTCAAGTCTTGGATGGAAGCAAATGTTCTTAGTCTGAACAAAGAAAAGACTGAAATTGCTGTTTTTGGTGAACCTTGGGGTGACAGTGGACAGTGACTTTAGATTTGATAAACGCATAGATGTAGTTGTCAAGTCCAGCTATTTCCATCTTAAAACATTGAGCAAAGTTAAGCCTTACCTCGCTGCCTGTGATTTTGAGAAGGCCATCCATGCCTTTATTACATCAAGACTTGATTACTGTAATGCTGCGTAAATGGGGTTGGATCAGTCTTCTCTTCGCTGGCTTCAGGGGATGCAGAATTCAGCTGCCCGATTTCTGACAGGAACCAAAAAGTACCAGCACACAACCCCTGTCTGAGCTGCTCTTCATTGGCTCACAGTCCATTACAGAATTATAGGTTTTGATGATTGTGTTTAAATGTCTAAACAGCACAGCCCCTTTGTACTTGTCTGAGCTGCTGCATCCTCATGCACCTGCCGGAGGCTCTGGCAGGTGCATGAGGACTGCTGACCAGTTGCTGCTGGAAGTGCCTCGCTCCAGGCGGGGAGGTCCAGGCATTCTCAGTTGCAGCTCCAAAACTGTGGAATAATCTCCCTCTCCACATAAGAGCTGCAAAATCTATTGGTCATTTCAAAACTGCCTTTTAACTCCTGCTTGAGCAGATTATCTATAAACAGTAAAAATGCATTATTTTTACTGTTTATATGTGTTTCTGAAACTGTACTTGTGAAGCACTACCTTGGTTGTTTTTTAAATGTGCTATATTGATAAATGTGATTGATTGATTAGAGGCTATAACTCAGTGTGTCACCTGTGTGTGCTTCTGACACGAGACACGCTGCACTGCAGTAATGACTGTGTTGAGTTGAATGTGAGGCTGGAGCGGTGTCATGCTGGTGTCATGCTGAGATCTGATTGTTACAGTTGGGACTTAGCTATAGGGCAAATAAACAATTACAGTGTTCAAACATAATCAGGAAAGATATACGTGCAGTTATACACAGTTGTAATGACTTTGGGTAAGCAAACTACAGAACATTCTGTGGACGTTCGATTATTATTTAATAGCCCTACGCTGTCCACATGGAGAATGATCTGAAATACTTTATTTCAGGGGTAAATGCTCCCTTTATCCACAGAGCTCATGTTATGTTCGTGTATGTAAATATGTAAATGCACAAAATGTATTTTAACCATCTAGCACAGTTAAAAACTTTTTTTTACAGTGTTTTTAACTTAAGTCCAATTCACAAAGTTTCCCAAAAATTTCCAGGAGCACATGTGTGAGTAGAGTAGAGAAGTAACTTACCAATACCTCTTGTAAACAGAGGACACACATTTTGTTATATATATTTTCACATATAGCTCAAGTTGTATAACACAAGTATATACAGTGAAGATTGATAAACTAAAGGCAGGACAAAATGGTGTGAAAACAAGAGTAAGAAAAGCCGGGGGCTGTTGCTGTATCTCTCCTCCGCACTCGTCCAGGTGATCACACACTCGCTTCACACCTACTCTTGCCCTGGAGGAACAGGCTCTTGCTATCTTTGGAAAGATGGCTTGCTCTTTAATTTAGACCCAGCAGAGGCTTGTGCTACAAATGACAACAATAAAAGCCTGGCAGCATCATCTTTGGCTTCTTTCTCGGGACATTGAAATTCCCACAAAGGACACATAGCTGGATTATTATGGAGAGCTGCAATCGGGCCAACGCTCCATCTGTCACCAATGATTCCCAAAGCTTTTCCAGTCTTTCTTCATCCAAATGTTCAGGATTAAATAAAAAAGGGGTATTTCCTACAAGATGTGGTTATGAATGACAGGAGACATTATAAAAGACAGATTTAAGTTACAGCCCTTGCGAATTTGAAGTGCACATTTGTCAGATGGGCTCCTTTTTGACAGGAAATAGGCTCTTTCAGGCTTCACAGTATAACCATATAAGATGAAATTATACAATTCTCACCAGGTTCCCCGCTCTGTCTGCCTCCACACCTCCTCTCTCATTTACACATGAAACATTGCTGTCGTTCTCCTCGCAGATGGAGATTTGGAGATTAGGTTCTCTCTATTGGATAACGTCCCACCATTGGGTTTTATTGTGGCAAAAAGAATTGTAAAAAATGCATATAACAAGAAAATAGGATGCCAGTAACGCAATTCTGCTGTATTTTATGTAAAAATATTTTCACACTCCAGGTTAAAGGTGCTGTACCTGATTTTTATGCTCTTTAAAATGTGGAAAAACAAAAACAAATTAATTTTAAATTCTTTACAGCTGTCCATGTGTATTAGTCCCTAACTTAATGCCTTCAAACCGTCATAATTATTCACCTTGTTAAGTTTTTAAGCGCTTTTCACAGCTTTCCAAGCCTGGAGCGAGTTTTGCAGTCACGGTAAAGCTAACAACATCTATTCTAATAGTGCAATTCCTGCTTTGTGTAGAATAAAACACTTGTAATTAGATGAAGGACTCATTTTGACCCAAATAGATGCTTTTTCAGTTTATCTGTACCAGGGCAAAACAGACTTTATTTAATTACATGAGAAAAATCAGGTACAGTCCCTGGTCTGTGTAAAGTCTAGTCGCATAATGAAGTTAAGACGAGGGCCTTTACTTGATTTCAATGTTCTCTAATTAAGATAAATTGTCTTTGCATTGCGTATTGTTTGGTATAAGCAGCTAAATAAGAAAATCATAGCGACTATAATGTATAATCTGTACATATTATAAACACAATTTGTTAGGTGAGAACTAACACAGAAGCATTTGGCCAAGGTCACCTCTTTCCTTCCAATACGGTTCATCTTTGTAAAATACCCATTTGACACAATCCCAGTCACTTGTCCCTTTGTCATGGTGCCATTTCAAAAGTGCTTAAAAGCTAATTGTAAGCAGAAATAGAGGAATTCTATGGAAACAACTGCACAAGACAATTCCAGACAGTTGTTTCTGAGTCATGATGCAAAATCAAGTGAAAGGAAGGACCATGTGGGTAGTAGTTCAAACTAAAACATGTTCCTGTCTCATGGTTCAAAATCAGGTACAAGCCCTTTAAAGTCTATTTGACTTTTTTTTTTTCTAATTATAACTTAGTTTGATGGGAGGGCACCTGTAGTAATTTTTTGTTATAGTTTTACATTTGTGAAGATGCAGTTTGTGAAAAAATTCCATTCCAGATTCCATTTTAGTACTGCTAAAATGGAATCCCTCCACCTGTGTCATCAAAAAGTGACATCAGAATCAGAATCAGAATCAGAAATTGTTTATTGCCATTGTCAGTGAAATTCACAAACGTAGGAACTTGCTTCGGCGTAGGTGCAACATAAAGCAAAGGATAAAATACAAAAAATATATAAAAAGGCATGCATAAAATTAAGAATAAAATAGACTAAGATAGACTATATACAGAATGTACAGTTGGCAGATAGTGCAATGTGCAAATGAGTAGTGCAAATAGATTGTTCTTAAATAGTATTATTGTTGAAGTGACAGGTGTTACAAAGTGTTCATGAGTCCAACGGCAGAGGGAAAGAAACTGTTCTTGTGGCGGGAGGTTCTGGTCCGGATGGACCGTAGCCTCCTGCCCGAGGGGAGTGGCTCAAATAGTCCATGTCCAGGGTGAGAAGGGTCAGCTGTGATCCGACCTGCTCGTCCCAGTCCTGAGACGCATAGGTCCTGGACAGATGGAAGGCTGCAGCCGATCACCTTTCAGCAGAGCGCACAATGCGCTGTAGTCTCTGTTTGTCCCTGGCTGTGGCTCCAGCGCATCACACGGTGATGGAGGAGGTGAGGATGGACCCGATGATGGCCGTAGAACTGCACCATCATCTGCACCGGCAACTTGGCTTTCCTCAGCTGCCACAGGAAGTACATCCTCTGCTGGGCCTTCTTGATGATGGAGCTGATGGTCGGCCCCAACTTGAGGTCCTGAGTGATGGTGATGCCGAGGAAGCGGAAAGAGTCCACGGTGGTGATGGGAGAGTCTGTCAGGACGGGGGGGGGCTGAGACTTTCCTGAAGTCCACGATCATCTCCACTGTCTTCTGGGCGTTGAGCTCCAGGTTGTTGTCGCTGCACCAGGACACCAGCCGTCCACCTCCCTCCTGTAGACAGACTCACGCCGTCCGAGATGAGTCCGATGAGGGTGGTGTCGTCTGCAAACTTGATCAGTTTTACAGAGTCGTGGCTGGAGTTGCAGCAGTTGGTGTACAGGAGAAGAGCAGAGGAGAAAGTACACAGCCCTGTGGAGTTCCTGTGTTGATAGTCCGAGTCTCTGAGACATTCTTCCCCAGCCGCACGCACTGCCTCCGTCCGTCAGAAGTCAGTGATCCACCTGCAGATGGAGTCAGGCACGTGGAGCTGAGAGAGCTTGTCCTGGAGCAGAGCAGGGATGATGGTGTTGAATGCAGAGCTGAAGTCCACAAACAGGACCCATGAGGTTCCCGGGAGTCCAGATGCTTCAGGATGAAGTGGAGGGCCAGGTTGATGGCGCCGTCTACAGATCTGTTGGCTCTGTAGGCGAACTGCAGTGGGTCCAGGGCGGAGGAGGTGAAGGACTTGAGATGGGGCAGGACCAGGCGCCAAAGGACTTCATGACGACAGGCTGCCAGCCACAGGCCTGAAGTCATTAAGTCCAGTGATCCGGGCTTCTTGGGAACAGGGACGGCGATGGACGACTTGAAGCAGGCTGGGACATGGCATGACTCCAGGGAGGTGTTAAAATGTCTGTGAAGACAGGAGTCAGCTCGTCCGCACAGTGTCTCAGGGTGGCGGGGAGACACCGCCTGGTCCAGCAGCTTTCCGGGGTTGGACTTCCTCAAACTGTTTCCTTACATTGTCCCTGTGTAGTGAAAGGCCAGTGGGGAGTGTGGGGGGACCCGGGTGTGGTTGGCAGAAATGTCTATTGTAGTGAGATAGGTGGGGAGGTTGAGATTTCAATCGTGAATAGAAGGAGGCGAGCTGTTCAGCAGTTTCTGGTCGCCAGCAGCATGGGGGGGCTTTGGGGTGGTAGTTGGTGATCTGCCTAAGTCCTTCCAAACCGGGCCGAGGCGCGTTGTTAGCAGAGAAAGACTGCTTTAGGCGCTGTTGTACAGAGATCTAGCTCTAGACACCTCCCTGCTAAATCTGTACTTAGCACCTTGTAGCTCTCTCTGTCCCCTGCTCTGAAAGCTGCCTCCTTCTGCTGCCTGAGCTGCCTCAGTTTGGTGTGAACCAGGGCTTGTCATTGTTATAAATCACCCTGGTGCGTGTGGGGATGATACTGTCCTCACAGAACTGGATGTATGACGTCACAGTGTCCGTGTACTCATCCAAACCATCCGTGGCAGTTTTGAACACATCCCAGTCTGTAATGTCTAAGCACGCTGCAGAGTTCCTCCACTGCCTCGCTGGTCCACTTCTTAGAAGTCCTCACTACAGGTTTGGAGAGCTTCAGCCTCTGTCTGTACGTGGGGATCAGGTGGATCATGGCGTGATCTGAGAGCCCTAGGGCAGCACGAGGAACCGCGCGGAAGGACCCACTCACTGTAGTGTAACAATGATCCAGCGTGTTCTGCTCTCTGGTCGGGCATTTAATAAACTGTCTGTACTTTGGTAGTTCCTGGCTGAGATTACCCTTGTTAAAATCCCGAGATGATCAACAAGGAGTCCGGGAAGTCCTGCTCCATTCAAACCTCGCCCCGCTTAACACGCCGCTGTGCCTCGGTAACGTCAAGGCAAGATGGCGGATGTAAACAGCGGCGATTGAAATGCCATTGAAAATAAAGAGACAATTTACAGACAACTGGCACATTTTTTGAACAGTTTAAACAGTCATTCTGCAAAATAAAGGGGTAATCATGTAATATTATTTGTCAAATCATAACTATTGTGTAATCTATGTGGATTTTAGCCCTTGTTTTCAAAATGGTTGCTAGGAAACAGTTGTGGAATTACCTCTAACTATGTCATATTTGCTTCCCAAGTTCAACCAGGAATTATAAACTTTACGAAAACTGTCAAACTGGGCATAAATAGCCAGAATCCCCCAAATACCATACCAAGAGGCAGAAGCAAATCAAGAACATGAACTCAGTCTTGAGCTAGTAAACGAACAAAAAGTCAACAAAATCCTCTCCTCTCTGTCAAGCTCCCGCTCTAAGGACATCCATGGACTAGACACTCTCTTACTAAATACACACAAAGATACTCTAACTGCTCCTCTTACAAAACTGATAAATCTATCTATACTGGAAAACACATTCCCCAACACACTGAAAACAGCCATTGTCACCCCAATACACAAAGCAGGAAATAAACAAGATCTTAACAATTACAGACCGATAAGTATTCTCCCCATTCTGTCTAAAACTTTTGAAAAAGTAGTAGTGGAACAACTCACACAATATCTGGAAAGCGAAAAGCTACTACATCCCATGCAGTTTGGGTTTCGAGCAAACCACTCAACGGAAACTGCCTGTTGCCTGCTTATTGAAACAATAAAATCAACACTGGATAAGGGGGGAGTGGTAGGAGCAATATTCCTGGATCTGCGCAAAGCATTCGACACAGTCAGCCACTCTATATTATTATCAAAATTAACACACTACAAACTGTCAGCAAATCTACTTACCTGGATTAGGTCCTATCTCTCTGAACGATCACAGTGTGTCCGCATAGACAACGCCACTTCCAACATCATACCATTCCACAACGGCCTACCACAAGGATCAAACATCGGCCCACTATTGTTCTCACTCTATATAAATGACTTGGCATCTGTCTGTGAGGATGTTAACATCCAAATGTATGCAGATGACACTGTCATATATAACTGGGGGAAGAATGCAGATGAGGTAGCGGCCAAACTTACAGTAGCTATGGAGAGAGTGGCGAGGTGGCTTAAGGAATCCTGTCTTACACTAAACGTTAAGAAAACTGCAGCTATGTATTTTTTCAATAAAAATAAACGGTCATCATTCCCCATCATCAATGTAAACGGAGAAGACATACAAAATGTTAACGATTTCAAATATTTGGGTGTAACGCTGGATGCCAGACTCACGTTTAAAAAACACATAAAACACATGTGCCATAGCCTCAAATACAATATAAAAACTTTTGGAAGCATTAGAAACTCACTCACACTGGACGCAGCTCACACTTTTTTCAATGCAATGATCATGTCACGATTCTTTTACTGTATAACATGTTGGTCCCAAGCAGGCAAAACCACATTAAAGCCACTCAAATCACTTCACAAACAAGCTCTGAAAATCCTGGACAGAAAACCACGTCAACACCATCATTGCCATATTCTTCAAAAATACACACTATTAAACTTCGACAATATACAAAAATACGCCTCTTTACGAATGGTTCATAAAATCCTCAATAATACTGCGCCTGCACCGTTAAAACAATTAATTCAGTACACATCAGCAACGACTTCCAGAGCTACCTCCACCAGGGGGCAGTGCACCATCCCACAGAAAAAAAACTACATTTGCACAATCAGCTTTTTCATACAACGCAATAAAAGAATGGAACCATCTCCCCAGTGAAATAAAAAATCAAGCAAACTATGTTTCATTTTCCAAAGAACTCAAACAATGGCTACTGACTAATCAAACCTGTGAACACTGATATACTTGCTTCTGTTCTCAAATGGATATGTTTGTACTAAGCCTGTGCTTTTTACTAATGTGTGTGTGTGTGAGACAATGAGTGAGGGATGTGTGTGAGAAATTGTTCTATATTAATTACTATGTTTAATTGTTAAACTGCACTGTGACTATATGAATAACTGTTTTATATTAATTTGCACTGTGTAACTTATTTTTGTACCCCAGGGACTGCAGATGGAAATTAGCTGTTTAGCTAGAATCTGGTACAGATCATCTCTGTCTTACGAGCGTAATGTCTCTGTACACTGTCCCTTCAAATAAATAAATAATAAAAAATAAATAAAAAAGGAATTATAAACTTTACGAAAACTGTCAAACTGGGCATAAATAGGCAAAATGTTTGGTAAAATCTGAAATGTTATCGTGGTCACTATGTTTTAGTGAAATGTGTCGTCTAACCTGTCTCTTATTTGAAATTCTGTCATTAGTACTTAACATGAAGTGCAATGAATTAATAAAATCAACTAAATACACAAAGTGGCAGAGGAAAAACAACAACAACACTCTTGCTGCTTGTACTACTTGCTAACTCTCCAAATCTTGGATGGGGCCTTGTAATGGCAGGTGGCCTTGTATGGTCTGGAGCTCTGGGGGGTTTTGTTGTGTGCCACTAAACACTGTTGGCATGGCGTCCCGGGGCCTGCACACAAGGGCTGAGGGGCAGACAAACAGGATACAGAGGACTGGTGTGGATAAAGGGATTAAGGAAAACCATTACAGGAACAGGGCCCGGAGTCCAGAGCCGGGGTGACCGTGCTCTGGTTCTGCTGAGTGTGGAGAGCTCAGGGGGGACACTAATGTAAAAACAGATCAGAATAAAGCGGGTTGTGCAGAGGAGGTGAATGGATCTCAGCTGCATCAGAGAAAGAGAAGGGGACTTAGTGCAAGGGAACTTGTTACTTACTTTAGTTTTTCTTCTTCCTACTCCATTTTGAGTTAATATGGTTTATTATTTGTAGTAACTTGGGACACATGGACACTTGGACATTCAAATCTAGGTGTAATTGTGTCTGTATGAAGTTGTGTGCATGTATGTGATTGTAGGTAACAATACGTGCAAATTCTGTTTTTTATATTGATAGATATATAGATAGAGATAGATACAGTAGATAGATATTTATTATTGAGCCCAAAAGATAATAGCGCAGCAGAAAAACAAAAAAGTAAATAAGGTATGTTTGTATTTCTGCTCAAAACAAATCTGTAAATACAGAAAACCAAATGTGAAAGTAATATTTTCTGTCATAAACTTGAAATGAAGCCAATCAGTTAATCAATCAATTCTCCTTGTTGTGTTTGTTTATGCTATAAAGAACTGATTGACATTGACCTGTCATTCAGTGGGTCTGGAGTAAGGTTTCAGAAGCAGACTGAATGCAATGATCGGAGCTCCTTCCTCTGATCTTGAGCCGAGGTCAAAGTAAAAAAACTCTGCGATTATCATATGTGTTTTTAGGTTGATGGGGGAAACCCACACAAAAACGAGGAGAACATGCAAAACTCCACAAAAAACATACATCGCCTTCTTGCTGTGAAGTTGAAATACTAGCAAATACTGAGCTATCGTGCCAAGCAAACAAAAACTGTGCATCTATCGACTTGTTATTTAGTTCAATCTGAGACACATTTGCGAACGAGTACGTTTACTCTTATTCTGGTTAGCGTAATTGCTTTTTCTGTTTCCTAAGTAGGCTCGTTAGCATCAAGGCAACACCCAGTCTCACTAACTCGTAATTACTATTCCCCTGGATCAAATTACGCCTCTTATTCAGCAAATCAATTAGGACGTAGAGAGGAGGAGATTACAAGGCTGCTTTTCCCGTGCACCCAGCAGAGAGAGGTGAGCTGTGCAATCATTATTTAACCATTAATCCCACATCCAGACAGATTTGTGGTTAAAGGGGGAATCCAGCAGCGCCAGTACCTTAAACAGAAAAGGCCAAGATACATGCTGTTTTCTCCAAAGACTAAAGCACACGGTATAAGGTCTTTATAGTATTATTGAGATGCAGGATCTTGATTCGCTGCTGATGGATTGGTTGTTGAGGGGAAACAGGGCGCCCAAAGGAAACCCACGTAAGCTTCAAGAACTGACCAGGCGCCTTTCACCTGAGCGTTAAGTCCAAGTGCACCTTAAAGCTGGGGTGCCTGACCTTGACACTGTAGAAGAAGGAAGTATTTAAATGTATCTAACTTGTCCCTAGCTTTCGCTAATCCATTGGCAGATCGTTAATATCCACATGCATTCATTTTAGGCACATGTACAGTTTTTCAAACAGCTTGTTTCAGACGGCGAAGTGAAACAGAGAGGGACCACACAAGCAAAGCTATTCAGAGCACTGCTCTTATATCCGGGTTGACGAGAGAAAAAATATGTTTTTATTAGCTGCAAACAGCACACAGCGGTTTCACTTCGTCTCAAAATGCAGCTTTTACACTATATTTTTTGGGGGAAAACACAAAATTTACAAAAACCCCTTAATTTAGGTTAAAGATGATACTCATTTTAATGGGCTTTAGTTGTCTTTTTTCCCCATCTTTACTCAAGCTTATTTGACTAAAACTAGTTACTGGCATGGTGAGTAAACAACATCAGACCATAATTTAGGCCAAAATCTAATCAGCTGGACAGTTGCTGTTGATTTTGAAATGACCATATTCAAATTTCAAAAAAGTCATCAATTCTTAGCCACAACTTTTTCAGACATCATATGTTTCTCCCACTTGAGTGATATGTTTTACAATGCAACAATACACTACACATACTTCTCCTGACAGTGAGTACAAGTCCATATGTGACAAAAGCCACTACTTTATATTTGGGATCTTATTTCACACTTGTCTCCCTCACGCTGGGTCTTGTGCAGAGCAAGTACACATCGCCCCACGACCTCTTTCACCACATCCTTTCTGCCGTCATGTTGGTTTCCATCTTCGTGGTTATTTCTCTTCTTTTCTGTCTTATTCCTTTAACTCCCCAGTCTCCACGTTCCTGCTGACAGATGACTATCACATACTGTATGCAGCAGACACTTCAAACATCCTCCTTTTCAAAGACCAAGCCTGGAAGAGAGCGCCAAAGAAATTATGAATAAGTCTTCAGATCAATCACAACTCTCAATCTCTCCACTCGTCAGGAAGTTTTGTTAAGACTAATATTTTTCTAACAGAGTTAGATTGTAGAGCCACCCTGCTACGTCTTTTAACGTCTCAAAAAGGCTCAATTTGACGTCTCTATGATACCCTATAACCTTTCTGTGGTAAAATCCAAAAGATGCAACGTCCTGCCAGCTTTAAGTGCCTCAGAATGTCACTAAAAAGCAAACATACACTTAAAGTAAATGATGTGTTTCCAAGAGACAGTGGAGAAAAAGCAGTCTTGTCACTTCTTCTATTTGTGTGTCTTTTAGTATCAGCTCATAACTTTTCAGGATTTGCACCTAATTTGCACTTTCACCACCACAAAGACACAGTTACATGCCACTTTGGAGAGAGTATAAATAAATGTGTTGATTAGTTCAACGTCACTGAGTCAAAAGGGAGTTTGGAGATTCAAGTGCAGTTATTTTATTTGTCTTTAGAGTAGAGTAGCACTTGTGTGGTGTTTGCATGTTCTCCTTGTCTTTACAAAATATACATCGACATGATCCTAGTTACAAAAGGGTCTCAAGAAGGGATGTGAAGATATCAAAATTTAAGTTTAATTTAAGTTAAAATATTAACCTCACAATACAACACATACACACTATAAAAAATGAAGATGGTTTTGCCACATGAAAACCACTCAGACACATGAGTTAATCAGAGCCTGGTTAAACACATTCACTCTTGGATTTTACATGATCTGTTTAGTAAATAATCAATTGTGATAGATAACTTTACCTACATACTGTACCTATTACATGCTTTAAAACAAATTATAGTTTTTGTGAAGCTAAAGTACAATTTTGTTGCTAGAAAATAGTTTGATAGGGATCGGGTTAGGGTTTCGTGTTGTTTCTTTGGAACAGAACAAACTATCCAACATTACACTGGAAATGATATCACTTACTTATTCCTGCCTTAGTAAAGCATGAAAAATAACTTGACAACAGTGATTTAATTCATAATGGACAAATGGTTTATGAGGAATGAGTTAGGCTCAGTAACTGCTTAACTAATAATCCAACCCAATTAAGTAGTTCAAACCCTGAATCATGTTTAATAAATTATATGATCATTATGAATTGAGTCTTTAAATCTTTGTCAAGGCAAATTAAGGAGTAGTTGTTATAAAGTGTTAAAAATCCAAACTTGTTGCCTGCTTCCATTCTGTGATTTTGAACCTTCTGATGACATTTTAATCTAAAGTGTCTATAAATTTGATGATTAAGGATTATTCTTTAAACGATATACAAGATGTCTCACCTTATCAGAATGTGCACGTGCCCTATATCTATTGAGCCAGATGTGTTGTTACGTCCTGCCTCTGTATCACATGCATCTGAGGCTCGGGGCGGCCGCCAATCTCACTGACAGGCTGCTTATTAGATGTGTCGCTTAAGGAAAAAAAGAAAAAAAAAAAACTGTGGCTACTTATTTAAAAAATAAAATAAAAATTAGCTGTTTCCATGGCAGCTCGTTCAGATCTGTTAATTGGCTGTCAGAAATGTGTGATCCTTCAAGATGAAAAAACACCGTGCAAAATTACAGCATCCAATATAGGCGCATGAACATAGCAGCCTCAGGGGGACACTATTCTGGGGTTTTCGGCAAAATAAGACCAGCTATAACATGGATGAGTCGTAAATTAAATTGAAATTGCACGTAGTAGAGGAGTGCTATTTTGAAAGATTTATAATCCAATTTGGCAAGGCAGCAACTACCCACACACAAGAGCAATGACACTCAGTTCTTTTACAGCTTTGCAGGATTAAGTGTAGGACTGTGCATTACGTCTGTATTACGCAAGAAAGCCACAAAGGAGGGGAAAAAGTCACGTTTAATATCATCACTATTAGATAAATGCACTTCGAATATTTTTTCTTCTCAGTTTCTTATGTCAGTACAAAGTTAATTTTCACTATTTATAAATCAAAATGTACACCTATACATTCAAACCATGCAACATAACCTTTCTTTTTCTCGTTTCTTTTTCTTTTTGTCTTTTTGTGAAATGTGCACTCAGTTTGGAATAACTTGTACTTTTTTGCTTAAAAGATAAAGGCAGCATTTGTCTGTCAAACACAACAACACAAAACTTAACAGGCTAATATAGGACCGCGACTTTTATCAAAACAAATGAGGACGATCACAAAATACATCCATCCAAACACCATAACAAAACCAACTTCTTGACACTGGAATGAGTGGACGTTTTTACTTATTTGTAATAATTTATTACATAACATGTTCTGCCCTTGTATATCGCCTCTTCAGCGGGTCACTTTTGCACAAGGTCCTTCTCAAACACTCAGAAATAAACTCACTGCTTTCTTCATGTTTTTCACTCTCCTCTCCATTATTTTTAAGAGAGCTCTGTGTTGCCATGGAGACAGTTGTCATGGTTACAAACAACTACGCAGATGAACAGGAAGTTGAAAAAAAAGGTGATATTTCATCTGTGCAGTGAAACTACAGCTACAGTAAGAAGACAGCAGTGCTGTGCATCAGTGACCTTTTCATTACAACGAGAAGGTCATAATATCAAGAGAGAGTCAGGCTCATGTGTACACTTTGTGCTTTTGATGTCCACAAACTAAATTATATTTCCTGACTGTCATGAGCTAAACACGAACAACAGTGTATGAAGCATCCCCAAAATGTCTTCTTATGGTTGACTTTTGTGGAGCTTCAGGAAACTCTGTCCTTGCACCTCAGATATACTCATATTCAGTCGACCACTGAATTCTCTTGTGGCAGTTGTTTATTGTGAATTTGAATGCATCCTGAACATATCCAATCAGTGTGTTGTTCTGACTGCAGCAGTTTTCGTGCCTGTGCCCTCTGATGCAGAGGAAGTGACTTTGATAGTGGTTCCTTGGAGGCCTAGCATTAATGAGAGGGATCTTCACTGAATTGTTAAATCAATAGTGAGTCAATGGCCCTAAGCCGATCTTTAGAGGCTGAAAACAGCCAAATGCCTTCAGATATCCTGCAACAATAACCCTGTTACAAGGAAAAGGTCAGCATTTAGGCGTTCCACTCTGCTGGTGAGAACAGGAAGTATAGCAGGGGACACAAGGACCAGACTGTAAAAACATTTGGGCCGTATCCAAGTGATGAAATTATAACCAGGAAAAAATGATACAGTCTTGTGTCATAAAAGCTTCTCATTTTGATTCTGTTTAGATTCACTTATGGGTGAGTCCTCATAATCTTGTGTACACTGCCACCTTGTGGACACGTGCTGCACCAGTATTTTCAGTCTGATGCTGTCAAGCATGAGCTGAGTAAAAGGCCCACATACTGTATCACATACTCACTCTTGGTAATTCATTTAATAAGTATAAGTATTTATTTATTTTATCTGCAGGGAATGACAACTTGACAACGCTGGTACAAAAATCACTGACAAATTACTAAAATAAGCTGCTACGATCAGAAGTGAATGGGCTATTATTTTTGTACAAATGTGTTAGATGGTGGGTTCATTGTGTGTGGCCATTGGCCACTGTCTATTTCTGTGGTTGCAGTTATGTGTGACTGTCTTTTGGAATGAGGCGGACTCTGTTACAGCCGCTCCCTCCCTCAGAAGCTGTGAAGTAACAGCTGAAGCCTGTCTGAAGACACACACATAAGACACACACTCAGCACTCAGGACTGTACTACAACATAACCACTCAGAGTATCAGGCTCACGGCACACGGCCAGACCGAGGAGGAACTCTTCTTCTGGAGCAGAGTCTGAGAGGCCCCTGAAGCCCAGGACACACAGGGGGAGGGGCCCGGCTCTGGACCATGGAGCTGCACTGTCTTCCTGTCCAGACACCCACAGGCAGCTCCTGCTCCACGGACCCCATATACGACAACTGCCTGCCCCATGCTCAGAGGAAGAGGGACAATCACATGGAGCACAGGGTTCAGCAGCCCACTGCCCCGGGACCCTGTGGACTTCGGCCTGGGCTGGCCCCAGCAGTGGCTCTGGGTCCCACTATAACTGGTGGGGCAGGAGGGCCTGGCTTGTGGCCAGACCACAGTTACTGCAGCTGGAGAGGAGCTTTGGGACATCCAGGATATGGAGCAGAGCTGGGGGCTAGAGGAGGAGACACTGAGCAGGGAATCCTCAGGAGAGCACTGGACAGAGCTCCTCTTAAACGCAGCCCCAGCCCAACACACAGCACCGAACACAGGAGTGCCCTGTCTTTCTATGACAACATCCCTGAGGCCGTTACCCCTAACAACCTGTCAGTCTTCGCCATGGAAACACAAGAGCATATGTCGCAGGCCTGGGCCCCACAGCAGGTCCAAGGACTCCCCGAGCCTGAGGAGGAGAGCCTGGAGCGGAGCCCCTGGTCCTCCTGTGAGATCGTCCTACCAGAGTCCAAAGATCTGGACCTCATCCCAGACCAAGACCCAGAGGTGTGCTCCCAGGTGTGTCAGACTGAGCCCTGGCCCTCAGAGGAGGCCCCTGAGCCTGTGCGTCTGCCCCCTCCTGTGCCAGTGGCAGACCCTTCAGCCAGTGCCTTGCGCAGCGTGCTCACCAGCCTGCAGCAGCAGATCACCCGACAGAGAGAGGAGTACGAGGAGCGCATTACCAGGTACAGCTTTGTCTCTGAGGAAATCTGCTGCATCTTTGAGCTGTGTCTTTAACACTCAGTTTACTGACCTCCTGGTGTTGTTCCCAGAAGCACTTTCCCAGGACAGGGTCTGGGAGGTCAATGAAGCTCTGGTTTCTGTCTCAGCCTCTGGCTTGGTCTCACATCCTGTTTAGAGTGCAGCCCTTTAACACACATTCACACACTACTGAAGTATTAGGGGGCTACATACAAAGCTTAAGCTTTATTAGTTGTGTCTGTTTTACCAGCTCAGCTCAGTCTAGATTTTATAAAGAAAAAAATGTAAATGTTAACAGCAATTGAGTAAAAAAGCACAGCATGTGGTGTTGACCTATAGAAAGGACCTGTGACACTGGAGAAAGAGAGCTAAATTCGGAGGCCATGCTGCTGACCTAGACACAACACATACCTCATTTATTACTGATATAGATAGGACAAGTCTCTCACTGTAAGGTCACACTGGCACTGGTCTAGTGAGCGGCAAAATAGTACAAGTTCAACAGGGTCAACTATGTCCTACCTAAACCAACAAGTCTTCATTAAGGTTTTTTTTCCCTCCTGCTTTTTGTTGACAGCCTGGAGAACAGAAACGAAGAGCTGCAGGTGGAGGTGATTCGTCTGAAAACAAACCTGGCTCAGCAGCGTCACTGGTACCAGATCGTTCAGGCCAAGATCATAGAGTCGGAAAAGGCCCGCGTCGCAGCAGAGCAACGCAACGCAGCTCTGCAGAGGGAGATGGAGCAATTCTTTGACACTTTTGGAGAGCTCAACAAAGAGGCCAAGAAGACTGAGTACATTGCCAAAAGCTTTTGATGAAAATTTCCTTGTCAACTATTTGTTTGAGACAAGAGACTCAGGGATGTCAATTTTATAAATTGCACTCAGTTGATTCCAAAGTCATCTGAAATGTAACCATGACTAAAATAAAATGTAAATCCTGTATTGCATAAAGAGAGACACAGACACATATTGTGGGCAGGATGACACTCAGTCTGTATTTATTTTGAAGTGAACTGACCACATCTAGGGTCATTTAAGGCAAGACTGACAAAATAATGTCTTTCTTTATAATGAAATGAATACAAGTGCACGAGTCTTCAGCGACTCTTTAGTGTCTTGCTTATCACTATCACTTTGTGCAATCATATCTGCAGAAAGCAGCGTTACAGTTCATAGTCCGGATGTAAACGTACATCCAGAGGGTCTCATTCAGGTCTCCTCAGGCCTCTTCACAAACACAAAGACTTTGGGCTTAGTGGACCGAGCAGGGATCATGAACGAGTGCTACACAGTACACATGAGAACACTATCACACACAAAGGCTAACAAGGCAAATTACAGCTTTCAAAAGAGATTTAAACCACATCAACAAACTGTTATTAAAAAAAACAACTGACCAGATCAGAGCTCTACAATTAGTCACTATGTGTAATGTTGTCATGCAAGTTAAACAGTGGTGTGTTTGTCTGTTTGTAGGCTGCATGATTTGTTAGTGATGACTTGATACAATTACTGTCCTATAGCACTGGTGGAATGGTTTAGAAAGGACGCAGTCCATGCATTAAACGACAGAGCAATCCCTATGGGCCCAGAGCTGATTGTGTGCAACATTTTGCAAGAAGACAAAATAAATATTCCACAAATTATTCTAAATGAAATCTATATGGTGTTTCTTTGTTCGGATAGTCCGTACCTTTTGTTAAATGTAGTCTTACAGGAGAGTTCAGTAACATGTTTGTAAAGAAAAAATACAGCTACAACTGAAAAATATCCCTTATATTAGAAGTCAAAATTATGTCTCAAGTACAGTGGAACTTGATCTGAACTACACGATGCAGCAAAGT
This sequence comes from Rhinogobius similis, assembly GCA_019453435.1. Lineage (NCBI taxonomy): Eukaryota > Metazoa > Chordata > Actinopteri > Gobiiformes > Gobiidae > Rhinogobius > Rhinogobius similis. The sequence goes on along the minus strand of CM033630.1, from coordinate 21,611,503 downwards.
AAAATTTGTTCTTTAATGTGACGACTGGAGCACTGAAGTCTCTCTAACCTTTGTTCGTTCTGACGTTGCATGCAGGTAAATTGTTGGCTAATTCAGTCTTTGCTCAATTTATAGATTAAAATGATCAAAATCATATTTCTACAAAAATAAAACTATTATCATATTCATGCATTCAAACAAATATTTGCGTACATTTAATAACCTGAAATTGAATGCAAATGTATATGACCTCAACAATAAACTACTTGACCTCATGGTAGCAGTCTCACACAAAGTCGCATGAGGACCAATCAGAGCACATGGAAAGAAAATATAAAAATAGACCTATTACTTGAGTATAAAGGAGGACGATGCAATGATATTCAGGTAAACGGGTGGATGTCCCTCACTGGCAATCGTCGAGGGGGCCGGTCAGCGTGTCAATGCTGCTGCTGTCTGTGTCTGAAGCCAAGGTGTGCTCCGTTGACATGGACGAAATGTCATTGGCCGACGACGACTGGGAGGCGGAACCTGACACCACATCTGCAACACGAGCCAACGGAAACCAACAGGTGCACAGTCAGAGACATACGTACAGTCCTCTGAATAGGCTGCGTTCACGTGATGTCATAGTTTTCTAAAGAGGCTGTAGTTTAAAACTGAGAGATAGGGCAGCTGAGAATCATCAAACTGACAGATTGCAAATGTTTTGACCTGATTTATGGATATCTCTGTAATTACTGAGTCTATAGACATGAGCAAACCATTTAAAAGTACATTGTCAAAACAGCACAAAAACATTTTCCAATGATCAACATTTGTGGCAAATATAGATAATATGGATGCTTATTTACTTATGGTTTGGATAAATTGTAGGGCTACAGTCGACAAAAGACTTGCCCTGTGCATCGATTAATCGACTTTGCACTGGCAAAAGTTCTAAAATGTATTAGGATAAGCCGCAAAAACTACTATGTATACAGAGAAGTATTAGTAAACAGCATCTCTATAGATAGCCAAAAATTCCTTTCTACTATGGTCCATATAAATCCTTATAATTCTAATAAAATGATTTGTCTTCCAATCAAAAATTTGGTCAACTAAGACTATCGAACTCATGAATCAACCAAACGACAACCAAAGGACTACAGTCCTAATGAACTGATAATGAAAAAATGCATTTACAAACCTGAACAATCTTCTTTCATCAGTCCATTCTTATTCCTCTCTTCCCAGTCAATCACTTCCTCATAAATGAGCTCTGCACAAATGGAAAACATCAAGTACATTTATGGAGGGAATAATGACATTCACTGGCTGTGGCTGTTGTGTTCAACTTTTTACTCTAGAGAGCAGTGTTTCCCACCTTTCCACTGCTCAATACTGTGCTCTCTCTCTTCCAGCTGCTTATCAGAGATCTGAGGAGGCGGCTGTAGAACAAGAACATTCAATAAAGATAAAGAAAGAGCTCTGGAAACAACAGTTTAAAGCCATTATAATCAAAGTCACAGGGACTCACCGCGTCGGCCTCCGCTGGGTCGTACCACACGTGGATATAGGGGTGATTCAGGGCTTCCTCCACAGAGATGCGGCACTCGGGATCGATGACCAGCATTTTGGACAATAGGTCCCGGGCCTGACACGCTGTTATGGCAACAGAAAACAGACCAGTGTCACTAAGGCAACAGCACCATGACCTCCAAGACTAAGGTCTGTGGCAGTGGCTCTAAAACCTTTCACATTAAATACCAACTGAAAAATATTTGGCCTCCGAGTAACACCAGATTAGGGCTGCAACTAACGATTATTTCACAAACTGATTAGTCAAGAGATTATACTTTTGAATAAACGATTAGTTGTTTAGAATGCAAAATGCCTGTAGAAATCAGATTTTTACAGGCATTTGACCCAGATGATGCAAAGGTGACACCTCTTGAGAACATCTTGGTGGAGCATTTTTACAAACAAAAACTTCCTGATTTGTACAACCTTTGAAAACTTCCTTCTCCCAGCACATGCCATGCTTTAAAGTCTGTGTATAAGCCATATAATAATTATTTTATGACTAAATGAGTTAACGGTTATCTCAATAATTGATAAGTATAATTATTTCAGCCCTACACTGTACCCAAATAGGCCTATAACAGCACTATACCAGGTATAAAATATATAAAATAGGACTTAATCAGGACTAAAAGGGTCTAAAATAGGACCACAAATTTCTACAGTAGTTCCAAACCAGGACAAGAAAGCTAAACTAACCAAATATTATAACTGCAGAGTCTGTAAACCACTAGTCTATGGTAATTAACATTCACAGGTTGATCACTAGAGCTGCCACTAACAATTATTTTAGTAGTCGAGAGTTAGTGATACATTTTTCAATTAGTTGACTAGTCAAACAATTATTTAAATTGTACATTGAGACTTTTAAAATATTTTTTATCCAAATGTAGGTTTAAATTATCGTGACTGAAGGCTTCAAGCTAGAAAACATTTACGAATAAAGTGTAATAATGAATAAAAATCTGAATTTTAAAAATTATTTTTGACATTTAGATTTAATAATGCCACTGTCTTTGATACAAAAAGTCTTTTCGCGTGTGTTTCAGAGTCTGTGTATTCCCGATAATTATTATGATTATCAAAAATGAGGCTACAATTTTTCATTGTCGCCTGGTCAAAATTAGTCAATTAATCGTTACAGCCTGAGTTTCAACACATCTTAAATACTTTTTTTGTGCTTATTTTTAATAATGTCTTCTTCAAGTGCCAGATTAAAACATACATTTTGGATTTATTGCTGAAAAAAATAATCTCCTACTTGTTTTCCATTGAACTGAGATTATAACTTTTCAGCATACAAAGATCTTACTTTTGAGTTTGTCGTGTTCAGTTTCCGATGGGAAAGCCCAGTCGGGGAACAGTTCGGTGAAGCTGACTCCTGGATACTGGGGCTTGTTCATCACGTAATTTCTGACAGTCTCCATCAGGCGGTTCATAAACTCCAGACTGGGCGTGCCAAGGACCTCAATTACTTTATTCCACTGGTCGATATCTGAGCACAAGGCTAGTTATGGAAAAAAAATCGGCTCCATTTGATTATAACTGAGTTTCATATGATGTCAGACTTTTTAAAATGTCTATATTTATTTGAGATGAGACAAGAACAAATCACTTTGTGGAGCAAATGCAACAACATCACTCTGAATCTTGGAAGTGACATATAAATGATGAGATCAGTGTGTGTACTTGTGTACTTGGATATTTCGTGAAATTATAAAATGTATATAGTAAAATATATACAGTATAATCAATTAAAGGAAAAATATTCTGCATTTTTCATATTGCTATTATCCTTTAAACATGCTCTTGAATGCCTTATTGGCTATCTCATGTTAAAAAAAAATGTTTCTTTCTATGACCTGTGTTATCAGTAGTAATATAGTGAAGTTAGAGCTGAAAAGACGTTCTGACGCAGATTTGCTGCAGCAGTGTTTGCGTTTACAGAAATGCGCAGAACGAGTCTGGCGATGATTTAAGGACTAAAAACAGTGGAAGATTCTCTGGTAAGTGACGTATGAAGTCTGAAAACACATCCAAAAATCCCAGAAGTTCAGCAGGACGTGTGTTTGATGGTCAGAGGGGGTAGGATTTTCTAATAAACATTCCTCGAAACAGTGTGAATATAACTGAATGCTACTTCAGGTGTGTTACTGATGATGGAACATTGTTAGGACATGGTTAAAGTCACTGTAGCAGAATTTGTGTCCTTTAAGCAATACTCGCCCCTGCGTCCCACCCGAGAGTGTGACACCAATATGTACATACAAGCAGAAGAAACAAACAAAAACAAAATAAAAACACAAACATGCTGTATAATCACATGAAAAATCTCATTTACCAAAAAAGGTAAAGAGAAAAACACAAACACATAAAAGGAATAACATCAAGAACATTGAGGAGGAAAGGGCAGAATAAATCAAAATGAGTGTTTTTCTGAGGGAGGTGTGATGGTGTGACACAGTAAAGTGAAGGATACGGTCGGTTCCCTGGAAGATGACGCTGCCTTTGACCATTTCTCCCATAATGCACCCCACCGACCAGATGTCCACTGTGATCAGAGACACACAGCACAAACACAAGGACAAACATGTTCAATAAATGGTGCACGACATTTTACAGGACCAGCACAAGATGGAGTGAAGGTCAAACACATGGATTACGACTACGACAGTGGTTTATAGCAAGAACAACACTCAATGCACCATTTGATTTGGCCTCATTTTTCTGTTCTTCGGTCCAATTCATCTTCAGCTTTTCTTTTCTCTGTGACGTGTGAAACAGAGGCAGCCTCCCGAGCTTTCCTCTGGCCTTATCAGTTTACACAGCTGTCCGCCTCTCTCTCCGCGGGCGTGCACTCGCTGCATACAGAAATGGACTGAGCCTGTCTACCCCTCTTCTCCTGCCCCGTTTGTGTTAGATCAAATATATGTAGCAAATGAGACCAGTAGCTTCTCTACTGCATCTCTTACAGATACAGCTAAGCTAAAAGCTCTGAGCTCTGGCAGTGCCTCCTCTGTATCAATAACAAGCACGTAAGGTTAAGTTTTACACTGACATTTTGAACACTTAAGTCCATGTAACTGCACTATACTCTAAACTATTCTACTAAAACCTAAAAAAAAGTTGAAGTATTTATGTTACACTGTAAAGGAGAAGAAAAGAAGCAGGAAGCAAGAAAAGAAGGATACAGTCCTTCCCAGGAAAAAGGACTTTGTGGGAGATCATTTCAGCCATTATGCAGCCGACTGACCACAGGTCCACTGAAGCAGAGCAGCAGAGCGCATGAGATGGAAAGAGTACTGAAAATACTCAGGTAAAAGTAAAGTTACATGGCTAAAAATTGACTCAGTCATACAACTATGTGTACTGCTGACTTTTACCTCATAAAAAAAAAAAATTCTCAAAGTACTACGTACTTTATAACAGTGGTTCTCAAAATAGAGGCGGGACCCCAATGGGGGTCGCGAAATGATTTCCAGGGGTCCCCAGTGATGGGGAAAAATTGATACAGTAGTGTTCAACAAAGCTTGACACCTTCAAATGCAGTGGTGAATGTAGAGTCATATTTGTCAGCCTATTAAAGTCATTTTTCTAGGTCTATATTCTCAAAATAAAATCAAACATTAGATATATGGCTAATTAATCACTTTGCGTGTTGCCTGTTTTTTGTGTTTGGGGGTCGCGAATGTGTTAATGTATTATTTTGGCGGTCATGACTGAAAAAGTTTGAGAACCACTGCTTTATAATACAGTTTGAGTGAGACACCCTTGCTTTGGGACAATAGAAACTTGTACTGTACTCAAGAATTCTTACTACTTTAAAAAGCAATAAAGTATAATTACATGGTTATAAGTATACTCAATTACAAGTACATTTTTAAACATCTAATTAGTGATCATCCGTGATAAGGAGTAAGATAAAGACCTCTATCACAACTCTCTAATACGTGCATTCAAACTCTTCATGTGCAATAATCAGTGAACTCTTACCATTCTCCTTGTATTTCATGCCCAGAATGACCTCTGGAGCTCTGTAGTATCTGGTCACCACATACGGAGTCATCATGAAGTTAGTGCAGGCTGTTCTGGCCAAACCAAAGTCCAGAATCTTCAGAGTGCAATCAGACTTTACTACAATGTTACTGGGCTTCAGGTCCTGAGGGGCAGAACATGAAAACATGACACATATAAATATAAATCCATGTTATACAGTGATAGTGTGTTTATATGCAGTACGTTGCTCTAACCCTGTGGATGATGCCAGCTGAGTGAAGATGCCTGATGCCACAGAGGATCTGATAAAGCAGGTAGGACATCCTCTCATGATCCAGGTCCATGTGGATCACCTGACAGAGACTGGCATCCATCAGCTCCATCACCAGGTATCTGAAAACAGACACATATTTAAACATGCAATTAACTTGTTTACTGTCATGCGTTTCATGAATAAAAATAAATTTATTTGGAACTCTTTGGGGATTATGTTCAATAGAATAGTTCTTTCATCACTGAGTAAACCCGCAAACTGAGGGCAAAACATTTATCAAGCTCAACATCTACACACTGCACTGTACAGGATATAAAAAGTGAAACAATGGGACAACTGGACAGACAATGCATACAAATCCATATGTTTACTAGGGATGCAAAAAATGTCAATATGTTTAAACACCATCCTCACAACACAATACACCTGTGGTTTAATATAAATATGCCAATCCTCCAATGTGCAGCAGAGGAAGGGTTAAACTTATCAAAAACACCTCCATGGAGGCTCAGGGCATTATTGTTGCATCACTACTGCTTTTAAAGAATGAGAGTAAAAGTAAAAGGTATGCGAGACGATTGGTTGAACTGCCTGAGTCATGGTGATCAGCAGAGTTTTTAAAGGAAGTGATACTCACAGATCCTGGAACTCCTCCAGAGACTTCTGAGGCGTGAATACATTGATCAGACGGATGATCTGCAACAAGAGAGACAGCCCATTAGTCCACTCTGCTGTGCTCCATCCACAGCTCCTGCACTGTCAGATTAGGAAGCCCTCGGCACTGAACTTTACTTTCACTTGGGAGCAAAAAGAAATGTAACTTTCCAACTGAACTCTTCTTTGTGGAGAGTAAATTCATGGGTAGAAGAAGATAAAAGGCTCACGTTTTTGTGGTTGACACATTTTAGCAGCACCAGCTCTCTGTAGGCCCGTTTAGCGTGGGTTTGGTTCTGGAAAGGCCGACACAGCTTTTTCACAGCCACCGGTATACCCAGGACAGTATCCAATGCAGAGCTGCAGACAAAATGTCCAGAAGACAGAAAAAGAAAGAACACGTTCATTAATCAAAATCTGTACACGCTGTCCAGGCATTGGTACCACACATACCACGCTATGACATAAAAGCAGAATTGTGCTGTAATAGACAATATGCATGTAAGGCCTGTTTCTATAGAACTTCTTGATACAGAAATCACTGAGCAAGTATGATCGGACAAGAGGATAAATTATATTTTAACAAATATATTTTAACAAACCTTTTCTACTACTAATACTACTAATGATCCCCAAAAATATGTAATTTGAATTTACAACAAACTCATCCACAAACCTGTTTTGACAAACTGGATACATGTTTTGTGTAGTACCCTCCTCACACTAAATTAATAAACTTTCTGCATATTTTTTAGGCAGCTGAAACAAAATATCGGCATTTACTGGAGAATCGAGGCCAATAAGATAAAAACTGCAAATATCAGTCAACTAATAATAACATTAACAATAATTGGTCAATCTCTCCTTATTATTAGCATGAATCCAAATCTATATGTATAATGCTCTATAAACTAGAGGAAGTGTATTAGTGAAATCAATAAAGAAACTTGAGGCTCTGACCAGACGATGCCTTGGGCCCCAGAGCCGATGGCGCGCAGCTGCTCGTAGCGTTTGAGCACAGTGAAGGTGGAGTCTCCCACCTGGACACTGTAAAACTGTGTGTCCGCCTCACTCATCCTGCCCAACAGTCAGGAGCACCAGGGCTAGCTGTGGAAACACAACAGACACAAAAGGTTTCCCTCAGTAACCATTAATCACATCTTTAAACAATAACATTTTGGGGGCCTTCAGAACTATATGTAAACTATTGCCTTATCTATCTCTACTGCCAGATAATCCTAATCTGTGTCAGTGTCATTAAGTCAGAGATAAATCAGCCCCACTGAATTACTCATGTGACGCCCTGAGACCAGTGGTCCTTAATATGGCTGCATGTGTCAGACACTGGCACGGCTCTGTCGGCCCGAGCCAACCATCGCTCACGGCTCAAACTGTGGAGCGGCCAAAGGTGCAGGTCCAGCTGTAAATGTTTGACATGAGAGAGAGAGACAGAGAGACAGACAGAGAGACAGAGAGAGACAGAGAGACAGAGAGACAGACAGAGAGACAGAGAGAGAGTGAGAGAGAGACAGAGAGAGAGACAGAGAGAGAGAGAATGAGAGAGAGAGAGAGAGAGAGAGACAGAGAGAGAGAGAGACAGAGAGAGAGTGACAGAGAGAGAGAGAGAGAGAGAGACAGAGAGAGAGAGACAGAGAGAGAGACAGAGAGAGAGACAGAGAGAGAGAGAATGAGAGAGAGAGAGACAGAGAGAGAGAGAGAGAGAGTGAGAGAGACACACACACAGACAGAGTGAGAGAGAGACAGACAGACAGACAGAGACAGTAAGAGAAGGAGAGAGACACCGAGACAGAGAGAGTGAGAGAGAGACAGAGAGAGAGAGACACACACAGAGAGTGAAAGAGAGAGAGAGAGAGAGAGAGACAGACAGACAGAGAGAGTAAGAGAAGGAGAGACACCGAGACAGAGAGAGTAAGAGAGAGACAGAGAGAGAGAGAGAGTGAGTGAGTGAGAGAGAATGAGATAGAGAGAATGAGAGAGAGACAGAGAGTGAGTGAGAGAGAGAGAATGAGAGAGCGAGTGAGAGAGAGAGAATGAGATAGAGAGAATGAGAGAGAGACAGAGAGAGAGTGAGAGAGAGAGAATGAGAGAGAGAGTGAGAGAGAGAGAATGAGATAGAGAGAATGAGAGAGAGAGAGACAGCGAGACACTCAGAGACAGAGAGAGTGAGACAGAGAGAGAGAGACAGAGAGACACACAGAGACAGAGAGAATGAGAGAGAGACAGAGAGAGAGAGACCGAGAGACAGACAGAGACAGACAGAGAGACACACAGAGACAGAGAGAATGAGAGAGAGACAGAGAGAGAGACAGACAGACAGACAGACAGAGCGAGTAAGAGAAGGAGAGAGACACAGAGACAGAGAGAGTGAGCGAGAGACAGAGAGAGAGAGTGAGTGAGTGAGAGAGAGAGAATGAGATAGAGAGAGTGAGAGAGAGACAGAGAGAGAGAGAGACAGAGAGAGAGAGTGAGTGAGAGAGAATGAGAGAGCGAGGGTGGGAGAGAGGGAGAGACAGCAATGTTCTGTTCTTGTTAAACAGGAACAATTTGGCAGTTTGAATATCAAAGTTTATTGTTCTTGTGAGAAGAAATATCACAATTTTACAATTGACTTTTACTCATATTGTCTATAAAACATTACCATTACCCTATAATATGTGACCAGCTTTGTCAAATCAAATGAATGATTACATTAATGCACATTACTTTAACATTTTTTGGAATTGTTATACAGTCCAGGCCAATCACATCCACCGGCTCAATGCTGGTGTAATCTTTCTGGGTTTCCACTTGACTTTTTTCCTTCATAACCCTCAAGATCTTTTAAGAAATTCAAAATGCATCCCACCTCAGCAGCTGTGATGGTGTGAGAGGCCCTGCTTATGCAGCTCAACAACCACCACCTTCAAAAAGACGACGTTTTTATTAATTAACTTCCAAGAGAGTGCTCACTATGAATGAAAATGAATGTATATGTATATATATATATATATATATATATATATATATATAAATATATATAATTAAAAGCTAACTGATGACCATAATGTTCTGCACAATGTGGTAAATGTAGATGGAAGAGGAACATGTTTTATATTTCTATGTGAATTTGAAATGATGGGCTAAAGATGCATTTCTTGATCATAAAATGGAGGAGACTTATTCTTGGCCATGGGTGATGTGTATGTGCGTGTGTAGGCGGAGTATCCATGCAACAGCAGCAAATAGTCACGGCCATTTGTCATTTCTTCAGAAAAACAGCTTCTGGTTAAAACACATCTGATATTTGAGCCCCTTTCAAACTGGACAAAGACCTACAACTAAATAGGTTTCAGGAGAAAGACCCTTTGATCAAAGAGTGAAAGGATTGAAACGAATATCAGTACTAGTTTTTCATTCCATTTCTAACACTTATCCCAGTGTCTTTGGGCCTTAGACAGGGTGCACCCAGGACAGGGGCCAGCAGGGTTAACACAGAGACATGGACAGACAACCATTCACTCTCACACTCACTCACTGGGGCAATTTTACAGTTGCCAATTAACTTACACGTCTTTGGATGGTGGGAGGAAGCCGGAGAACCTGGAAACATGCACAGAGATCGGGTGATGTTGGGCTGCTCTGGGACTCAAACCCACAACCTCCTGATTGAGAGGCAGGAGCTCTCAGCGCTCTGGCACCGCGAGGTGGCAATGCATGTTTTTGCTATTGATTGCTGTTTAGAGCTGAACGAGCTGAACGATTTGGGTAAAACATCGAATTGTGTTTTTTCTGACTGCGATTGTGATTACATTTGCGATTTATGCTTCAAGTTCAGGATAAGTGAGAAAAAGACACTATGTATTTCAGCAGATGTTGGTACAGATCTAAGATTCTGGACTGGCAGTACTATGCAGAAGATATTTTGTTTGTGGAGGAAATTTTGATAGATTAAAAATTGCAGCCTTTGTGGTTTGCCAATTGCGTCCATTTAAATTTAAATTTGATCTTGCAGTCCTACAGCTGTGAAGATACTAATATTTTGAACTTGATTTTAGAAAATGGCTCAATACCACAGCAGCATTTTCATCACAAAGTAATTGTAGTTGCTCTCATTTTACTATTAGTTGTGATGAAGAGCACAACCTTTCTCAAGGAAATTAACCTTTGTTGCGTCCTATTTTTGGCCTAAGCAAAAAGAAATTGAGGGAATTTCATTGGCGACCTAGAAAACCTCACAGAAAACCTGTCTCTTTTCTGCAGAAACAGTGCATTTTTGTCAACACAATATCCAGAGATTTTACTGGCAAATGCTATGAAATGCTTTAAAGTTGTTCTGCATTATCAGCAGTCTGTGGTCCATCTGTCTATTTCTTTGAGTTTATTTCATGCCTGAATGAGCAACATAAAAGCGGCAGGTGCAGGTCTGGAGCAGCCTCGGATGAAAAATGAATTGTTCATCGTCTGTTTTCCCTCAGAACATTTAGCTGCTTCTCTCTCTCTTCACTCAAACGAAACTCTCCTCAAGTCTCTCTCAACACTTCCATTTCTGCTCCTTTGGTCATTTTTCATGCTCCTGTGGGCGCTTCTTCATCCTCGCCCCTCACTGATAAACAGGCAGTCGGTGATAAAATATTAGAACTGTGGGCAAACCCTCTCTGCACTGGCACAGAAAAATAAATATATGACTGCAGCCGCATTTGCTTTCAACCGGGTCTCCTGACATGTGGCCTATATTTTAAGATTAATAGCACAAACTGTAAACGCTCTATTTTACAAAGCCTGCCACACACAAACTTCCAGAGCTCCTGACCAAGAATCATTTATCATAACCTGACAGACAATGCACTTCTTTACAAACTGAAAAGTGAACACAGTTGGTGTAAATGCAGATGTAAAAATGACATCTGAGTTAATAATAAAGGTAATTAGAAGGAATAAATAGAAAAATCCCTCGGTGCCTTGATCCATCAGACTCACAAACACTGCCGTAGCCCACTAACTTTGTCATTTTTTATGGAACTAGTTGCAATTATGTGATTCAAATTTCCGTTTTACAATCAATAAAGTTGTATCTAATCTGATCTGAATTAAATCTGTGCGGCAGAACAGCAGAAGTCATATGTTTTTACAAGGAAAGGTTGTGTAGCTCTAAACCTTTTGAGCACCTGGGTCACCTACTTAAGGCCAGTGTAAATAAATTACGTTAACTTAAAATAACAATCTAAGTCATTTACCGACTGACTAAAATGGGACTTCTTGTACTGCAAAAACTACACTGGGTTAAGTGTTCTGCAGGTCGTATATAACCATTTAATATTCTAGAGAAAGAGGGAAAAGAATGTTTGCATCGAAGCTAAATGGGATTTTAAAAAAGTTAAGTTTGATTGAATGTGACAGGGACTGTGCACGACACCATTTAACAGTTGGAAAGATGCTTGGTAGCAGGTTGGACAGGCTGATTCATAAACAAAACAAACATTCAAGGAAAACAGCACTAGAACGACCAGACCATCATAAAGGTTCAGTCCAAACATCCTTCACACATCATTCACATCCATCAAACCTTTTACAGCTCGTCATCACAGACTCTCTCCAGACACAGAAACATCAGTCCACATAAAGGTTTGGTTTGAAAGGAGCCATTGTTTCGCCAGCCGTGAAAACATGTGATGGTTTGTACATATTATCAGCTCTTTTGGTAACATTTTTTCACTGAGAGACAGCCACGCAAGAAGTTAATTTCCAAATGCTGTCCTGAGTTTAGGATTGATCCACAGTTGATCCAGTGCTTTGACATGTCGTCTCAGAGCTCAGAGAAATAAACCTTTTTAGCGGAGGAGCAGTATCATGGATGATGAATGATGACTTTCCTGGTCATGGATCTTATTCAGGAGAGATGATTTGCATGTCTAATTTATTCTATATGTAGCAAGTTTCATAGTACAATATTGAAACAGTTGCTGCATCTTATGAGACGCCATAATGTAAATCTGCTTTAAAGCTCAATTCAAGTCAACAAAGAGATGAGGGGAAGTAACTAACAGCTCAAATGTTCTCCCAGCCTCTGTCCAGTTGACTTGAGTTTGGCTCTGGGCTCTGACAGGCCGTGGCTCTGAGACAGAGCTGGATGAGAGCACAGTGAGATCGGATTAGCATGGCCCCCAGAATCAGCCTGATGTAGAGTTTAGGAGAGATGACAGCTACATTTGTGCTGTTGCCGCTCAACTGAGGGCTATACTGAATTATAAGACGTGGACAACATTGTGATCAGTAATTATAGTACACTTTTCTGGTTAAAACAAGGTGGGATTGGGATGGGACATGTCTGTGGCCATTTAACCTCTAGTTCATTGTATTTATATGTTAGTTGTTGTGGGGCATCTTTGCATCTCCAAGACATTTTCTCAATATAACTTAATATGGTCGTGTGCATTTACTCAGAGCTGATTCTTGAAGCCTTTTGTGTGCGTAAAAGACAAAGTTACACAGACAACGAGCAGGTCATTCAGCCTTGGCAACTATAGGGTTATTAATGACATGACGTATGGACACGTAACATTTGTACATCAATCCAAAACCTAGTCCTATACTATTTTGAATAGGCAATCGGCTGTTAGAAATATGTCTCTTTGCGCATTAAGGTCTTAGGTCTTCGATAGTCTCTTTGTTCATGTAATACTACAGTAATGCAGAGAATCACTGGTAATCTCCTTAACTTTGCCTGTCTGTGGTGGCGCAGGCGCACATAGACACTCACGCGCCTCCACACAACTGCACACTCGTACACACACACGGAGGTATGAAGTCACTCTCGTATGACACACCGCCGCACCGCTGGCACTCCGCGGCTCAATGCAGTCACAAATACGCCCCGCACAAGACACAATCGTCTTCTACTAATAGATTTTGGTCTCGGCCCGCTTCTGCCACAACAGTGACCCGATAGCGTAGTGTTTCTCTCGGTTGCACTGCGGTAGTCGGGCCGGAGCTGAACGGAGACTCGGACGGACGAACAGACAAGCGGCTGGGACCTACCTTCTCCTTTGAGCGCTCCGATGACACTCCCATGCATCGAAAACGCAGTGAAATCACTCGGTCAGTGTAACACACACAGTAATCTGCCCCGAAAGTGGAACAGGACGACTGTCACGGAGGCTTCTGCCTGCCTTCCCCGGTGAAGAGCTAAACTCCAGCAGCAGAGCGCGGAGGAGCGGAGCGCAGGGAGGATCGCCACAACAAGCAGAGAGCATGCGGGTGACGTCATCACGCACGCTCACGCTGCCAAAAAGTTACATTCAATAAAACTTTGGAAAGCCTTTTGGGATGCAGTACATGGATCTAAATTGACAGTGTCGTATCTATTCATTATTCATAGCTATATTCTTCATATTTAATTACACATTTAAAAATAACTGAAGAGAATACAAACATAAATATAGGCCTATAATTTATTGATCGACGCCCCAAATCAAAAGTTTTCATATCTACAAAACATACTAAATATTTTTAACGTACAATCATATCAACCCCCCTTTTTTACCCCACAAAATGTAATATTGAGGCTACTTGATAATAACCCACAAAGTTGCTGAACAAATAAAATAATTTATAAGGCATTAGACTTTGTGCCATTTTTTACCATTTAAATAATAATATCATCTGAAAAGGCCTTCTTCTATGACAGTAAACAAAAGACTTTCACTGGACAGCTCTGTCCAACAGACCATACATTCAAAATCACAATAAAAATGTCAAGTAATAGTGTCATAAAGCATCTTCTTTGTGGTGGATCTTCATGATATAACTGCTTCGTCGCAGTAGAAATCGTACAGTTCATATTAAAATCGTACAGTTCATATTAAAATTGTACAGATTCATATTAAAATAAAAATATCCCAGATCAAAGGTTTTAAAAAAGCCACAGGCAGAAAACAAAAACAGTCATCTTCAATCATTATGTACATTCACAATGCACTTTTAGTTATTCTATTGCACAATAGCAAACACCTCGATCAACAGCACTGCAGAGGTGTCTCATTTGATTTTGGCTCAACTATAGAAAGGAAGGCACGGCGAGTTGCTTTGGTCTTGAACTTATCAGATTGCAGATGTTCCCTTTTGCATCACTGGTAGTGTATTGGTCATACTTCACATTCAATTTTTAAAAAGGACTAGTGCCAAAAAACTGTCACATGTCTCAGTCACACCTGTACATCACATACATCAAACACACTAACGTACACATTTAAACATTGCATTGCACTAAAATAATATTAAAATATTTAGTCTCTTCTCTTTGGTGCTTTGTAAAGTCTGTTCACTCCACCGTTACAGACTTGGCCAAGTTTCTGGGACAGTCAACCTGCAAAAGATATCATTTCCATTAATACTGGCATCAAGTATATTTACCAAAAACATATGTTAAATAGAAATGTATTATCTTATAGTTTTTATGTCCTTATATTTTAACCAAAGTTAAAGATGTAATTGTACAGGTGTTTTTTGACTTGCACATATGATCATTAGGCGTTGTTCTTACGTCATATCCGCGGAGGACGGCCAAGTGGAAGGACAGCAGCTGCAGGGGGATGATGCTAAGGATGCCCTGTAGACAGTCCACTGTGTGGGGCAGTCCGATTGTCTGGTACGCATCTTTAGTCAACTCAGGGTCGTCTTGGGAACATATGATAATCGGCCGGCCCTGACAGACAATACAGCATTGTTAAAACATGAACATATAAAAAGTAACTATTGAAACTGAGTATAAAGAAACGTACTGATCGGGCAGCCACCTGCTGCAGAGCGTTATGGCACTTCAAGTAGCAGCCGTCTCTCATAATGATCATGATGACTGGCATGTGTTTGTCCACAAGAGCCAGTGGGCCGTGCTTCAGTTCACCGGCCAGGATCCCCTCTGAGTGCATGTAGGTGATCTCTTTGATTTTCTATAGATTTAAGGTTAAATAGAGTCAATTTACAAATGCCAAACCATTATCCATTGATGTTTCACTGCACTCACCAGTGCCCCTTCCAAGCAGGTAGCATAATTGAAACCTCGTCCCATGACCAAAAGGGACTTCTGCTCATACAGTTCATTGGCAATGGTCTTGATCTTGTCATTCAAAGACAGCACCTTCTTGATTAGATCTAGAATAAAATATTGAGTTGACTGTATGTATGGTCATATTAAATATACTGTTGTGTAATTGCACTATTGTAGCTGCATTTATGTGACATAACAGTGCTGACCTGGTAAATCTTTGAGCCCGGCCATGATCTCGAGTCGCCTTGTCTGGAGGGAGAGTCTGTCCTCGCTCATCATCAGCCCAAACATGATGAGAGCCACGAACTGACTGGTGTACGCCTGAAACACAAACCCAACATGTAATGTCAAGCTGTTCTGCAGTGTTACAGAAATATGGAGAGTCATTTGGCAGAATGACTTTATCCCCATCTTATGTTGCTATGGTGACTCCAGTACCTTGGTGCTGGCGACTCCGATCTCAGGGCCTGCGTTTATGTGCACTCCACAGACTGTTTCTCTGCAGATGGAGCTGCCCACTGTGTTAGTGATGCCCACAGTCAGAGCTCCTCTGTCCTTACAGTAACGCAGAGCCATCAGAGTGTCGGCTGTCTCTCCTTTAGAGGACACAGAGAGAAGGAAGCTTAGCAATGGACGAGGAGGGTTTGAACTCAGACTACTGAGGAAAATTATGTGTGATTGTCATTGTGTACTGAATATTGCAGAAATTATATTGTTGAACTATTCTATGACTGTTTTGATTGTTTTGTAATGTTTAAGAGATAGGGTAAAGTAAAACTCTGTTATTAATGTTAAAATGACCATCAAATTATTAATTATTATTAATGTTAAAATGACCATCAAACTAAACTACCTAAATTATTAATCACAACGTATTTTGGTTTTTGTACACAAATAATTGGAGAACCAATATAGAACGACAACAGTGGCCCATGTTCATGTCAGTTGTAGAAAGAAAAGTATATAAACATAGCATTTTTTTTTTTTTTCAAAAAATAAAATTAGGGAACTCCAAAGAATCTACTTTCTTTCCCAGTTTTTATCTTTTGAACCCGACACGCAGGCTGGATGTGGCGTGTTAGTATTGAAACCAACAATCATGTTCCATTTTATGCAAATTCATGCCATTTTAAAAATATGTTACCTGACTGGCTGATGAAAAAGCAAACATCATCTCGAAAAACAGGTGTAATGCGGTCCAAGAAGTCACTAGCGAGCTCCACCATGACAGGCAGCTCCGTCAGCTCCTCCAGGATCTGCCTCGTCTGAACAATAAACAAATGGTTCATAATTATATCATTAGCACAAGGAATGTTAATAATCAGCACTTAACTAACATAGTTACTCAATTGAATATCTAACTCAACCCCAGTTCACTTACAGCCACAGCAGCATGAAAACTCGTGCCACAGCCGATCATTATGAGTCGCCGACATCGTTTGATCTCCTTCAAATGATCTTTCAAACCACCCAGCACCACTGCAAATGAAACCACATGCATGTATGTAAAAAAAAAAAACCCATTTAAATATGTTTGCATAAGGAGTGCCATTTTGTTCAACACTACACTGTTTGTACTATGAAACAATAGACTATAATATCCTTTATTTACTCTCAGTGTTACACATATAATTCTTACAATATAAATCTTGACCTTAAATAACTGTTATAGAAACACTCACCAACGTTGGAGTCAAAACAGATTCTGCCCCTCATGGTGTTGACCACAGACTCTGGTTGCTCAAAGATCTCCTTTTGCATAAAGGCATCAAAGTTCCCTGTAGAAACAATAGAGATTTTAATAAAAGCTTTATTTTGAAATATTTTAAGCACAGTACCTAATTCCACCAGCAGAGGGAACCCAAGCATAGTAAAAAACGACTACTACAATACACAAATCAACAGGTTTGTCTGGTGTCCAGCGTTAATCCAGGCATGGATTAAGTACCAACCAAAGGAGATGATGCAGTAACAGGTTTTAACAGTCTCCATAGAATACTTTGTTTTAGCTGTGACATGCCCGTAATATTTAATTGCCAAATTAGATTAAGGACATATTTGTGTTTTGTTGTAATAAAAATCTTCCTTTGATCAATCCATATTTATTCATTTACATTTCACGGAGAAATGATTCCACCCTAAACATACACACAGTATAATGTGTGCTTGTCAGACCTTTCATGATATGCTGCAGCTCCATTTGCAGAGTCTGAATGACTCGGGCCGTGTCTTCTCCGGCCTGTCGGTTCATTCTGTGGATGGACAGCTCTCCTTTGGTCACCACGGCGACATCGTCATCCTCCAGGTACAGCACTTTATTGGTGTGCTCAATGATGGCACTGTTGACCCACGACAAACTTAT
Source organism: Rhinogobius similis (assembly GCA_019453435.1). Lineage (NCBI taxonomy): Eukaryota > Metazoa > Chordata > Actinopteri > Gobiiformes > Gobiidae > Rhinogobius > Rhinogobius similis. Next base: position 21,593,632 of record CM033630.1, on the reverse strand, counting down.
CAATGTGTACTTAGTGATAAGAAACTTTCAATTAAAGTGCAATATTTACATCAATCTAGTGGCAAAGTGTGAAGAAAAGTTGGAAAATGTAAAAAAAGAAAAAAGGAAGAAAAAGTAAGAAACACACTAGGCTCGAAAACCCTGTATCTATCATGAACACACACAAATGCAGGGGCAATTAAGACATTAAAGGTGTTTTCATTTATTTGTATTTGTCAAATAGTAATGTGTAAATTAAGGTGAGTTTAGGCCCTTGCTATATATGGTTGCTAGATAACACAGATTTTGTACAACCAGGAAGTAGAATTAAAACCTTTACTAAAATTGCCAAACTAAGGGAAAAAAGACATGGATCAAATCTTTAGCATTTTATGTCAACCTTTTAGTGAAATGAGTGGTCTAAAGTGTCATCTGCACTTTAAGTCTCAATGAAAGAGGTAAGTGTGACTGTACCTGGCGTCAGAGGCAAAGTAGTATTCCACTGCCCTGCATTCTCCTGTGGATTTGATGACATCTGAGCTGTTAAGGTGGTTTTTCTCCTGGACTCCATCCTTGAAGTGCGCTACAGGGGTCAACAGATCAAAAGCCACAGGTCAGAGTGTACATAGAAGGTGATATTGAGTTTTAGACAAGTAAGATCCCGGTTGGACATCTGTGTCATCTGACTTAACAAGCTATAGTTTGGAGAGTTTAAAATATATACTACAATAAACACAAATGGTAGAAACAAAATAGATGCTCCAAAAGAAGGCCTATGTCATAAATCAGCCATTTATACAAAGTCAAATATGCACAGAAATAACTATTATAGTACAGTTAGAGCATTGGGGAGGGAACTAGTAGAGCAACAGAATGTTGGGCACAGTTATTTTCTCTGTTGTCGGCATATCAAGTGGTAATTATGTTTCAAAAGTGTTTATTTTATCCACCAAATTTCAATTAGATGTAACGCCACAGTGAGCCAAGCTGCTATTGTGTTACTAAAACAAAGGCATTAAAAGATCCTTGAATTTACATATTTTCTCTCTGCTACAATCTAGTAACACACCCAGTGCTCTTCTCTGCTGAACAAGAGCCGCCTTGGACTTTACCCTTGTCCCAATTGAGCTATCATAAACTATAAAATAAAGACAAACAGATAAGACAGTAAGGCCACAATGGAATACACTGTGCTGACAAGAAAAGAGACGACACAAGTAGCCTTCATCTTGAGCGTGATAAGAGTAATGTCACTTTGTTTCTAGTAGTGTTGGGAACATTACAGAGAAGTCAATCATTTTTTAGAGATTACCCTTTGATATTATAATAACAGTAATGTGGAATAAAACACAATATGAGCTGCCATTCATCTCTTCTGCTATAAACTTATTTCAAGAAAATGGAATTTGATGGTTAACATTCTAAAGTGGAAAAAGCCACAAATAACTAGAATTGTTGAAACATAATTAGTAAATACATGCTATACTAGTTGGGCTTCATTCTGAACTTATCTGAAGGAATGCAGGTATTTGTCCTTTGTACGCCACTTTAGAAAATCTGTTAGCCAAAATAGACAATGATTTGTGTTTTGTGTTTTGTGGCGGATACAGAGGAAGAGGACTCACCAGATTTGTACTGCACAGGGATCTGATCAGAGGACAGCTCGTGCTCACTGCGCACACCGATGAGCAGAGGACTTCCTCTCCTGCAAGGACCAGACAGAGACAGACAAATCAGAAAAGGACAACTCACTGTCTGAACACACAGCCACAATGCCAGCAGCAAACCACAGCTAGTGTGGTAACATGAGATCATGCATGATGACACACAGACAAACATAAGATTGCTTAGGCCTTGCTGCCCCAACATGCAGAGCCTCAGCAGATTATTTTTCAGCTAGAGGTGGGCAACAGTGACGACAAAGGTGAGTATCCCGATAATGACAGTCAGGCGATATTATATCAGTCCAAAAGAAATGAGTTAAAACATGTCTTTAAATGTATTAGATGAGGTTTAATTATCATACAAATGTCTCTACAATTAATCACAAAAGTGCATAACTCTCACCCTATGCTCTTATTTGAAAGTTTACAATGTACTTTTTCATTTTTACTTTTAATCAGATCTTTTTAACACTATAAACGATATACCGACATATCTTTAAAACAACATTGACAATATTATCTACATGTTGATGGATTGCCCACCTCTGCTTTCATCTTCCATATACAGTATCTAGACTTGGAGCTGAAATTAACTACGTGGTCATGTGACATACCGGAGCTGGGTTGCTATGATGCAATCTTTATTAGCTTTAGCAATGTTACCAACTCAATGTTAATGCTAAACTACATTCACAATAGTCTTGATATGATTCTGAGAGCTTTGCCAACGTTAATAGTTACGGGAAAATCGCTGCTTCCTTTCTGGCAATTGAATCTTATTAGTTTATTACAGCAGATTGTGCCTGTCTTTGAAATGTATACTGTCAGCATTTTTATTAACTAAGAAAGACGTATCAAGAAATTAAAACCTGCAATGAAAAGAATAAAAAACAGCGTCAAACAGTGTCCGGATGACTATCCCTGAAACTTTTTCTACGATGAATCACGCCTGGACGAATGAGGGATTACATCGACGAAAAGAATAAAAAGTTATACGGTGGCGATATTTCCAAATCTACTCCAATGTTCCAAATAAACTGTCTGTCCACTGAGCCTTAAAGTATAGTGTCTCACAATGATACTATTCCTTCTTCTTTCTTGTCCATAATAGCTTTCCCTTGATTTATCTGGAGCTGCGCTGACGTAAGGAGAGTTGTTTTAACGGGTGTGGGGCTCTAAAACTAAGCTTGCAAACAGAAACATGTGGTTGCTCTCCAAAACAATTACCCACAGGGACTGAGGCAGCGTCGGGAAGAATTGTAAAAAAAAAACTAAATCAAAGTATTGTAAAGAGACAGAAAGCCAACACAGAGCAAGAACTGCTGCATATGTGCAAATAAAAGTGCAGCAGTATCGTATGGCTATGAAACGCCTCTATTTCATGATCAGGCTTTCTTAGAAGGTCTAAAACAGTTTTGCGATTACTCTGACTGCCTGGCCACTTTGAATGTGTTAGTATTCACCTTATTCAGGAAGTTGCCACAGACGCCACCATTATCTGTGGCCCTTTTTCCAGTTGGGTGATTTTTGCATAGGGCTCACAGCAAATAATTATTAATTTTAGGTATCACTGCTATTTATCTTGACTCCTAACAGTACTCAACAGTACACACAAGTTAATAGTGAAATCAGTCAAAAAAAAAAGCTACTCTGAACAGGTTATAAACAGACCATAGAAACGTTTTCAAGGCAGAGAAACAAAGCAATGTCTCCTTACTGTTTATATATATCAACAGTGGAAAATTTTGCGCATTCAACCTACTTCATATTATATTTTAGTGACAAGACTTTTCTTTAGTTCTCATTGAAAAGAATGAATTCCCGCTTAACTGGAAATGCAACAAACAACATAAGTGCAGGTAAGTAGCAGTTTGAAGAAAAAGTGGGTGGGGCATAATAAGGTAAATACGTCGGCTTATTCATTTGTGATCAGCTTCATACACTGCATGTGTTTCCTTTCAATAAAGTGGAGTTTTATGAATTATATGAAAAAAACTACTCTTAATCATGCACATTGGTTTAACAGGAATAAACAATTCAAAGCAAAATGTTATAAAGGTTTAAAGATAAATAAAGCTAAAAGTCGTCAAAATGGCATCCAAATGATAAATAAAATGAAACCCATGAGTACCAGGGTGAATTTAAACAAATAGTGAAACAGGAATCATAGAGAAAAAGGATTTACAATGACTCACTTAAACTAAAAACAAAACTGACAGCTTAAGGAATTATCCTTAAGAGAAGACACACATGCATGCACAACTCATCTGGCAAGAAGTGCAACCTAACCTGTGCTTTTGTCAGCAACGATGACAGATAAAATAATGTAACGGACAATTACATTATAAAAGAAATCTCCAAAAACGTGACATATGAGTTGTTTCATAGGAGGAATAAATATGACTCATTTGTAGTCAATGAGTGGGCTGTGACTGTAACCAAAACACAATGTAGTAGGACACCACTAACCTAGTGGACACAGCCTCCCCAGGGAAATGCCGACTTTTGAACACCAAGGCAAAAGCCCCTTCCTGAAAAAGGGAGAGGAAACATAAGGATTAGGTTTACACTTGAAAAACTATACTTGAGTCGCATGGTGTAATGTAGAGCAGACTAACAAACATTTCAGCTGTGGGCTGGTCCTGTGGCCTTTGGCAGTGGTGGAGTGGGCGTGGGTGCAGCCAGTGTGTGGGGGGTTTAGAGAAATAAGACTGCTATTGTACAACATCAGCTGTGTTTCGAAAGCCCCGAGTGGAAAACGCTGCCTGTGGTGGCTCTGGGACGGAGTGACGAAGAAGCACAAGTTTAAGTTGGGACAGCGGCCGGACTATAGAGTTTTATATGTACTTTAGATTTGTCAGTACACCAGTATTTTAGTATAAAGTTTAAGTGGAAAAAGACATCCAAGTTATTTTACTTTTAGTTAACCAGTGTATAAAAACACAAAGTTGCACTTAGAATAATATGTTATGATGTTAATGTTACTGTATTATTTTATTATATTCTGTTTTTGCTGTAGTAGAATAGATTCACCTTTGTTTCTGCTTATTGTTCTTGTGTTGCTATTGTAGGTGAATGCCTTGGGCTCAACACTTCAAGGTAAACTAGCCTTGCAATAGAGGCAAGGAGGCGGCTATGGTATTGGACGTTGTGGCAGTAGTGGCTGTGTAAGAAGGGTTTTCACTGTCAGATTGAATCAGAGCTTTTAGGGCAACAGGAACAATTCCACCGACTCACTAAACCACAACAGTTTCCTTTGGTTTTAGACCGCCGCACTAAAGTGAGTGTGCATGATCTATCAGTGACACAACGGGATGTGAGCTCGTATAACGTGATTAACTCAGTTGTGGAAATATTTTAGATTTGTCTACAAATACTCACCAGCTGCTTGATGACCCTCTCGACCAGTGTGGAGAAAGTCACGCTGTCATTCTCTCTGTTGTCGTAAATGTACTTGATGAGTTTAGGGATCACTTCAGTGTCAGTCTCAGACTCAAACTCGTATCCGTTGTTGATCTGTGGACAAGAAGGGAACTTATAAGATCAAGTAAACTACTACACCAGTCAAGGTTGAGGTTATCTTCGAGGATAACCACCAAACAATAGCACAGATATTATGTATGATATCAAGCTATATCTGGTCCATAACTTTGAGTTTATTGAGCTGACAAGACTTGCAATGTTACATTTCTCTTTCAAATGATTCTGGATCCAATTAAAATCTATTTCATTGGCTAAAATGTATTTTTACTCTCACAACCAACAGATCATTTCAATTGAATAGGTTTTTGTAGGAATGACAAGAAGACAATTAAGGACTGCATTAAAACACCATGTATATATTCTATGAACACTGACCAGGTACTCCTTCAGCTCTTTGTAGTTGGTGATGATGCCATTGTGGATGACGACAAATTCTGGAAAACACAGTAAAAAAAAAAAAGTTTATTTTAAATCAATACATTGTATTTATTTACATATTTCCCTCAACAAAATTCCTCTCTAGCTACGTCTGAGCCAGTAAAAAATGCATACATTAAAATTAGATCTAAAAATAGGACTGAATTGTGTAAATGTAACAACAGCCACGCCTCACTTCACCTTCAGAAATGCGCCCCGTCTCGTCGAACTAGTTCTTAGAGTATTCTGATTGAATAGCAACGGGAACGGAGCAGGTGTTTCTTTAGTGATGCAGGAAGAACAATGGATTAAAATGTTTCCTTTTGTATTTAAGAGCCTCCAACCAAAAGAACATCATAAAACATTGTGTGTCTATGACGTTACAGAAGGGTGTGTGGGGGTGTGTTTTCAATTATTTGGAACAGGGATGAGCCACGATGCTGAATTAGAGTTTATAATAATAATATTTAGCTAATATTATAATAATAGCTGATTAGCTAACTAATATTACGTTCACGTTCAAGTAATCATTTTTAATATAAGCTTCTTTAATGTAAACTAAAATTTAAGACATTACACTTAAATTCTAAATAAATGACACTGGTCATCCACTCAAAATGTGTGTTCTTACTACAGGCACAGAACATATAGGTGCAGTGTTCGTACCGTTGTCCTTGTCGGAGCGGTGAGGATGGCTGTTCACGGCACTGGGCTCTCCGTGAGTGGCCCAGCGAGTGTGAGCCAGACCAAAATGTGTGTTCAACTCCTCGTCCAAGTTCAGGGAATCTTTCTCTGAACAAAACACAACACCACAAAGTTTCAAAAGAGCTACAAACTTACATGTGTTCTAGATGGAAGGTTTTTAGAAATAACTATCTGCTGCAGTAGTGGTTACATAGTCGCATTAGTATCAGTAGAAGAAGCAGAAACATTTGAATTCAAGCAGAATCAATGGGAAAAGCAGTGGGAATTGTAGAATGGTAGTATTAGAAGTGGCACACACAACAGTAAAAATACTTAATTAATCATAATTTAATGGTAGCCAATGTTAGGGACACCGGTAGCATACAAGCATATTCGATAAAAAAAATAGAAATTAAACTTTAACCGAAGTCATACAACATTTGTATGTCATTGTGCAAGTTAAGTTGTGCTACTTACTGTAGAGCTCCTCGTCCAGTGCTTTGACTTTGCCCTTCTTCTTGATCAGACAGATAGAGTTTCCATTGATGTCTGTGGTCTTCTTTGGCCCATCCACAGCCACACCTGAAAAATAAATTAAAGACATGTTTTAAACTTGAGCTTGTAAACTAATCGCACCAGTAAAGAAATGAAAAAAAAAAAAGAAATAACAGTGTCTTTAATGTTTTTTTGTTTTTTTTGCCAAGCCCTAGTTTGCATGAGTCAAATAACACCATCAAACAAACATCCTGCTCGAATAGGATCAGCAAACACTTGACCGTATGAGAGGAGCTGTGTAATATTGGCCAAGATGGCACCCACAGAAGCATTACAGGATGAAATGCACATCACAAATTTAGCTTTGGGGACATATACAAGTATATCTTATCACCTTAAATATAGGGTTGAACATAAGTGACCTTCACTATACTTTAAAACATCATATAGACTTAAGAAAAGTTTTCTTAGTGTCACTGAGCTGGGAATAGTTCGTAGACCCAACAACCTCCAACATCGTACGAGGAGATTGGTGTAATGTGAATTCAACCTCTTGTACTTTGTATCAGTCGACATTGTTTCGATGTCATTTTGGATGCAGGAGTCGACCAACAGCCGCTCGCGTGTGTCCCGGTCCTACCTGCTGAATCATAGCCCCTGTACTCCAGTCGCAGCAGTCCATTCACCAGAGTCTCAAATATCTCCTTTCTGGTGCGGGGCACTCGGTAATTCAGGTAGGCAAAGATTCCTGGGTAAAGAGACGAAAATTGTTTTACAGAATGAGATGATGTGGGAAATGTTTACACAGCTACTCAAATCTCACTGGACTATTTACGATATATTTAGTGGGCGCACATCCTGAAGCAATTCACAATCTGTTTTACTTTTTGTATTTTCATAAACAAATAGTTGAAGTAGGGCTGGGCGAAATGGTGATGAACTAAAGTTGTGATCTCAGCGCTGTATTTTGGCTATTGATTAACTTCTCCTGTTGGTCAGCCTCTGAGTGAGGGGCAACTGGATTTGACCAATCACAGTGAAGTGTGAACTTTCAGACGAAGCAGGTGACTTTATTTCCCACTTATAGAAAAATACAAAGTGTACAAGAAACTAAATCCTAATTTTGCCCAAAGAACATTGTAATATAGCAGGTATTTGGAAAACCAACTGGTTGTATCAGTAATTGTGAACGTGTAGACAGTCTCCCTAATATTACTCTACTTTTACTCGGATGCCTACTTCAGAATTTTTTTAGTGGCAGCACACTGATTCAAGGACACGTTTAAATTATTCTTGAGCTGTTCTGGCCGTTATAGAAAGTATCGCCCACATTCATCTTTACTTTACACTAAATGTTTCCAGTGAAATCCGTGCTGCTGCGCTCCTGGAGGACGCTGCAGGAATGCTGAGGTCTGTCACTCCACGCGCACACAGCCGACTATTGAGAGGCGCACATTACGCGCAGTGTTGGAGAACCAGGTGAGAGTGGACCGAGGTAAACTCCAACCTTGGCCTCTCCTTTTGCAGACTCGAGGGAACGCGCAAAGACACAGTTAAAGATTGACTTCTCGGTCGTAAACGTCAGCGGTGACCGGTCAGTCCCACTACAGGCAGATGTAAATGTGCGAACTGTGGAGGGGATTTAACTGAGCCTGGCAAGAGAATGAGAAGAGACTTGTTGAAAGTAAAACACAGCCTATAGCAAATGTAATCAGTGAATGAGGTTGTTTTCATTATCCTCTGTTGCCTCGCCAAAGAAAATTGACACGTAGCAGCAGTCGTGCGTAAAGCCACTTGACGTATCCAATTCTTGCAGAATGACACAAAACAGATATCAGACAGAACAGGGTCTATCTGTTTTGTTCCTAATGTTAATTCTTACTTTGAATAATACTCTCGTCGCGTTATTAAAAAGTGCGTGTCATTCTCAAATATACTGCTTTTCTTTTCTCACAGTTAAGAAAACACAAACTTAAATCAGACTCACCGCACATCGCTCAGTCTTTGGCCTCAAGTTTAGCTGCGTCTTCTCAGCTGTCAAACAATCGAGATGTGAGTGATGCTCCTCTCCTGATAGATCCAGAGCGAATGCACAGTCCGACACACTCCCACTAAGCATTTAAGTGGCGTTTCCTGGAGAGACGGACCAGGCCCCTCCCCCGCTCGCTCCCGGACGTCCCGCTCCACCGTCGCACACAGACCTCCCCGGCCCTGCCCCGTCACAGACCGAAGGGGTAATGAGACTGTGGCCCTCGTTGACGCAATTAACCATCCGACAAAACTAGTTCCGTGAGTAATCCTAAAGCTGGATATGAGGAAGTTAACAGGTGAAAACAGGTGAGGTTACATTGTTAAAGGCACAGTACACCTCCATTTTTATATTTTTATTGCATTACATATTTTCTTTTTTTACTTGTCCTTCCTTGCTTGCATCTCCACAAACCTGTCTCTTATTTGGCCTGGAGGAGCTTGTTTCTTTGGAAATGTGGCTGCATTGGCTTTAATGTTACACAGTATGGCATAAAACGGATCTATCTGCATGAAGTATCTATCTTCCGAAGTATTTTTTTTTAAAGTATGAAGTTAATAACAGTAGTAGTAGTAATAATAATAATGTTATTTAATGCCATCTGTCAGGACACATGTCTGTGAATTTTGCAGTCGGCATCTTCATTGTGTTTTCCTCAGTTTAAAAATTCTAAATGAACAAATGACCTTGTAAAAATTCATTCAATAGATTTTCAAGTCTTCAAATTCAACAGTGAGTAAAATTCACAGAGAAAAATATCACTGCAAAGATTGAAGATGCAAAGATTTACTCGCTTGGATCGATTTGTATTTTTTTTTTTTGTGCCAAATTCACTGCCATTTTGACACTCTGAATTTAAACATTTGAATTTGTGAGCTTGAATACTTAAAAATGAATTTTGAACCGAGAAAAACACAATGAAAACATAGTCTACAAAATTCAGATTCAAGCATGTTTAAAGTGAGACATCTGGCAGTATTGGAAATTCAAAATCTAATGGAACTAAATGATCTTCCATAGGACACCCAATCAAACAACAGCACATGTAAAAGCAACATAAAACACCAAGGCGTAGTTAAACACATTTCAAAGAGATTATAGAGATTATGCAGATTTAAGGAGGTTTGTCTAGAGTAGAAAATATCCAAAGATTCCAGCTGCCTGTGGTTGAACTGATAAATTGTTCCAGAGTTTTGGAGTGATTGAATGCTCTGGCCCCATAGTGAGCATTTTCACTGAGGACACTGAGAGGAGATCAGCAGATGAAGAACAGAGAGAACGGGACGGGTGCATGGATGTTACACAGGTATGAGAGGGGCCTGACTGTGGAGTGCCTTAAACGTCAGAACGAAGACTTTGACCTGGATCCTGCGGGTTATGGAGAGCCAGGGGAGTTGGATGAGAACTGGCGTGTGATAGATTTTGTCTGGGTGATGATCAGCATTAGCGTTTTGGACATGTTGAAGTTGTTGATGAGTTTTAGAGAGAGACGAGTGAGGAGGGAATTACAGTTACGATAATTACTATGTCGACTTATCGTTCAATAAATAATATCTGTGATGATATTTTGGGGGTCTAATATTTAATTTGTGTTCATTTCTTTTATATAGTACAATAATATTTGTGCTTTTGAGAGTCGAACATGTCACTTCTATGACAAACTGTAGACACTAACTGTTGACTAAAGTGTTTCATGCAGCTTTTAATTCGCTGCACTTCATGTTTTCCGAAGATATTTTACATTTAGAAAAGGGTTTACTGGGATTTTGTGGCTTTAGCGTTCGTGAGTCAGTGGACTAAAGTAGTTATTGGATATCATGACAATTTGATAAAGCAATATATGGAACTTCAAAATGTGTTCTTGTGACAGACCTACGTGATGTAACAAATGCATGGGTGAGGACCTGGGTGGAGTGCTGGGTGAGAGATGGGCGGAGTCAGGAGATCTTGCGTAGGTGAAAAAAGGCTGTGCAGACAGTCTTATTGATGTGCGTGGTGAATGAAAGAGTAAAGTACAGTATGACGCCTAAACACTTTATTTCCATGAAACTATTTCCACCTCCAGAAAATTACATACCATGCCTTTAAGTCAGGGATAACATTGAAAGGATTGTGGTTATTTGAGTTTATTTTACACCTTGAAGGAAGTTATGTAAAATAAATAAGACAAATTACAGAGCAAAACTAAGACAAGGAAGTTAGGCAGTACAAGAAGCTAAGTTCCTTGTTTGATTAAATCTTTCATTTTTATTTAATAAATAGGTATGGCTTCTTCGGTGGTTTTTACTTCCTTGTTAAGATCATTTAGCGTGTTTCCCTCTGACTGAAATTTATTTAAATAAACAAGGAAGAAATGCCTCATGTTCATAGCAGCATAACTGTAATCTCTCATCCGCCAGTGATGCACCAGCATGCAGGTCTGATTTACAGATTTCATCTGAACCCAGTCCTAAAATAACTTATTGGACTGTTTTGTCTCTTGCAACCATCACAGAATTACAAGCATCAGAGTCAGTTTTAGCAGATGAGACAGTAAGTACGTTTGTAATTATCCCACCCACCAGAGGTTAGCTGGTTCAAACTCCACCAGTAGGTTGGTTATATGGCTCACTGTGAAGGGTTTGGTAACCCAAGATAAAAATCTGCTGTGTCTCTGATTCTGTCCAAGTAGTCGTGTGATGTCAGTTTCCAAACTGGTCTCATCAACAAGGTCCAGAATCTTTACTATATCCTCATCACAGATATTGAACAGGGAGGCTCCCATTGAAACTAAATTATCATTATTATCATCTTAAGACACACCTAGAAATCTTTACGCACCTCAGTACATTGTATTCTTGTTTCTATCAAAGTCATTCAAACGCTTCATTTGTTTTCTTTTGCAACTGTGGGCAACAATCAATTGACATCATATGCTTTAGCTGGTTTACAATACTAAGAATATCTTGTAATGAGTGCAATACAGATCAAAGGTCCCTAGTAAATTTACAATAAATTAATAAACAATGAAATGACAGTATATTTCATTTTAAATCTTTCAAACTGACATTTTTTAGTGCATTATTTGCTTTGGTCTAATGCATGAATAACTGAATAATATCTGTCTATATCTATCTTTAAATTATTGACTGGGTTTATGCGTTTACAAAAAGGATATTGCATGCTTAGAAAATGCAGATAAGCGGTCCAGTAACTGTAATAAATATTATTGTGACGTCTATCATAGCAGTTGTATCTTTGGCGTCAGACTTGGCTCTATCGTTGATCGTACATGACTTGTACTGCGTAATTGCTTAACTGCACATGACCAACCCTGCTTATTAGATTAATTACATAGGTTTTTTTTTGTAATCTTCAGGGAGTTGCCAAAATGTCTTGTGTATTTAATTTGAAATAAAAAGTTATTATCCTCTGTATTTATCAGCGTTTGGGTGTGGCCAGTGCTGGTTTTAACTGTCACTAGTACAATGTTAAAGCAAATAAAAATTTGAAGTAAGAAATAATACTGTTATGCATTACTTTGAAAATACAATTACTAACAAAATACTCAGTTAGTTGCTTGTGCATGTTTCGGAGGAGAATGCAACCTTCAGCTGTCAGGATACAGCCAAAACAAGGAGCATGTGGAATGTGCTAAAAGTGAAAACCCTTGAACATGACTTTCAGGGAAAGAGAGAGACAAAGAGATTTAGCAACGGGGTGGAGACGTTTCCTATCGCTTTTGGTGGTTTTAGGCCAGTTGAGATTGTTTAAACAACTTTTGTTGTTTACCTCTGGTGAAATGTCATAATGAAACATAAAAGCATGTATCTGATCAATTTATATAATACTATAAACAGAGTAATCCCAGATCAGTTTAACTTAGTTAGTTTCCTTTCGGCAGTTATTAAGAATACCAAGTAATTACAGATTGTAAGTACAAAGTTACTTGCAATGTATAACTACTTCCCCAACACTGGGAGTGGCACACGTCCAGTTCTTTTAGTTTTAGTAAGAGATGGTTTAGCTCAAAACCACACACTGGCATTAACTATTGTAAACATCAATGCCTTTGATTCAGTGAAGGCCACTTTGTCCATTGATCTCCAGTACATATTAAAGATTGCATTGCCCTGAAAGTTGCTTGTGTTGATACTTCTGGCCTGCAGAAAGCCATTTGCAGGGGATCTCCCATGCAACTGTACATCTGCTTCATGTTAGCAGCTTCTGGCCAGTGACTACACGGGGCTCCTCGCTCCTCAGTGGGGGATGGCAGGAACGTGACAGCTCAGTGACTAGGTCAGGCTCCAAAGATTTTATATGCAAACTCTATTCTTTATAATCTACTTAAAAAGTGAATATGACAGGTTAGACTACATGTTTCACTGCAACGTATCATATGACATGGAGGTGAAACAGAAAAACTATAGCAACCATACTGCAAACAAGGGTCATAATTCATACAAGTTACATAACAATTATGGTTTGACAAATAATAATGCCTGATAACACCTTTATTTTGTTAAATGAATGTTTAAACTGTCAGAAATACAGCATGTCAGCCGCTGTAAATTGTTCCTGTATTTTAGATATTTTAGATATAATGTCACTTATTAATGACATTCAGTTTAGTTTTACTTCCTGTAATTTTCAACTTTTCTTTACAAACTGCCACTTGACTGATGTAAAACTATGATAAATATTTAGCAAAGTTTCCATCTCACCAAACAAATAATGGTAATAATTGGAAACTTGAGAACCTGTCATGCACTTTAATGCACTACCTAACACTTGTTCTTTCTAGACAGTTGTCTTCTTCATTACCTGCCGTTACTACATTCATATCTACTTAGTTAAGTTATGAAGTTGTTAGTTTGAGATGTTTGTTAAACTATGTTAGTTTAACAAACCCATAAGTTATTAACACATAACAGGAAACTATACCTTTTAACTATAAATAGGAAAGGGGTGGGATTAAATAAATTACACATCTTCCCACTCCTTCTTGGACGTGTAAACCTGCAGCTCGGCCTGTGTTCAGCATCTTGTGCTCTTGCGATGTCATTATTTGTGACATGACTTGTGTTTGCATGTTTGAAGTAATTCCATTAACTCATAAATAAAATAATAATAAAGAGCTGTCAAAAAAATGATACTCGGATACAAATCAGCACTAAAATTAGTACAAACATTGAAACTAGATACTAATTTGAACAAGTATTACAACACAAAATACTTATAGAAAAGAAGTGTTTTACTTAATCGTGGGGTTATTAAAATCAAATTTCAGTATAAAGTCTCTTCCTTAGTATCGAAATCAAGTTTTAGAGTGACAACAATACATGATTCATCCTTCTATTATGACGACCAAATCTTTTTATGTCATTTAGTGCGACCTGTGTAACTAATACTAAAAAAGTGTAGTTTTATGACACTATGTCACAGCCCATTTTAACCACCTGTTTTAGTATTAATAATATTGTAATTTATTTTTGCATGATTTATTCTTGTTTTATCATTCTTATTTTTCTACTATTTTGATACTATATTGAGTCAAAAGCAATTCCCCAAAGTTTATGCAATAGTTTGAAGTATGAAGGAGCACAGCTCAAGTGTTAGTTTGTTACGTAACACAGGGCACTGATGTGATTCATGTGTGACCTACATTTTCCTCCTTAACCATAACACTGTGACTCTAACCCTGTGTAGTGGGCATGACGGACCCTCGCCCTGACAGCCACTGAAGGCCCCCAGCTCAAGCGCGGCCCCCCAGCCCCTCTCCTCTCGGGGGTTCAGCTCCAGGACACCTCACACTGAATCAAGCCCAGATGTGGCTGCACTAAAGCAGAGCAAACCCACCCAGCTGTGTACGTCAGCGTCCGAGTCCCCGGTGAGGTATTGTCACCAGCTGTTATCCTGTTAAAACACCACTATGAGCCTTGCACTTCTGAAACAAGAGAATGAATGAGACGGGTTCAGGACACACAAGTAGTAGTTTCTAAGCGCCGGGTCAGCAGTGCTTTACACATATTACATTGACTGAAAATAACAACAAAATGTGTAATGTTGGTTCAGTCATTACAAGGACAGTAGAGAAAAATTAGCAAAAACAGGCTGGTCTCCAGGAATATTCCACAGTCTGCCATTAAATGTATCTATAATGCATTCATTTCATTGCTTTTTTGTTCAAAATACCTTGAAAAACATCTGTAGGAAAGTTACATAGTGGGTATGACAGTTTGTATGGTTATCCCGTTTTGACTTTTTTTGGTGGAATAAAACCTGTTGTAAATGTATATGATAGTTTTGCACCAATAAAGAGAAAAAAAAAAGACAAATCTGTTGAAATTTTCAGGAAGTATAGCGGTGTTCCAAAAAAATGATGACATCACACTAGGGAGACTCACAAGGGACAAATTACAACCAAAAAACTAAATTTTCTGATAATTTAAACATTGATTCAACGTGATAAAGGAGTGTCCATATATATTTATTTGTCAAATAATAATTTCTGTGGCATTAGATTTCTCTTTTGGCCCAGTGTATGACATAATTGCTAGGTAACCTTTACAGAATGTCCTAGTGTGATGTCATAATTTACAACCAGGAAGTAAAAAAAATTAAGCTAAAACTGGCCAACTGGACAACTGGGAAAGAAATAGTTAATTCTTTAGTAGAATTGTAAAAGTAATGATCTTGCCTGTGTTTTAGTAAAATTAGTACTTCAACCTGTCATAGGCACTTTAAATGAGACTTATCGAACTGTAGGTCAGGTAGTTCTTTGTAACGCGTAATATTGATCTAAAACCTCTTAATAACTGAATGAGATCCATTAACTTTCTGTTCAAAATGGCAGAACTTTATAGTGGCATTTTACCATAGCGAGCAAAAGATTTTCATGTACATGTTTTAAATTTTTTGTGTGGCTATGTCATATTTTAGAACTCTACATGTTTTATACAGGGACCTTGATTTTTCAAATAACCAGTAATAACTGGGCGGGGATATGGGCTTAGGTGAAAAAGGCCTCAGTTGTAGGACAATACAAGATTTACTCAAATAACCACATTATGGACTGGGACAGGGCTCAGGTCTTTGGTCTAAAACAACTAATTCAAACACTGGATCAAGGACGTGACTGAAATTAGAAAGCGAGGCACTAACACCATCAACCGAGACGCTGGAGCGTTCCTTCTGTCACACACACTCTCTGTCGCCTGACCACAGCCCAGGAAGTAACAGCGGCTGATAAGCACCACCAAGACCCGTGACAGTCCTGAAGATGGCAGCCTGTCAAGGTAAAAATACATCTCAAACATTGTCTTTAAAGAGAAACCTTGTTTGTGGATTAAAGGTCAAAGGTCAATTTTATTTATTTAGCACATTTATAAACAGATACACCTACCCAAAGTGCTGAGTTCAATAACACAAGACAAGATAGAACAATTTAATACTGAAAAATACAAATTGAAAACACAATGTAGATAAATAAGTCATAAAATGTCTAGCTCATCTTGAATTAAAAGCCAGTGCAACGATTTGAAACTCTGAACTGAAGTAATGATGAGGAAACAATGTTCTAACAAATAATAAAAGCTCATTAAAGTTGATTTAGCAGACTATGTCTCCTTTACGTATTTTGCTTTTAAAAATGATACCATTGCTTCCTTTTCAGCCTTGGTGTGGGTATTGTTTCACTTCCCGTAAATTACGAGGCAATATCTGCCTTCTTCCTTGTATAATTCCAGTGTATTGTGAATATCGTTTACTACCCAACCTCTATACACAATAAAGTATTTTATCTCCAAAACAAAGCTTTATCACGAAAACGAAACCTTGAAGCAGAGCAGCACCCGGCTTATAAAAACAGTGAGTGGTTCTTGTAATCTAGATACTGGTTATCATGGTCACTCTGGTGATAAATGGGTGCCTGATATCTGACATAAAGCTTTAAGGAAACAGTCCAGACGTGGACTGTGAGTAAGTGAGAGTGCAGTGTTTTGATGCGGTGGTCTCTGTGCTGTGGAGACTGGGTGGATTGCACATGTTTTACTGGACGACATGAGCTGTGTGTCGGCAGAAGTGGGAGGGGTGGGTGGGTCATTTGGGGGGGTTTGGATACACGTCACGCAGGACCCATTGAGACACATCTGCATTATGTCATACTGTCGGGGCACTCCACCCTCTTTTCCAGCAGCCCCAAACTAACACTGAGTCCAGGAGTCCTCAAGTGTGTGATGAAAACATGTACATCCCTCAAAATAGCCTCTGTAACATTGCTATAATTCTGACAATTTGCTGATTATTTTTGCCCGGGCTTCACATTTAACGCTTACATCTGTCCAGTCCAATAAATCATTTTCAGTCAGGGATATGTTGGAGCGAGGGCGTATGCAAGAGGAGATCCTACCGTCACTCTTCACCTTAGGCCCACTTTCATTGGACTCCAGCAGCAGACGCCACAATACTCTGCTCAATTATCTGGGTCAAATCTCTTCAAGATGATATTTCTACAGAAAAAATCTACAGAAAATCCTTACTTCTAACTTAACTGATGTCAACATGCCTGATATGTTTGTGTTTGTTTGTCTTTTTCAGGTCACCTCTGTCCCCTACAGGTCCAGGGTCAACTTAACTGCAATTGCAATGAAATAGTGTAGTCAGTTACAAGTAGGTCAGCAGGTTGGCTGAATATGGGTGACAATGGACAAAGTGGGACTATTTGATCCTTTCTATTGAAAAAACAAACAAACATGCACTTCCACAAATTACAATTCACCTTACACTAATCACTGACGTGTGCAGAATTCAAAATAATAGATTAGGAAGCATGAGATCATCTAAAATGTGACAAATGATTATTTCAAAGTTAAAAAGTGAACAAAAAACATACATAAAAACCAAACACGAATACATGCATAAAACAAATACAGCATAGTGACATAACTTGTGCATATATTGGTTAAAATGATCAATTTAATCTGTTGCCTTTTTAACCAAATAGTAAATACTGTACAGTTGGTGCTTTCGTGTTTTAGGTCTTTTCACACCAAAAATGAAAACATTGTGCCAATAGTACTTCCAAAGACATGAATACCAAGTTATGTGTGTAACATTTCCGGTATTTTCTTAGACATCTAGAGTTTTTCCAAAATTGTGTAACTAAAATTAAGTAAATACAAGGAAGCTGAATGTTCAAAAGCATCCCACTTTCCCCACATTCACACCACTGCTTCCAAAATTGTACTTTAATAAAAACAAAGCTACTGAAAGTTCTTGTTTCAGGTTAGTTTTTAACATACATTTTTAAAGAAACATGATTCAATAAACTGTTTATAGTTGAATTAAGTTTTTAAAGCCACAATCCATATGTTCTCAGAGCTTTGGCCAATCGGAGCAGTGCAGTGCTGTAGAGGTGTCGTACCTCTATGATTTTTTCATGTAACAAATTACTAATACATGGCTAAAATTACAGGCACAAGTGCAAGTAAAAAATATCTCCTCAAGAAAGTACAATTCCCAAAAAATCTACTCAAATATAGGAGCGTGGGTTACTTTCCACCCCTAACATTTAGTAATTATATATTATTTAACCTTATTTCACAAGGGTTGCCCCACTGAGGTTTGAATCTCATTTTTGGAGGGTTCCAGCTCCAGAGGGACCCGGCTATACAGTTATAGTTGTACAAAACTGAAGCACCAAAAAGAAAAGCATGCAGACATGAAGAGAACAAGCAAACTCACAGATACAGTAAAGGCCCCACCAGATCTGGGAATGAAACCCGGGGCCCCAAACCTAGAACCAGGCAGTTTTTTGTGTGAATTGGTGCATTACTATTACCTGTATTGTAATAATGATCCTGGTCAAATCATGATACACTTTAGATGTTTAAATGTGGGCAGTTTAAACTGTGTCCAGCCAATGTTACACACCAATCACAGGCTCCACAGTAAATCTGCAACTCCTTTCTTCATATTTTACTGTCCACTCTGTCTGGACAGCCCTGTCACTGACCGATCGCTGCCTGAAAACCAAAAACAGATGGACACACTTTGTAACTAACCAAAGCATGTCACACAGACACACAGAATAAGCAATGATTCGACATTGAACACATATTTTGGCATCCTTTTCTTACCACAAAACGAGGGCAAGAGTCACGCCCTGTAACAAATCTGCTTCATTCATGTAAAGACTCTCATAACTGAAGGCACTAGTAGACAATGCCAGTGCTTTTTACCAGAGCTGTAGACACGGTGAAACGGCCTTGAGGGAAAGGCCACTACTATTTCCTTACACGTATTGTCTATAGTATTGTCTTTCACCGGCAGGAACATCACAAATGGTCTCATTTTATCGGGGCAAATGTGATGAATGTTACGCTTCCTCTGCCCTCTACTGGCCGGTGTTTGCAAGTTCAATAGACGGTACTTTATTTCCACAGCATTTGTACATAAATATAGTTTTGAAGCTGAAGTAACGTCTGAAATTATGAAATAAACTGGGGTGCATTTGTTGTATTATTATATATATAACTGCTTCATGAGTGAGACAAAGTCATTTAGTACATCAGTTTATTTGCATCAGATGTATTTACAAATTGGATACGGCTTCCATTGTGCAATTAACAGCCATTACTCTTGCATAAGAGATCAATCACAAACAGGAAAAAAAGTTGCAATAATGGATTAAAGCAAGAAAAAGTTGCACACATTTCAAAGCATCTTAAAATATAAAAACTGAAATTGTGGAAATACAACAAATTAGTCTGCCATGAAATAAAACTACATTCTTTACACGTTATAGAAAATAATCTGATGTAAACACACAGTAGGTGGAAACACCATCAGTCAAATCACACTAGTCTAAGTACAACCAAAAAGCACTATACGACTAAGTAAAAATACTACATGGCCACTGAGCGCGTTGGATTGAAGTTGCATGTCAGTAGAACTACAAAAAGCAATTATAATAATTAACTGACAAGTTATTTCAGCACTTCATCTCTAGCCAATGGCGACAAAATAAGGACATCGAGGCAATGCTTGTGAATGGCAGAAGATACGACGCAGAACTGACAAGTAAAGGTTTATTTATTGTGCCGTCTCATATGTTTGAAGTTGTCTGTTGGTGACAACAGGAGAATGTAGGGACCAAGAGTCTCTGGGAGGTTACAGAGAACGAGGGGACAGGAGGTCACAGGGCAGCTCCATGAGGCTCAGTTCAGAAGCCTGACGGTGTTAGCACATTCATGTCCCGAGGTTTGAGCTTGTGCGGCCGAGGAGGAGGCCGCTTGGCCTCAATCCCAGTGACTTCAATCTTAGGAGGCATGAATTTGGCTGGATCTTCTACGTTCAGTTTGACCTGGGTACTCGAGTAGTCCATGGTGGAAGACTTCTGAAGGCCGAAGTAGGACTGCAGTGAAAAGCCTGAAAACCAGGATGAAGTTCAAATCTTTAAGAGTTCAACTACTTCATAGCAGCATTTTACTTATGAGATTTAAAAAACGAAGACTGCACTGATATGGACATTACAAAAAAATTACATTTGGACTTATTGAAGATTGAAGATGGATCTTTTTGACCGACTTTGGAGCAAATACGCATGACAAAGTGTGCACACGAAGTAGGAACGAGGGACTGGAGCAACAGGATTTTTTTGCTCCCGCTCAGGGGCTGGTACTTTACGATCAGACCTTTTTGTTAAACAAGTAGTCATTTTCTGACTTACACAAACTTTTAATCCACAAGAGAATTAACTTCAACAGGTTATCTCCAAAAATACAATTAACTAGTAACTTAAATTGTGAACAACTGCGAAAGATTGGGTTTTATTTAATTGTTTATAAGAGCTTTTTGTGTATCGGTTTAATGTGGAGGTTTACAGTTTTCCAAAGGACCAGGATGAAGGGGAAAAAAAACCCCAAAACTGTTGTAATCCTAATGTTAGATGGAAAAATGTTATGCATTTGTCATATCACTATTATCCTTTAAACATGCTCCTGAGTACCTTAAATTTGCCATCTCATGTTTTGAAACAAATGTTTATTATGGCCTTATAAAAGGATTTGTCTGCTGTATGCAATGAGTGCATCCAGCCAGTAGTGCATAGCGCTTACACAGTTCACTTATGTTAGCGCTTTTAAAACATAAAATGCACTAGCCTTGCAGTGTTTAGATGGAAGAAATGCTCAGAACGACTCTGTTGATGATTTAAGGACTTAAAACAGCTAATGAACATTCCTAAAAACCAACATGAATGCAGCAAAAAAAAGATCACTATAGCAGAACATGTGTCCTTTAATTGAAGTTAGTGTTATGATACAGAAAAAGCCACTTTCAGACACAGTTGCTGTGTGAACACAACAAATGGGGACTGGGGGAAATGGGGACTTAGTTCTTGGTACTGTCAACATGGACTGAAGTCTCACTTGTTGAAGTGTTTAAAATATTAAACTATATTAATCCAGCCTGATTACAGTCCGACAGGTCAAAAGGTTTATCAAAGTACTGGCCATAGACTAAAGAAAACAGGGTTTCCCCCAGACGATATGTTAGTCAAGACAGTCACTTGTTAGGATCACAGGTTGTGGTAATTGTACCATAAGACAAATGTTTTTAAGTGCTTTAATTTACTGTATATTTTACAGTTTCACAGCTGTAACCAGGGATTGTCCTTTATTTTTCGCTTTCATCTCAAGCTTGATTTTGTGACATTCATTCAGTAATGTAGGGCTTTCATAGGCGGCCGCCTCCTGGAAGAATCTCGGGATAAGAAAGACAGCGTCTGATTAATAACACTTCTCACCTGAGCCTGTGTCGGAGCCAGGGTCAGTGGGAGACTTCTGGACCATGGAGCGAGAACCAAAAAAGGTCCACCTATCTCCTCCTCCTCCTTCATTCCCCATGTCTGTGGTAGGAGCAGGGCAGTTGAGCTCTGGAGCTGTGAGAAAAGGGCTAGGGTTCACTGTGAACCAGTTTCTGTAAACACAACAGAATAGTTTTAGATAAAAAAAAAAAATAATGCCATCATTGAGACAATTGAGACACATTTTATCATCTTTTAGCCAAGAGCTGTTCCAGTGACATACCTGCGGCTGAGGGCAGGTGATGAGTGTGGGGTAACACTGGGGGTGACAGAGGGAGTGACCGAGGGGGTGACGGAGGGGGTGCCTGCAGGAGTAGACTGTGCTGATGTTGTAAGCCTGTCCTCCTTAAAGTCCCCACTTGGCATCTTCAACTTCTGTAAGAGAAAAACAGAAAACAAAAACTTAGTTAAAAATACAGCTTCTTATAACTTGTTTAGCGGAAAAAGAGGACAATTGAGGGCTGTGCATCTGTTTTCATCTCTCTGTATTCTCAGACACATCAATATCAGTCTGGTCACTCAGTAATCGCAGCAATTTCAGATGGGCGTGATTGACTGGTGGAACAGCTAAAGAAATTCTTGGTCGACTAAAGACCTGCCCTATTGGCCGATTAATCCACTAAGAGTGTGTGGCAAAAATATATCAAAAACAAAACTATAAAGTATTTCCACATATCTGACCCAAACTGCACTCAAAATACCACAACTGCAAAGAAATCAGCCAACCATTTTTAATGATAAGTATGATGAAACCGTGTATTTATTAGATGAACTCATTCCATCTCTTCTTGTTTATGCCATATAGCGTTTAACATTTAAAAGCCAAATAAAATAATTAGTGGACTAATAAAAAATGTTGGTTGACTAAAACAACATATGACCGATTGATCGACTAAATGATTACAGCCCTCCTGTTGTCAAGGGGGAAAAAGTAGCACAGGGAGGAAAACAAACATTTCGTAATGAGCAAAACACAAAACTCTACTCTACTCTACTCTTCATAAAGAATTGAAGTGTTCTCTGGATCTCAGGAAACACCTCTAGCATCAACATGTGTAAAAATGCATGAATTCCTGATTCTACAGAGCCAGAACAAAAGCCACGGTGTTGTCAGGAACAGCTTTTGTTATTTAAATTTGAGAAGCAGGTCACTGACCTCTGGACAGATAAAACAGTAATGACAAAGTGCGTCATGGTGTGGGTTAGAGCCATTCACCTGAAGCTCTGCTGAAGGGGCGGAGGTCAGAAGAAAAAAAGAAAAAAGAAAAGAACAAGTCTAAACAGGAATACACAACAATAAAACGCACCCAGGATCACCCTACAATGCCACCCAGGAAATACAGAGTGTCTGAATTACCCTGGTAGATGCCTTGTGTTGTTTATGTTGGATTTCCAGCAAGTCTCCATTCCCTGGGAGCATTCTGCCATGTATCGTAACATATTTATATAGTTCATCGACACTAGCTTGGCCCTGCTCGTTTTCTACTTTCTCAAGTCATCTTTGTTCAGATTAATCTAAGAGCGTATGTTTTTGGGCTGGTGGTCTGGGAACTCTGCCAATTCAAACATGTCTGTCATACATGCACCATGAGAAGAATAGAGTCACGTGTAATAACAAAGTCACATTTGAGACTAGTGTGCATGGTAAATATTTTACTCTGAGTAGTACATGGAATTCTGCATAAAGTACTTGAACATACACATGGTTCTGAGCTAGAGATGTTTAGTACCAGGGACAGGAGGTAGTGAACCTTTTAACCTGATTTATTTAATAATTCGCCTGTTTGTTTTGCTGTATCTATTTAATCAAAACAGCCATTTCTGTGCAGCCTTGGGAGGCTATTGTTTTCGTCTGTACAAATATTAAATTGCAACGAAGCAGTTATATGATCAGATCGATTACTAACAAGCACTTCTTTTAAACAAATACACACCATTTGTGATGTTTATGAACCCACGGCCAATTTCCAAATATTTGTTAAATGTCTCAGGTAACCCACTGGTTACCACATGTTTACAATTACTTCATCGTCTCTCTAAACTAGTCTGTAGAATAATTTATACGAATATAACTTTATATCTAACTAAAAAGAACGATGATCATCACATCACATCATCATTTACAAACTTCAGCATATCCATTTACAATTACATTCGTTTCCACACAGAATCAAACATCTGGAGTAAAAGTTCACTCATAAGTCCACAAGGGCACAGGAGGACGCCTGACACATTTTAACGGTATAATGCGTGAGAAACCAGACATAGGGTTGTATTCCATTGTCATCTTCATTTAAATTCGGGGTTACAGAAATGTTGACTTAACGCTAGCTCGACTGTTGTCACTAGCGTCATATTTTAGGCTCAAAAGTGTGGCCGTTTGTTATCTCACCTCTGTTCCAAAATGTTACCTAATCGTTGTATTGTTGACGTTCAACTAACTGTAGATTGCTGACTACATAACTAAATATATAAACGTGTTGGATACACAGAACAAAAGAATAGTAGGATTTCTTTGTTCAGGTGCTAAATGTTACTAATACTCGCATAACACAACTTCATACGACAAGAAAAAATAGCCAACATGCTAGTTAGCCAGTTAGCTTAGGCCTTTTTTCGTTCGGGCTAAAGGCTAGGATCTAACTTATGATTCTCTACATACCTTTTAATAATAGGCTTTTTGTGTCGATCCAGCTCGATGTACAGCTTCATTTTGGCCATAACTGAAAGTAATAGTTATTTTATAGAAATGTTTTGGAGAAAAGGACAAGCTCGACGATACCCAGCGCAAGGACTGTGCTCTCGAACGGAGCGCTGTGATTGGTCCGTATTTGTGCAGTGGGACTGACTGTGACTGTACCATCTTTTTTGATTATATTTGATCATTTTACTTATTTGTGCTCCATTGTATGCCT
Source organism: Rhinogobius similis (assembly GCA_019453435.1). NCBI lineage: Eukaryota > Metazoa > Chordata > Actinopteri > Gobiiformes > Gobiidae > Rhinogobius > Rhinogobius similis. The sequence continues at coordinate 21,569,119 of CM033630.1, read as the reverse complement.
TACATATTTGTAATCCTCTTGGTTTTGATATGTTGTTCTACTTGTTTCACATGTCTTGATATTACCTCTGCAAGATATTGTAACTAATAAACTTAGAAAAAAAAAAAAAAAAAAAGACTGTACCATCTTCTAAAAAGGAGCGCTGTGATTGGCCCGTCTGTGCAAAGCGGTGGGTGGGTCATATGCTGCATTCAGGTGATCTCGGAGACATGTTCAAGCCTGTTTTTGGAGTCGGACGTCTTCCAACTTTCCGAGATCAAATTAATACAACAAAAGCATCGCCTGGAAACGCAGCTGCAATTCATTTCAACTATGTTCACAACCTGCTCCAATTTCTATGATGAAATTCTAGACTTTATGCCAGCAAGGTTTGTTGGCTACTGCTGAAATATAATATGGGTACATTTACATGGCCAGACAAAAATCAGCTAACTGGAATAATCAGATAATCTAATAACTAGATTTGTATTTGGAAGACAAAGAACAATTCTTTAAAAATAATTCTTTAAATATTTTTCTTTCATTTTATCTTTGCCATATTAGTTTGCCCCTTTTTGGTTTCCTTGTCAAATCCTGCAATGGCGTTAACTATCAGAAAGAAATCAGATTTGTCACATCAGATGTTAACTATATGCGTGTAACTGTTAATTTCAATGTTCTGTGCATGTAAACATAGCCATTGTCACACTATGTTTAAGGCCCGTGTACTCACTGGCAGAGTGCCTTCAGCCCGTCGATGAAAGCGGGTCTCCTCAGCTGAAAGTCCTTTGTGAGGAGAGTATCCTGTGTCTGTGAGGCCTGCTTGGTGCTCGAATCGCTGGATATTCTCATGGCTTTGCTCTGGTTAAAACAAAGAAGGTCAATGTAAAAGCCCTTATTATTCCCTGATTCCCAGATTCTAGAAAGTTTCACCTATAACACATACATGGTATTTACATAAGAAATAGCTAAAAGGAAAATTCATTAACTTGATAATTTCTATTAGTGTTGGAGCCTAGAGCTCTCTCCTCTTGGCTGACCCCATCTATCTGTATAAAATTTTATTGGCCAGATAAGTGTGGTAAAAGTGTTTATCAGTAGGCCTATTGATCCAACAGCTCAGCTATACGTAGGTAGTCTGCTTTCAAGAAAAATGGTGGATCTCTAAATTTACATTTGATTTTCACTTACTCATCAATGCGCTCATTAAAGTGGTTGCCTTGGCCTTTACAACAGGCACAGGTGACTTGGCTGGTGCTGCTGCCTCAAAAGTCACTAACTTTCCGTCACTCTCACATTCCTACAAATGCAAACATATGTTACTTTTTAGTTTATAAAACACATTACACAAGGCAAAACATCCAACTAACAGAAAATGCCATTTAGTACACAGCCTTTTTGTTATGCATTTTTATTTCTGTCACTCAACCAAAAGCAAACATCCGCACACTCATGACAAACACGCTTAGATGAGACCTCAAACGTCACATTTTGAGGTCAGTTTCAAGTTCAGTGTGTTGCCAAAGGGAACATTGACAATACAAGGCCAAAGATCAAGCCACATATAGTCAATGAATACCTTACTGCAGTTATTGGCCAACATTAATCCACTAATGTTTCAATCATGAGGCACCTCTGTAGTGTTCCTAAATTTGTGCTTGGGTTTGACAGGGTCCTTCCACAAGATGTTGACGGTCAGATCTGAAGGTGGTGAGTGCATTGGGGCATCGATCAGGTCGTCGTAGCTGATGTTGCGCCGGATCATAGAAATTGGGGACGACATGGCGGCAAAAAGGGAAGAGGAGGTTCCAGACTCCAGCGCTGTAATATAATCATCAAGTCATACATACTTGGAGAAACGTTACACAAATATTTCCATGTAACACAGTTTGATTTAAAAGCAACAATGCTTTATGGATAGAACATAAGCTGTTTTTATTTATGAACAGGGTTATATGATGGACAACAACCAAATTTACTTTAAATTAATACTGTAGCTTATTAAAAGATATGTGCACTTTATAGGTATAACTAAAATACTGAAACAGATTTAATTTCAATTAAATCATCAAAAATACAGCTAAAATGGAGAATACCATGGAGAATAATCATATCAATTCTGTTCAACATAATTTGTATGTATTACTTAGCCATTTACCTGGGATGTCTCCATGCTGTGAGGACATTTTGAGAGCAGGATGAACCGTCCCTTGTTGAAGATTTTAAGTGTGCTTGACTTCCAAACCTGTCACATTGATCAAATCATTATAATATTATGACAACAGCTCCATTTATATACAGTTCAATGCTTGGGAACATGGAAGGGTAGTCTAAGCTATACCAAGTACAGTATCCAGTTTCTGAATGTCCACAAATAGAAAATCTTAAGTTACAAACAGTGAGTTCAATATGAAGTCTTTCACAGCAGCACTTTTGTTTTGGTTCAGTGAAACAACTAATAGAAAGCACAAACTTGCAAAGATGAGTGATTTCATATAGGCAGTCTGTCACTTCAGACATCTGACACATACTATTTTGGATACTGTGCACGTCTGCCAACCTGACGTGACTTGCAAAAACATTTCGCGGGTCTGGGCCACAAACAATCAATCCACAAACTAATACAACAATCAGGAATATAACACAATATTAGGCTATGCGTTAACGTGTTCCCTCTGCATTATTTTGTCTTAGTAAGCAGGTGAGTCAAACATTTAAAAACTAAGACGCACCAACCTACTTCCTTTAATCCGCTCGCTGCGATTTAGCGATCCCGATGGTCCCAGCTGCGCCGAAATGACCGACACAGAAAGCAAATACCCTCTGTTTGTACATCCATGACTTTTGGACATGCAAACTGTAAACACGACCCGGAGGCACCGCTTCCTCGTCGACGCAGCAGCGGGCGCACTCCTGCGGGCGCACTCCTCTGGACGCACGGGACGCGGGGTGGCGCGCTCTGACGGGAAGTGGGAGCGTTTAAAGTCACGGCTGTAACGTGATCGTGGGCTGTGATCAGCGTCAGCAAGTGCAGGACGCGCGCAGTTCACTGTTGCTGGACATATTAACAATTGAAGATGGTATAAGGATTCCTCAGCAGCCTGTGCCCTTTAGGCCGATCATTACCAAGAAACCTGAATCCTTTTTCTGAGCAGGTTGTACATTTGTAACAACAAAAGGCCCGTGGCGTCAGGGCGAATGGCCTTTATTTCCCACTAGTATTTTAGTCGACCAATAATAGGCCTACATAATCTACAATTATAAACTTGGCTATTGATTAATGTTGCAATGGGCCTAAAAGCCAACGCTAATTTAAATAAAGTTGAATAACCTCACTTATTCCTCTTATTAGTTTTCTAGGCTTATTATTAATTTTTGTCCGTTTTGTTTTTCGTATGTGTAAAAAGAATGATTTAGGAGGAGGAGGTGCACAGGTCCACTTCAGGTCCACTTCAGGTCTAAAAGCCTTCAGGAGTGATGGCGCATGTTGTAAGTACTGATAGTTACCCACTCTTTGCTCTGTCTGCGTTACTCCTGGTATCAGGTTCTTTAGCCTCGTGTAATTAAACTGTAAGCTGTTTTATCTGACACTTGCAGCACGTAGCAGTGTCACATTTTCGTTTTCCTAAATGCACCACTAGGCGGTGCTATTTTTCAAAGACGTCGTAGAAACAGAGATAGACCAACTGAATAATTTTACATAAAGCATTTTATTACAAAATTATAACACATTTAAAATATACAAATAAAACAGTGGACCCAAGAACGGAACTGTCAAATGACAAAAGAAGGGCCAGCATATTTTGAAAGTAAACAAAAATTTCACAGAAACATATTAATTTAAAAAATGTTAAAAAATAATTCACAGCGATTAACTCTTTAAAAAAACATTCTTAAATTGGTAAGAGGTCAATAGTCAGTGGTCATCACATCATTTCAAAGTTGGACTTGTACTTCTTACTTCCTCGCTCTGAAAGGAATAAAGGGTGATGTGTTATTTTGAGGATCCATTTACAGTCGTTGGTTGAATGCTATAGTCTGTATATTTTGCCCACTGTACAAAAGACAAAAGAAGTGAATACTTACCGGACGAGTCTATTCAGAAATACTTTGGCAACTTTAAGGTTGGGGTTCAAGCAATATCGGCCCCCATTTTTATTGGTGATGCTGAAGAGAAAAAATATATTTTGCGTCAACAACAGTCACAGTTTATAATAATTTGTATGCAGGAGATTAATTTTGGATAGATTAATAACTTACATGATCTCAACTTGGCTGCAGAAGATGGTGGCTGGGTAGATCTGAACGTCTGAAATGTTTTTTCTTGTGTCCACAGTGTTTTTAAAGGAGCCGCACAAACACTGCTGTCCACCCTGGTTTCCTAAAACATAAAATTATAATTCATAAGACACCATATAAGCAAATTATTGAATCTGATGTTATAATCTCAGACATAAACTAATTATAAATGCCTTAGGAATGCGCTGAATCTATGTCTCGGTACAAAAATCTCAATAGACAAAACTATGAATGCTTACGTTGTGCTTGGCAGATGAAAGCCAGAGCGGCGAGGACGAGCAGGACCTTGATGCAGTTGTAGGTCATGTTGACTGGAGGGAAGTTGGTCTTTTGGGTCAAGCAGGAGCAGGAGACTGAGGTCTGTGATGGTCCTGGCTCTGGACACCGTCTTTTATACAGTTGAGAGGCATTGCATCATGGCTCTGAAGGGACATTTCTTGAAAGTGGAAAGTGAAACTGCAAGAAGCCGCAAAGTGAAAGCCACACATTCCCTTTCCTTCTATTGTTTAATAAGAATAGAAGCTTGAAAGTTTAAATCTGATATGGAAACAACTGTATTAAACTGTACAAGCAAACTGTATTATAGAGAGCAAAATAATCTTAAATCTTAATAAATCTTAAAAAAGAGGACTGTTTGAATAGTATCACCTTTGAAGAAAGTTCAGGTCAGCAAAAAGTTTTAGTTGTATTAGTAGTTTGGTCGTAGCAGCTGGAGTGGAAGTAGTAATAGGTGTAGTAATAATTACGTGCTGACCATACCATTGTTTCTTATTTTGCAGTAACCAACCTTTATACTTTATATTTTCCATATTTTTCTGTTGTCGCAAGTAAAATGTTATCGGAAATCTTCTCTGGCTCTTTCCTCTCCACTTCTCCCAGATATGATTTCAATGTAATTCAAAGAAACTTTTAGTAGTTTAATTATCTGAACGCCGTTTTGCTTTTTACATATTTTTTGTTTTTAAGTTTTGTATTAATTGTTTTATTTTTCTTCAAAAGCTCACCTCTTATTTGACCTCTTATCATTGTTGTCATCAGTAAATGCCAAAAACATTGAATAATATTAACAGGGATTAAACTCAAACTTCCTAAAATAACCAATTGACCGAGGGTTCCTTCAAGTTTTAAAGGGGTTCAAAGACAATGATCATCCATTAAGTTTGATTGTTGTATATAAACACCTGAAGTGAGGGTGCAAACATTCTTAAATGAAGTTGCAACACCCTTTTGCACCCATGTAGACCCCAGCCATGTTGTCTGAAGCATCAGTCACTAATGTAAAGGCTGTGGTTAACACCTCGATCAAATGCACCACTCGGAAACAGTCAAATGTTACACGTTTCCAGAGATGGGTACAATGTGTAGGTGTTAATAAAGAGATTTAAAAAATCTCGCAGGCTTCATTCCACAAAACCAAAATGTTAATTTAATTTTTTAATGTACTGTTTTGACTGTATTTGCTGAGACAGGACAACATTTTAAAAGAAATACCATCTGCAGTGGCAGTAGGTTTCACATCCGTTTCCTTGTTCACTTAATTGAGAGAAAGAGCGTTCTTCTTCCCTTTTATGCACAGACAGACAGTAGTGGCGTAATTATAGGCAGCAACTAATAATACTATGTATTTCTTTTTTTAATTTGGCCTAATTTATGACTGTGGAGCTTTTGTTTTGCTCAAGTTAATTTGAACAGAGTTCTCAGACCAGCTCACTGACTGACAGTGACTTCTGGATAGAAGTCGAAACATCTCGATCTTCAAAAAGCGTCCGGATGACAACCCTGAGACCTTTTCTACGATGGAACACGCCTGAGGGATTGAGGGATTACACAGACCAAGTTAACTTGTGTATAATAAAGAAATAAAATGTAAATTGTTGTTGCTCCTGTTCAGGGCTTAGCTTGTTTTTTTATCATCAGTGGGAGATTTAAGACACTTCAACTCACCCCACAATTATTTTCCTCAAACATTATTTAAGGACAAAAAGGTAATCATTTCAACTGTGTGTGATCCAATGTATGCATCAGTGACATTAGTGTAGTTGCAGTATTCCTGTTGTTTATCTGGTTTTATAACTGTTTACTTGATTTTCATTTTTCAGGTGTATATTATATATATATATATATATATATATATATATATATATATATATATATATATATATATATATATATATATATATATATATATATATATATATATATATATATATATGTATGGAGGAGACATCTCAGACATCTCAGTCCAGAAGAGTGAACAGCTAAGATACTGAGCCGAACCCTCAAGCTCCCTGGCTCAGAGATGGATGAGACCACCCATGAGGGTGAGAAGGGAATTTATATATATATATATATATATATATATATATATATATATATATATATATATATATATATATATATATATATATATATATATATATATATATATATATATATTTTTTTTTTTTTTTTTTTGTGTGCTTGTGTGACATTTTTAGTTTCAGTTTCACATTTTAGTTTTGAGCTCTTACAGGAGAGAAACTCATTTCTCATCACTGTCACCCACTGCTAAAATTCAGATTGTAACAATATCACCTGCATAACCCCTGTTGGGCAGCAACAAAAAACAAGATTATCCTTGTTCATTACAATAAATTGACACTATTTTAGTAAGGTGTATTGTCATTTTATAGTTTCCTGAGCAGCTGCTTGTTCATTAAAAATCAGTTTTGAGAACAGCCACCACTAGAATAACACCAGACTTTGATGCATTGGATAAAAGGAGTGATCAACTGCACTGTTCCCACTAAGTAAAGGTAATGATTTTTGCTATTCTGTAGTAATTTTTGTGTGTATTTTAGGCATTAAGTCTATGTGTAGTAGTATGTGTGTAAAATGGTCCGGCCCCCAGGCAAGTGTAAAAATCCAATGTGGCCCTTGCGTCAAAATAATTGCCCACCCCTGGTATAGACAGACGGAGTGTCATGTGCTGAGAGCAGAAGTTTTATCATCCACACAGAAAAAGCTGATCAGATAACCCAGTTATTAATCTGATTGTTGCCACATGCCCTGGTGTGAACAATCAAACAGAATTTTGATTTCTCACATCAGATTTGGCTGTTTTTCATACCATTTCAATAATGATGGTCAAATCTTAAGAACGACAAAGTGACCTAGTCACGTGGTGATTTGACAGCATTTTAGTGTCTTTGAATGGGACAATTTTGTGATTGTGTGAGGTTTGATCCTGTAACCCTCTGGTCTGAGGGTGAATGCTGATTGACAATGCCACTGTTCTCACAGAAATGCAGTAGTCTCCTTTTAGTGATAAAGTAGGAAAAATGGCCTAAAACCTAAACAGTTAAAGAACTAAGGTCAGATTTTACTGAGTCCAAACCGCTGTGTTGACTTTGCGCATAACTGCATTCACCATTTTGACATCAGCAGAGTGCACTTTGCTTGAATATTTTATAATTACTGCTCTGAATATTTAATAGTTTTACAAAGTAGAGTTGAAGCTCTTAAGAAATGTCCCTGTCAATTAACTATCATAGAAAAGGGACGTGAGTCTTTGTGGTCCAGGGGAAGTGCAGGGCCGATGGCGACATAATACAATGGAAAATGACACAATATTCTCATTTTACTTATTTGTGTGGGGGGGATTTCCCACCTGCTTCTGCTCTGTGTATTTCTTTTAAATCAAAGGAAATGGTGAAAAGTGTGAACTGTGCTCTCGCTGTTTGGACTGATGTCAGCATTCTTCCTTTTGCCTCTTTCAGTTGCACTTCTTGTTTCTCTTCATTAAGGCTTTCACTGGAAATGCGTTGTCATGATATTTGACCTACATATCAATTTCAGAGTCTTCATAATAATGCAAAGCAACAAAGAACACACTGGCATTAAATATTTGTACAAAACTGAGATTCAAAGCTTTTATGTTCATAGTCTGTTTCACACAAATATCCTACCACTCCTTTTTGTGTCTTTGAGTGATCAGTCTAATTTTTAGAAAATCTAATGGGGAGGACTGCCTATTTAAATTAATTGTTCATCAAGTTAATTGCTGTAAACTTTGCTTTAGTTGACTGGGGAGGTCATATTCTATTCTTGTAGCTGACTTGTTTTCGCTTTCATGTTTTGTACGGGTCACGTTTTTGGCCTTCCCGCTCATCCGTGCAGTGACTCAGTTTCCTGTTGGGCATTCAGACAAATGCCCTTCACTATCTTTTCACTTTCTTTTCACTTCAGGGATAGAATGTGAGAGCTTTCTGACCTTTTTCTGTGAAAGAATGGTCAGTTTCAGTCCCTTCCTACAACCCCTCAATATACTCACTCAAACAGTCAGCTTTTATCCAACAGTTGAACAGTTTCTTTGTTCTTTCTCATAAATATTGTCAAAAAACCCAAACCCTCATCCACTGTCTCAAAGCCAGTCCCTCCATGCTCTTGAGGTTTGGACAATAGTTGTCCTTGTGTCTGTATGAGAGTGAGGCCACCCCCTGAGGTCAGAGGTCAAAGTTCTGAAGATGTGACTTAAACATACTGTTGTAATAATTTATATATTTGTATTTCATTCATTCATTTTCTACCACTTGTTCTCGTTAAGGGTCACGGATGATTGAAGCCCATCAGAATGACTTTGGGCCTTTGGTGGGGTTCACCCTGGACATGGGTCAACTTGTCACAGGGTTAACAAAGAGACATAGACATGGACAGACAACCATTCACTCTCTCATTCATTCACTAGGGGCAATTTACCTAACACAGTCATGTCTTTGGACTGTGGTAGGAAGCCAGAGAAGAACCCACTTTAACACGGGGAGAACATGCAGACTCCTCCCAAATCAAATCAAATCAAACTTTATTTATAAAGCGCTTTTCATACAAAAATTGTAACACAAAGTGCTTTCCAGTTTACATATTAAAAACAGTTCCCCGAACCCACCCCCACCCCGACCCCACCATCCCCACAGCAAAGCTTCCACGCAAACACATACATGTACGCACGCACACACGCACGCACACACACGCGCACACATTCACGCACACATAAAAACATTAAGATAGTGGGCATGAGGCTGAATGCAGGTGAACCAGCTGTGAGAGCACCATCAGAGGAGCCGTCTGTACCAGGAGCAGAGAGTCGCCTGCAGCCAAAGGACACAGACTCAAGACCCAGAGGAGAGATGAGGCAAACACCAAACCTCCACCAGGGGCCCACGAGCCAGGGCCCAGGAGCCACAGCCGACCACCGCTCCTGGTACAGAGGGCCCCTCAGAGGAAACACTGGAGAGCCTAAAATGAATAAAGGGATTCAGATAAAGGAGGATAAAGATATATAAAATATATAGTAAAGTAAAAACTAAGACTGGTTGAATGTAAAATACATAAAAACTAGCCTCAATTCTAAATAAAATAATATGTTATATTAAATACCAATGTAAATAATAAATATTAATCAAAAGCTAGGCTAAAAAGGTGGGTCTTGAGCCTGCTCTTAAAAACCTGAACGCTCCTGAACGTAATCTCCCAGAGAGATTATATGATATTGGTCTGGTCCGGGAATTGTACCCATGATCTCCTTATTGGGAGGTTAGAGCTCTAACTGCCACCGTGCACTTCTTATAACTCTTATTCTATTTACTTTTTTACTGTGTCTTGTCTTGTCTTACTCATGCTACTGTGTGCAGTATGTCGGAAACAGTCTTGCTCTAACAAATACAGCTGAATTGGACCGACAACACTGCAACAGTTAGAATTTTTCTTTGCTTCTAACTGTGACCTACTACTGTAATTATTATTATTTGTTTTTCTGTTTTAATATTCATAGGCACCACCAGTGTCAGGGGCCTGGATGTGACCTACAGTCACCAGGTAAGAGTGCTTTCCATCCTCTTCACAGACACATTTAAAGTGCATGTGACAGGTTCACAGTTTTTTCTAATTATGACTTAGCCTGGTGAGGTTACACCTGTGGTAAATGTTTATCATAGTTATACATCTGTCAAGTTGTTGTTTGTGAAGAAATAAAGTTTAGAATTACAGACGTAGCAATTTCTAAAACCGTCCTTTTTTCCACGCTTCTGAAGGCCCTCTTAGCATACCTACCTCAAAGGCCTAAACTTACCCAAATGACCTAACCTTAACCTTACCGTAATAGTGAAAAAAGACATTCTAAAAAATAAACGTTTGCTATCACAGTCCCCAATGCAAAGTGACGGTCTGTGGCATAAGTCAGTCGGGGGAAAATTAATGGACAGGGACTGATACATTTTTCTGACAGTTTAAACAATCATTTAATGAAATACAGGTGTTACCAGTTATTATTTATTGTCAATTCCAAACTATGATGTAATTTATATGGATTTAGGTATATAGGTAACAGTTGTGAAATTACCTCTACCTATGTCACATTTGCTGCAACAAGTAACATTATAAACTTTACAAAACTGTGAAACTGGACACAAGCGGGCAAAATGTTTAGTAAAATTGAAACTAAAATCATGTTCACTACGTTTTAGTGAAATGTGTAGTTAAGCTTGTCATATGCACTTTAAGACTGTTTAACAATTAATATAAATAAAATTTTAGTTTTAATGTCGACCTACAATATTTGTAACTACATCTTGAACACATAAAAGAGCAGATTTAAAATAAGAGAAGAGCAGAATAATAAAAGAGAGCAGAGAAACGGAGAGTCCAATCATCCGTTAGAGACATGCAGTTCCTCTCTGTGCTGTCCTCATGATTGATTGCATTGACTGCACTGACCTAAAACTCTAAATCTGTTAAAAGTAACAGCACCAACACCACATCCATCTAAAACACAAATCCCTCTTTACAGGACATTTGATGTTATAAAAGAGCTGATGTGGTTACGTAAATTTCTGGGATAAAGGAATGAAGTCATATTTTAATCAAACCTCAGAGAAAAGAGGAGTGGGCTCCATCTAGTGGCCACATGTGAAATTGCTACAAGGTGTGTGATGAAGCGTTTTACCTTTGTTTACGTCTAAAGCACAAAGAATTAGGCGGATTTATTCAACATCATATTGAACCGTTTTCAGATTCAATCTTTCATTTCTATAAAATATTTACTCTTTTCTACTATGTAATCACACAGTGAAGACGTGTCTTAAATATAATTTACCATTTACCCCAAAAGATGGTAGACTATTAACTGTACAGCGAGCTCTGCTTTTCTTTGTGATGATTTTGACTCGAGTCATCATGTTTGCCTCCGCACATTTGCCGAGTAGGATCCCACGAGTTACCATGGAAACCGCATCACACAAGGCACCAGTAGATCTGAGGCTGGAAACTGAACGCAGCATCAAGAAAGTCAAAGTATCAAAGTCTTTTATTCATAATCAGTTCACAAAAACAAGATAAAAAAGAGCTTTGCAACATCAAGTGTATAGGCCTCAACACGGACACTGAGATTTCAATACACAACATTAAATAATCTGCATTTTCTACACATGTACAGGTATGTCGTGTGCTTAACAGGCACACAGGGCAGCTCCAGGCTCTGAAATATATTTATAAGAGTCAAGACCTTAAAATATCATTGTATCATTTTAAATTCTACTCTCACCAGTCAAGTACAATACAATAACAGTGTCTACAATATGAAGAAATGTTATTATAAAAATACTATTGACTATTATAGGCTCTGTGCACGGAATTTCAGTTTGCTATTTATTTATTTTTAAATGGCTAGCTCAGTGTAGTATTGAATACTTCCTGTACAATTCTACCTCTGAGGTTTATGCAGAGTTATATGAAAATGAATAAATACTTAAAGATGCGGCAGTGAACAGTGAGCTGACAACATGTTAAAGACTTTACAAATGAGATGAATACAACTGGACACTTCTGTTTTGATAAATGGGGGTGTTTGTGGGTCAATGCTAACGCTTATGCTAATTTTGAAGCATAATAATTAAGATTTAAAAAATGAAACAAAATAAAAACAGAAGTAACCTTCACATAAAAACAATAAGGTAGTCTTTACCTTATATTTTAATTGTTTTTTGTTTTATATTTTACGTTTTATTTAATAAAAGTTAGCATTAGCTGTGAGAAACGGTTAGCTTAGCCACTAGCTGCTGTGCACGGAGCCCATTTTCGGGTTTTAATGTCTCTCTTAGGTAGAAAATTGGTCTTAAATTCCAGTAGACAAACCTGGAGCTACCCTGCCTCACTGCAGAGTCTCTTTTACTGACAGTGCCCTATATTTCAGCGATGGCGGGCAGCAGACAGGCCCGGGAGCGCGCCTCTCTCCACGCCGACCTACAGTCCGAGATCCACTGGGAAATGAGGGACGGCTTGACGCACGGGTCCTGCCTCTCGTCCTCCATCACTGCCGTCGTGTCCATCTTTGGTAAGCATCTTTGGTAAGCGTTTTGAGACGTGTTGTCGTGTAACTCGGGCCAACTGCTTTTGCGCTGGTGGGTCAGATCTGGAGTGGAGGCGTTGGGAATGCTGTGCGCCCTCGTCCTCTCGTGGGATCTCCCGTGCCTCCTCCCAGACTGGAGGCCGCAGTGGGGATGCCCATAGAGATGCTCCAGCGGGTCAGAGTGTCCGTGACAACCGATCTTGCTGTCCCGTGTGTGGTTGCCGTTGGGTGTGATGTCCCGTGTTGGGAATGTGGGGTGGGCCAGGTGACAGATGGACAGGAAGTAGTCCTCGGAGGAGCTGATGGGCACGCTTTGGCTGTAGGTCGTGTTGGCGTCGTTCAGCTCCCTCACCGTCTCCTCTGTGCCCTCTTTGATAGTGGGCAGGAGGGGGGTCCGCTTGGAGGGCAGTCTGGACCGCGGCCGCATCGCTGTAGGGGGCAAGTGAACCGAACAGTTAGGGTTTGCAAGCTGTCCTGGTTAATAGTGCACTAGCCTCACCAAAATGACATTGCTTTGCCTGGATTTTCCCACATTTACCTTACATTTATGTGCTAATCGCAAAACAACAACAACAACAACAACAATTTAGTACCCTTACATTTTTTGTGCTTTCGAAAGCAGATGTAAAATTGTGTTTAAATTGAGTATAAAACTGGATAAGCTAGGTCTATTAATTTCTTTACATCCAAATTTCACTGGTCATATAAATTGTTGTCCTATATGAGATATGAGTACTTCTTATTCTCATTGGGAGAATAAAAGGTACAAATATGCACATTTTATATGTTCTCTAAGGTCATTTTTGACTATCCAGGCTTGAGATTGTCACAAATAGTACACTGTGTGACAGGCAGGATCATTTGTTTACATAATTTCATACCAAGTCTTTTTTATTACTGTACTGATAGGGGAATGTACAGCAGCATTGTAGTTATGTAATGTAATATGTTTTAACATTTTACATAACCAAGTATTACAGACACACTACCCAGAGTAAGATTATGAATATGTATTGCTAATAATCTAGGCTTCACTATAGCAATCAAATATTACTATATGTGGAAGCTTTTCGTATTACAGCTCAGACACCATCCTTATTTATTTTGGAGAGTGTAAACAGCTCCAAAAAATACAACCCACCCAATCTGTTTTTGGCAAAGAAGAACCTGAAATAGAAAGGCATGAATGCTGAGCCAGACGCGTTAAAGCCACAGAAAATATCCAGCCTATGTTTTGCTCTCTGCCGCGTATTGTTCTAACCCTGAGCGTATATTTTGGTATGGCGACCTTGATGCCAAAAATAGAGCTTACCCAAAAACCAAAATGCCAGCCTCACCCAGTTTCTCCCAAAGTGTACGCACATTTCTAAATTTAGACCCCACCTTGAGCACACAAACAGCTCACTACACCCAGCCGTTACAGTTGTTTATTTGACCACAAACAATGACGATGTAATGTAAGGCTCACCTACTTGCAGACCGATCTTGTCCGCGGATGTTTTGTTTGTGATGCTGAGTCCAGAGGAGTGGCTTCCCTGTCCTCCGCGCTGTGTCTCCGAGTGTCTCTGGCCAGCGGCAGCAGGCGAATACAAATTTATCTCCTCCTCATCCCTCCCTCTCTCCATAGCTTACTTTTGCTCTGCCCTCCTTCCCTGCTTCTAAAAATAGCCTCACCATCCATTTCCTCAGCTCTGGTGCTGTGCTGATGGAGACCACATTGAGGAAAAAAAGGGAAGAATACAGACAAAGCCAAGCATGTGCCCCATTGAGAAGAAATTGAATTAAATTAAAAAAGGATTATTCTGCGTGGCTTATTGATTATGATGAACGTCAGGTCTCAGATGAGATTGGTAATTCAACAATAGAGGCCTTTGAGCAGTTGTAAACACGTTTGACCTTAACGGTGTAAAGCAATAATAGGCCTGTGTCGGTGCATGTGAGAGCGGGGCACGTGCAGAACGGAGCTGGTGGATCCCTGCAGCACAGAGAGGGGCTTTAACCTGAGGCTTCACATGACTCACTCAAGCTTCAATGAGCCTTTGTCCACCGGGATTTCCATTTGACTCCGATACCTGCGACATGCGTTGGATCTGGACACAGGTGGAAGTGGAGGACTTAGTGCGTTGTTCATTTGGATTGTGTTAAATAAAGGAAAACTATATAACATTCATTGGCAAACATTGAACAAGATCCTTTTTATTGCTGGCAAATGAATCCCCTGTATTTACTAATGCCCCATAAACGCAGTCAGGGAGATATAGGGCGATTAGTTACTTGATCCCATTTTAAATATACACTTAAAAGGCTGAACAGACTGAAACTCTCACATTCATTGATCAGTTCATGCAAGACACTATTTGGCTTGTCATTTTTGCTTTCTCAAGGTCAATGTTTCTTTATTTGTCTTCATTATGGGAGCAATGTGGTTTGTACCAGGAACCTTCTGCCATCTTTTCTGCTAAATATTGTGGCCCGGTTCACACTTTGAAGTAGCAAAGGTGACCGGTATAAGTACAAGTAAGTACAAGTAAGAATAAGTACAAGACACAAATAGTATTACATTTGAGTTGTGTTTTGTCCATCTGCTACAATCAATATATTATTAATAGATCATCAAAATACAATAAAACATTAGCGTAATCCTGACTTGAATCCAATAAAAAAAAACCTCATAATGTATTGTTAAATATTATAATCTTCCCTCACTATTTGGATTCTTTGATGGCATATTTTTACCAAGCCACCACCACCAAATTTAGAACCTTAATAATTGGAATAGAAACACATTGATACTGAATCTAGACAACAAACTCAACAGTATAATAATTTATTATCAAAAATCACCAGTTCATCAAACCGATGTCTTTTGAGGGAAAGCTTTTTCAACTAATTATTTTCATTTAAAGCTTGAAGATAAAACGCTCAGCTTCTTTTATGTCTATGTTTTTCTGTTCACTCACCATAACAAAGGATAAAGTCTAACACTCTCCCCTTGCTGAGACGTTGACAGAGTCCACGTGTGTTGTGCAGCTCGTGCAGAAGTTAACCCTGGATGAGTCAGATGCAAAGCAGGCTCTTTGCATCAGCCTACAAAAAGATCTTTGAATTTTACAGCTCACTAAAGTTAGTCACAAGGACCTATTTGTAGACACACAGTATGGACAGCTGCATACAACACATAATGACTCTATTCATCAGTCTGATAAAAGATATAAGAAAAGTTTGATGAAAGCTATATTTGGACTGTCTGTATAGAACATTGAATCTCAAACACATCAACATTAGTGTAGTGTAGTGTTCATATTTGGCTCACTACAGTCACGCAGCAAATCGTCCTTAAACGGAGTTACTTGTATTACAATATTGTCATTATTTTGGCCAAAGGTTTTCTAGCCACATCCCCCCTTTTTTATCCAGGTCTATGACTTCATACTCCCATGAAACTAAAATGCCAGTAATTCAATCTAATGTATTTTTGTAGAAGTCAAAGTCACAACAGCTGTCACCTCACATGACTTTGGCAAAAATGTTGATCTAGCCAACAGAAAAAAACAAGTCATGTTCAATAAGTCAAGCAGACTGATCAGTAAAGCTGAGCATAATCAGTTTGAAATGAGCCCATAAACTTAAGCTTCAGGGTCGTTGTAATTTACCTTTTATTTCCTCATCCATTAGCTTCCAGATGAGGTTAAAATCAGATGGTAATTCCTCAATAATTTGTAAATGTGATTCCCAACATCAGTTCAAATTAATTGCATATGGGACAGCAATGGATTCTGTTTTATTTTCTTGCCCTTATATAACATTATTGTGGGCAGAGAACACTGATGGTGAGAAACATTAGCATCTCTATTGATTTCATGGTCAGGTTTCCCGCAGTGAAAGAGCTTCTTGGAAAGGCCTGTATCGATGCGTCGGTGGTGACATTCTTTTATTTGAAAAATGCTCCTCAACGTTCAGACTAAATGGCACAACTTTAACTGATAAAATGTATTTCTTTGCTTTTTTTTGGTCCGTGGCGCTGTTGTTTTGCTCAAATGAACTTTATAGGGAAAAGAGGAAAATTAAAGTAATTTCTCGGTCGTTGCTTAGACTGTGCAGAGCTTGTTTGCGAAGGACCGTTGGAGGTTTAGGACACTTCAACTGCCCCACTACAATTAATTTAAGGACCTGAGAGAAAGGTAACCAGTTCAATCATTGTGCGATCCCAAAGTCTGTATCAGTGATAAATGTGAGTGTAGCTGCAGTGTTCCTCTTGTTTATCAGGTTTTCTACAACTGTTTACTTGAGTTTCTTTTTTTTAAATGTCAGGTACAAACTAAATATTTTGGAGAGTTGTAGACATTTACATTTGTGACTTGAGCTTTTATAGGTCCAGTTAACTAGTTTTTGCCATTCACTGCTAAAATTCAGACTGTTGTGATCTCACCTGCATGACCTCTATCATGAAGGGCCAGAATCTACCAAGTGTTTCTTGTATATTCTTTAAATGATCTTCAAAAATATGTGGTAGGACTTTGGTCATAAACCAGGCCCATGTTTACGGTCAGTTTCCCGCAGTGAGAGGAGTTCTTGGAAAGACCTGTGATGTGGCCTGTAGCCAAGTGTCATTTTTCAGAAACACTGCGCTGCTCTTCGATTTCCAAGAACAGATTGTTGTATGTTTTTAAGACTGCTAATAAGCCTCCTGCATCACTTTGGGTCATATTACTCTTATTTATTTTGTGACACATCCAAACACTTTTCCATATTGACTTCTGCAACAAACCCACGATGAAGCTTTGTTTTTCTGCACTAAATCAGAGGTGAGAGAGTTTTGCGTTTATTGATTTATATTTGGAGAAAAAAGTTTAATTTATGAAAAATGAATGGTAAAGTTAATGAGACATTAATGGCAAGATATAAAAAAGTACTTTGTATTTTTATTCACTTTTTTGGTGCGCAGACTGAATTGCATGGGTACAAGATTTATCTTTTAGTCCCTACAATTATGAGCTGAAATCCCTGATATATCCCTGCAATATTTAATCATATCGAGCCTGTTTGCCTACTGTTGTTGCGAAGTTCATCCCTAAATCCAAATTGAATCCCAGACCTTGTATCACCCCAATACTAAATTTAAATTTAGATTCAGTTTTACATGTTTTGAATATTTTTCCATGATGAAGTTTAATGACGTTGAGTGTTATCTGCCACAAATGTTCCAATGAGACTTAACAACATTATTTCTTTACTCCATAGAAATTACATTACACTGTTTTATTGGATCCCACTGTTCTAATTTGTCGGTCTCTGTTCCAGAGAAAAATGTAGCAGTAATCTAATATGGAGGCACAGTGACGCTGACAGTATAAAGGATGTGCACTTTGATGGGAGTCAGCTTTTTTTTGGAATCTGCAAAACATTTTTCTAATGCTCATGTTAGTTAAAATCTCAAATTCTTCAAATGTCAATAATTACATACTGTTATGTATATTCTTCTGCTGTTCTTGAACTTTCCATTGCAACACAGTAATTTCCCCACTGTAAGGTTCTCTCTGCTCAGTTTATAGTAACATGTCTCCCCCTACCTGCGTCACATGGTACAGCACACATTGTGTGTGTATAAACATCAGATGAATAAAACTGTAACAAGACAGCATTTGCAAAATACCACAGTTGCTTGAACTTTAATAAATACTCAACATTAAATTCTTTTTATGTACAGATATACAAAAAGATCTGTTGGTGCATTTACTGCATAAAGTATAAAAAAAATACAACTTATTACAGGCTGCCCTTCGAGCTCCTGTTTGCATTTACAGCTCAAAACATCATTGGTTTTCTGTACACTGAACACGTCAATAAGCCTCTTTGAGCACAGCTTACAGACACCATTCTAGACTGGCCAAACAAAATATACAACACCTTTTTCCAGATTTTCTGAAAGGGAGCACCTTATTTAATTGTGATTACCTGAGACCAAGCAATGAGACAACATAACTCTAAACCAACGATATCTGATGTTGTAGCACCATGTTAGTTTAAAGCTTTCTGGGAGTACTGGGCTCTTACCAGCTCCTGCAGTTTGAGAACAAACAGTGGGGTTGTGTTTAAGTGCTCAAGGGGACAACATTATTGTACATCTTCACTGATCCAAGATCAGACTGAGAGCTCTGCAAGGCTTAGCTTTAAAGTGCTGGCAAACCTACTCCTTCAATCCCTCATTTTCTTTCTTTTCTCTATGATATAAATGTAGACATAGTTTTTTTTTTCTTTTTTCAAAATAAACTCATACATGTATGTACCAACGCATTATAAGTAATTATTTTGAAATATACACTTTTTGGTCATAGAAGCTAAGGTTTCAAAGGTAATCATCCATATTGTTTAAAGATGCGTTTCCCATCTCAAGCATCTTGGATGAGAAACTAATGTGACGACAACTGAAACCTTTGTTACTATGGACCACTCCTGAATGAACAAAAGAATACATCAATGTTTTTACTGTTTTTACAAGACCATTTGGTTTGAAAATAATCAGTGTTTTGTCCAGTAATTTGTCCAGGAATGGTCCATGATAGAAAAGGTTTCAAAAAGTATTCATATGGACACAGTTTAAAAAGTTTCAACTCCTATTTGAAAGTCATTTTCAATCTGGATGAAACTGATTGAAAATTACTTCCGGATAGAAATGTACCTGACTACCTTTAAAACCTTTGCTGCCATTTTCTTTGATGTTGTTTGTCAATACAAATACTCCTCTTTCAAAGCCACAGAACACTTTTGTCGTTGCTACAGAACACAGATACACCGTTAGTGGAAGGACCTACAGCTCTCTGGGGCAAACAACACTTATATCTGCTCAAACAGTTCATCTCTAAAGCAGCCCTATCGCTTTGCATGTCCTCGCTTCATACGTAGGAGAAAGTTCCTCTTTTCCTCAAGCAGCTCCTGAATGCGCTTGTTCTTGGTCCGCTCTCGTAGGTTGATTCTGTGTTTTGAGATGAGATTGTCTTGGGATATGTCATTGTCCATCGGGATGTTGCGATTGTCAGACATATCAATAATGTTATTTTCACTGTCAGTATAAGCCGAAGTCATTGCTATTGTTTTTGGCTTCACTTCTGGAGAATTGGTGGTCAAAGGAGCTGTGGTTGGATTGGAGGTTGTGCCAGGAACGTCTACAGGGATGTACTCAGACAGGTCCTGCCATGGAGAAGACGTTAACTCATTCATGTCCTCATAAGTGATGGTGGGAAGGACCATAGTTAGTCCATCATCCAATACAGTTGTGTCAGCAGCTCCTGTGATGTAACCAGCGATAGCCACGCCCCCTGTGATGTAATCGCCGCTCAAAACGGTCCCGCTGGTCACGGCCATGTCTCCACTGCTGGTCAGGGTCCCGTCGATGTAGGGCATGGTCCCACTGGGCATCGTTGCATCTTCATTTGGGTTTGAAGTAGTATATGCAGTATCATCGTAGTACCAAAGTAGAGTTTCCTCTGTTGTCAGCATGTCATTTTTAATATTTGTTACATTGAGTGTTAATTCAGGGAAGATTGTAGTTGGATATATGCTTGTTGAAGTGAAGTATTCATTTGGGCTTGTTGAAGGAATCACAGTAGTAGTGATAGTAGTAGTAGTAGTAGTAGTAGTAGTAGTAGTGCTACTGGAAGATGCTGTTGATTTTGGAGGCTTCTTTGGTGGGTTTGTTTTTATGACACTGAATTTCTTAACATTTGGTTTTGAATTGGATTTCTTCCCTGGATATTCAGCTTTGATCACCGTAAACTTCTTCTTAGTCTCTGAATTAGTCGTGTTTTTTGGCACATTTTTTACTTTTGGACTTGTCTGGGTATCCTTTGAAACTTTAATTTTTGGTTCAACTTTCTTTTTGCCATCTGATGAAACTTGTTTAGGTTTTTTAGGTGGTTTTGTGGTTACGGTTGTTTCTGGGGTCGACGTAGCAGGAATGGGTGATGTAGTGCTGGGTAAAGTGGTCTTTTTGACTGTTAACTTCTTAGATGAGTTTGTAGTGGTTTTCTTTGGAATGGGTTTTAAAGGTGGAGGCTTATTCTTTGGCGGAGTCTTTTTGGGAATTGACTTTTCAGGCATCGACTTTTCTGGCTTTTTCTTGACAATTTTTGTTTTGGATACGACTTCTTTTTTGGGTGTATTTTTGGGTTTTTCAGGCTTCTTTTTATCAATTTTTGGTGGAACAATTTTCTTTTTTGGCGGCGGCTTCTTTTTAGGCTTCACTTTCACCTTAGTAACATTTTCTATTTTTAACACTGGAGTTGTCATTTCTGGTCGCATTGTCGTACTAATCGGTGATAACACTGTCAAACCGTTTGCTACTGAGTCTTGTTGTTTCGTGGTAGGCAGAGACTGGGGCTGAGTTGTAGATTCTGGTGCAGATGTTGTGAAGTCAATTGGGGTTGCAAAAGTTGTGGGCATTGCACTGGTTGTAGTCGGTGGTTGGGTGTACTGAGCGGTAGGAACTCTAGAAACTGATGAGGTAATTGAAAGTGTGGGTTTGGGTGATGTCAATCTAGGAGTCGATGACCAAGGAATTGAGGATCTAGGAGTTGAGAGCCTAGGATATGAGGATCTAGGAGTTGAAGATGTAGGAATTGAGTATGTTGGACTGGAGGATTGTGGAAATGAAGAAGTCGGAGACAAGGATTTAGGAGTGGAGGATGTCGGACTGGAAGATTGTGGAAATGAAGAAGTAGGAGATAAGAATTTAGGAGTGGAGGATGTTGGACTGGAGGATTGTGGAAATGAAGACGTAGGAGACAAGGATTTTGGAGTGGAGAATCTAGGAGGTGAAGATGTAGGAGGTGCGGATGTAGGAGATGGGGGTCTAATAGTCGTAGATCTTGGAGTGGACCTGGGCGTATTGTAAGTAATGTTGTAGTTTGTGTTGGTTTCATTGCTGCATGATTTGCAGCAGAGGCGTCTGAAGTCCGGTAGGGAGCAGTGTCGTTTCAGGGCCTCCATTTGACAGAACACAGACCGGTCTCCATGACAACGCTGGCCTGTGAAAAGAGAGAGAGAGTAAGCGCAGAGATGGGGCGTAACCTGTGGGAACAGTCTACATGTGTGAGAAAGCAACATGTGTCACCTTGAGATGCTACATCCAGAGCAGAAAATGCATAACGTTACATGCGGTTACCGTTGGATTTGAAATGTAGAGATACAAAGCCAGACCATTAGTAGAGGATGCAAAGTAAAGGAGAAGGAAAGATTTGCTTAAGACATTGAAAAAGAAATGAAACATATGCCAGTCTTGTGTTGCTTTTGTAGCTCATTGTCTATTACATTATAACACCAGTTTTCCTCTTGTGATCAGGTCGGCACAGATTCAAGTTACTCACTGACATAAACAGCCATGGCCAATCTCTTAAGAGCAAGAAGACACTTTTAAAACATTTTTATTGATACAACTTTGCTGTTGATAATGACAGGAACTCAAACAATGAGATGTATGCCCCTTGCTCAATATATAGATATATTCTTTTCTTAAGAAAAATAATTCAACTGTATCGAAAGTTACAAGTTCACAGTCACTTTGGTAAAACACTTCATTACTTGGAAATCAATCAGTCAATCAGTTTATCCATAAAAAAAGAAGAACATAAATGATATTTGCTGTGGAAATCAAATACAGAATCTCCATGATGATGTAAAAACTGGAATGGCACATTAAGTGTCATATGAAACATTTACAAAACATTAATAAAATTTCCCTGATAAATCAAAGTGCATATAGACGCAGTGCACATAGTCCATCTGAATGTTTCTTCAACGTTAGCCGAACGTTAGCCAGCCCCACGCAGCAGGCCAGTGAAGCCACAAAACAGTTACCCATAGTATAGAATATTATATAAGAAGTTAACAGTCATGAACATTATTAAATACAGTCAACACCAATGTTATATACAGTATCGCACTGCTAGGTCTGGCTTGGTCTCAGACAGTCCAACTCCAGCAGAAGGAAACCTTGGATAGCTCGCTACATAGTCACAACAGAAATATGTGATCACAATACAATGACAAGTCTGAAGTGTTTTAAGTGTCTATACCCTAGGCCTTCTCAGCAGTCGGACATTGGCCCAACGTCAGGTTCGATGGTTGGCGGTGTGTTTGTAAAGTTGAAGCTGCCTCTAATCCGAGCAAAACTTTGTATGAGTAAAGCCACCTCTTTCACAGATAAAATGCCGTTACATTCAATCCAAGATAAGGCATTGTTCATGTGTAATGTTCATCAAAGTAAAATGAGACCATCGGACACGCTCAAAGAAAAGTTTATGAGGTATTTCTGTGTCTGATCGCAAATGTGTAAGAGCCCAAAGATGAAGTTAGACGCACACAACGCACACTCAGGGACACCCATTCGATTTGGCCTGCACCCGTGTAGAGAAACACAAATCTCACCCACTGCACGCGCACTGAGGTGATGGAGGCAAATGTGCATGACAAAACATGATCCTAACTTCAAATAAATTAAATAAGAATAACAAAAATAAACAAGAAGCGACAGTAAACCACTGATCCATCTGAGAGAATGGAGAGGCAACTAACTGACCAAGTCCTGCATAATATTTTCTTTCCCCCTTTACCCCGGAAACACTTTAAACCTTTATTAAATATTCATCTGTACTTATGTAAAATCAATAAAAAAATACACATAACAGTCAAGGATCTAAGCGATCAATAGCAGTCCAAAGGTTTTAGGCAAATAAGCTACAGCTTATTCATGGTAAAACATTATTAATATTATTGTTACTCATATATAGATTTAGATTTATAGGTATATATATTTATATAAATACAAATATATTTATAGATGTATTTGTTTAAAGTCTGCAAGCACAAATAAGCTGCATTTATTGAACTTTAGTATAACAGTCAAAGAGAGATGGCTGATGATGAGGTGAAATGGGTCAGACTACCCTGTGTTTGTATCTTTTCAGTCCTCACCTCACAGTTCTCCCCAATCTCAGGTTTACGTGTGTCACTTCCTGTCCCTGTGCTGAGTTCCCATCAACTGAGAATGGAATGTAGCATGGGCCATTCTCGTCCCAATGGAACCAGGATGTCAGATGAGCACTTTAGCAAAGGTGTCCTCATTGTGACAAGATCACATTCACAATAAAGCTTTCATATTTTTTAAACTTTTTATATAGATATTTATATACCTTTATCTGGTTATTTTCACATCTGTTTTCTCCCCACAATAACAGTGCGCTACAAAAAGAAACAAGCACACTGCATCTCAGGAGTGGTAACCCAGAACAATACGCAGCTAGCTTGCGCAAAACATGGCCACCAAATGCAGAGGAGGCCCCACAGACTGAGCGGCTCTCCGACACGCACAGTGTCAAGGAATACCGGTTTGCCCTTCCACTGAAATATTTGTTAGGCGTCAAATATTTAGTTGATCTTTTGAGTGTTCGACTGGCCAGCGGTTACAACACAATGCTCCACAGAGGAGAGAGAAAGAGAGAGAGAGACAGAGCACATACAGGAGACCTCCCCCAGTTAGAGCCGTCTCACACATAGAGAGAGACACTACATCCCCTCCACCAAAAGAGAAGCCCGGGGCCACAGGCACCAGCGCAGAGGGGTCAGGGGGCCAGTCGGGGGCCCGGCAGAGACAGGAGGACAGAGAGTGGCAGCGCCCACAGCACACACATGCTGCCGTGGAGCCCAGGCTGGCTACTATAGAGGGAGGTTTTACGTGAGGAGATCTTTGGGTAAGGGTTGGGTCTGGACAGAAGCTGGATCAGCATGTTGCCATTCTTGTTGAGGTCTGAGGTGCCCTCTGCAGAAAGACAAAATCATTCATAGTTTTTTGAAAATGTGATGTTTCGATCTGAGTGTGTTTTTTAAAATGATTTTCACTCACTGGGACATGGGTCCATGCGACAGATTCTGATGGTGTCCGGTTTACTGTCCAGACAGAGGCCGATGGTGTTGTCCCGCGTGTGGCACAGAGCCTGCCTCTGCTGAGTCCCATTGCCACATGTCACTGAGCACTAAAACACAGAAAGAAAGTATTATACAGGATCAAAGCTTATCAAAGTCTGGGAGTAACAAACTGTGTTAAAAGGGGCCTTCTGATTGTCCTGACCTGTGTCCAGGGCCCGACTCTCCACTGGGTGGGGCAGGTGTGCCGGTTGCAGGGCTGGCGGGACACGGGCCGGTCGTCGTTACAGTGCTTGTTGTGGATAGAGCGGGTGGTGTTGTCTTCTGAAGGCTGGACACAGCTGACGGAGCGCACCTGCAAACCTGTCTTTCCACACGGCTTACTGCAGTTCTGCCACTCTCCTGTCACCCAACTACAGCATTGCAACGAGAAGAAAAACACAAGACTTAACAAGGAGAAAAAATAAGCAAAACCATTTTCAAATGAGGTATTTACGGTAAGGGGTTTACATTGGTGGAGGGCAGGGTTTGGAGTTGCAGTCACGGACATCGGCAATAGGTTTTCTATTAGACTTGTTGCAGAAGCTTTTATGGACCATTTTACTGTCAACTATCCTTCTGCATCCATTACGAAGATACTGTTTACCTGGAACACAAAGCAGTGTTAGAAATACACTTCAGTCTTCAACTGATGAACAGGATTCACAGCATTATTAGGGTCCAAGCACAAAGGTGCAGGGGAGGTGAGTCAGCAACTCCGCAAATATTGTTGGATCAGGACGGACCCAATGAGGCATTTGTGCATTTTCATGAGATGGACATAATGATCTGTGATTTAAACTTCTATTCTAAAAATGGCTCTCCAGCACCCCCTAAGAAGTTAAAATGGGACCAAAAAAAATAGTTTGTCGTAAATATATGAAATTTTGTGTGATTCTGAACAAAAAAGCCAATTAAGACCACGCCCGATCTCCACCCACATTTGCGCAGCCACACCTCAAAAAAATCAACAGGAAATAAAAAAAAAAGAGAGAGTTTGTCTCTTGGGACCACACGCTATCTTCAATGGGAAGGCGTCTGTTTTGAATCAAAATGTGCATTTCTCCAAGATCTAGCCCTCGAACATTAACAAACTCGTCCTAGGGTTTTCATCCGATAGCCTCCTAACTGAGGCAAATTCATCAGGACATATCTGGGATCAAAAGTTGTAACAAGAATTTGTATACGTCTCAAGGTGTGGTCATAACAACCTCTTAATGAAGCAGCCATTTTGTCTGAATAAAAATCCTAGTAACTTTTGCAAACTGTCAGATTTAGACGGACTCACTAAAGTGTTTGTGCATTCTAAAGACCTGGACATACTCTGTATGTAAATAAGTCCTGTATAAATAAGACTTATATATTTAAAAATGGCTCTCCAGCACACCCTGATAAATTATAATTGGACAGAACCATATCCCCAAATGTGACGGCGACAATTTAGAATCACGTGTTATGCCAGAGGAGATACGCAGCCCTCTCACTGAAGCGTGCCCTTCCACAGTCGCAAAGTTTGTGAGGGCCCTTTATCATTGCTTGCAATTTTAATAATATATTGTTATTTGTTTGCCTGTACCTCCACCACAAGGCTTGGAGCAATAAGACCATTTCTTGGGCGACCACTCATAAGGGCTGTCCTCCACCAGCTTGTTGTTCTGAATGGCACTGTTGCTGTTCAAGTTCATCATGTATTTATACGACAGGTTCACATCCTCGTCTCCCTGCAGCTTAACCTGAAAACAAGTTCAAGTGTTTTAAAGACATAATTTTACACATGCAGTAAGTATAGACAGAAATGTGTGGTTGTTTACCATAATGAGGACTCCGTGTCTGAGAGGGCCAGTGGATTGAAGGGTCTCTTTGCCATTGTCGTTCTCATACTCCCACTCCACCCCCTTCTCTATGAGTGAGCGGGTTTCAGGATTATCACTCTCCCCATTTAAAAAGAACAGTCCTGACGCCACATTTTTCACAGCTGATAAAATAAAGTTGGATTAATAAAAGACGTAAAGGAGGATAAATCCTATTTAATCTAATGTCGTACAAACCTAAAGTGTGGGGAGTTGCTTTGAGCTCCTGAATCAACAAGTGCCTTGCTCCTCGCGGGACCTCAAGGACTTTAAGGAAACCTAAATGAAATAAAGATTGGTTTTATGACATCATTAAATCTTGCCTTGCAGTTTTCTGAGTAACAGCTACAGCTTTTCCAGGAAAACCTTCTTACTCATGATTACAAAATAATCCTGCTTCATGACTGAAATCCCACTGGTCTTGGCTTTCTATACGACAAACTGCAGTGACTTTGGTTTTAAAAATGTGGTATTTTCCAACCTCAACCTTGATGTAATCTATTGGCAATCTACTACATCTATTAAAAGCTGTTGGAAAGCTCAGCGTGGTTTGGGCAGTTTTAAAACTCCTTTAGAGGGCAGCATTGAGCTAAAGATACACATTGCTGTGGAGGCACTGGCTGCTAATGCAACTCCTCTGTCGAAAGGCTTAAGTGTTGGTGGTGTGACGTACCCTGTTTCTTGGTGGTGCGGGTGATGGTGTCTTTGAATGTTTTGCAGTTGGAGTTGTCTCCTCCACACACTCCACACTTGTCCTCTTGTTTCGACGAACCCACCACACCATCACAGCTCACTTTCTGTTCAATCAGAGAATAGGGTTATTGACCTACATTTACACTAGACTATAAAATAAGGAAGGGAAGACATCTTTCAGATCTTAAAAAAAAAAATCTCCTATTTTTTCCCCAAAAAGTTATTTTTTTTTTAAAACATGAGAGGGTAATTTGAGTTTCTTTTACCCTCAATTTCTCAAAACAGGTGTCATTGTTTATTGTTTAGAAGTATCAGTAAAACTCTAACACTTTTTCTGCACTTAATTAGTCTTTCACCAAAGTTTGATGTGTACATTTCACCACATTACTGAGCACTTGAATGTGCACTGAGTAATTTTCTGATGTGCTCCTGCTGGTCTCCATGGGCATTTTATTGCTTTGCCTGGAGTGTTCCACTGCATGGCATCAAAAAAGTATCTTTTGAATGATCTGTTCTATGTAAAAAAGTATCTATCTTGCATTTATTAAATCAACTATATTGCTAAAAACTATGAGTCAGTGTAATAATTCATTTGTCCAGAGGAAAAAAACAAAATAAACTACCATTCATTCTAACAGTAGGCTCGCCTCTCCACAGATCTGAACTCACTTGCTGGTCACCATATAGAAGATAGAAAAAGGAAATTCCATATTGCGGAAGATTCCAATCAAATCAATAACATCTCCAAGCAGATGACAAACAGGTGGCAGACCCTCCACCAGAAATAGTTACACAGTGCACCTTTAAGAGCATGAGTACATTCTGCAGCCATTCCATCCAAGTCCTGGCAACAATATCAATGTGAAAAAGTGACAACGAATGAATCCAATCATGTGTCGTCAGACTGACCTCGCACTCGCCTTTCACACACACACTGTGCGGGTCTTTGTAGGAGCAGCGCGTCCCGTCCAGCACCATCCTCTGCATGAAGACCACATCACGAGTCTCCTTCGATTGGCAATGTAAGCGGCAGCGTTTGTTAGCTGCAAAACACAACAAAATTAACTCAAGATGGCGCACTTTTGTGTCTCAGTGACTTGTCTATAGGTTTATAAACCCCACAGAAATCATACATCCTGTAAAACCGATGAGCCACAGTCATGATACTGTATTAGTTTACTGTTTTTTTTCAGTAATTCAATACATAATAATCCGATATAAGATAACATTGGATATTTTGGTTTTGTAAATACCTTTTATAAAAATATTTGCAGTACGATTGCAATGATTTCCCTAAAAATCTTCATCCAATCCAATTAAAGACACACTCTTTTCAGAATGGCAGTTGTTTGCTTGTGTCTAACTGGTTAAATAAACAGGCAACTGTATTAAAAGCTCTAATGTGGCAGAACCACTAACAAGGCTCTCATTGAGCCGCAGACCAAGAAGGCTGTTTTTGTGTTGACACAGTGAAACCTAAATAGAGACAAAATGGTGTCACCCCTCTCTAAACAAATTGTACAATTTCACACTTGGAGCAGAAACTGTCTGGCGTTCATGCACATCGCTGCATGCACCACACATGCCACACGCAGCAGAGAAAACATTTTGACATGATAAGAGAGATAACAATTTAGCACGGTATTTGTGAAGTGCATGTAGTGTGACATGATTAGACACAGAGACAGCTCTGCACTTTTCTCGTTGGCTGCCCTATAGATGGAAAATGATTTCATTCTCTATAAGAAAATGACACTTGAATCTAACAGAGCAGGTCAAACAACATCTATGAGCTAATATCCGACAACTAAGGAGAGGAACACCAAGTTCAAAGACCTTCATAATATGTTTTCTAAGAGGGCGTTGTCCTGCCTCAAAGCAGGACAAGCAGATGTCAACGACTATAACAGACCTCTGGCTATATATGCAACTATAAACCAAACCGCATCCAAAAATTATATGTTTACTTTTGGGCTGTAATTTAAATTAACAACTTCCGAAGGAGATCTTTACTTTGTCTCTTGTTTCTGCACAAACTCCATGTGTAGGTGTTTGCTTACGGTCTGGGTGTTCATAAGGCAGCCAGCGGTGTATGTTGCTATGGAGATCAAAGCGCGGGTCCCAGGCGTAGCACTGCTCCTCTCGCGGGTCGCTGTAGATGTCCTCGCACTCCTCGCTGTTGCACATCTGGAACTGGTCTGTGGCGCCCACACAAGTGCGCCCTCCGTTGGCTGGTCTGGAATTTGCATAAAACACAAGATTACGATGCAGTACAAGGTGCTCACTCACTTTCAAAGTATTTGGCTTTTCTAACTTCTTATGGTGGATTTTGTAAACAGAGAATGTAGAAGGCTCCATCTGTGTTATACAACATTATCCCGAAGTGACTACCTTTCATAACATAAATATATATATATATATATATATATATATATATATTTAAAATGATAAACTATTACGTGACTAACAGTAAAGGACATTACCTGGGATTGTCACAGTCGCGTGTGCGGAACTGCACTCCTCCTCCACAGGTCCGAGAGCACTGGCCAAACTCGCTCCACGAACCCCAGTTTCCGTCTTGTTTGATGATGTCAGGGGTCAACCAGATGCAGTGCCCTTTAAAACAGTGCTGGCAAACACAGGAGGAAGTCAAGACACTTTAAATTACTTAAATATTTTGAATATATCTTTCATCAAAATGTATTCATAAAAACTCTAAAACAGGTGCTACTACTACATCACGCTGAACATGACCAGGAAAAACAAAACAAGAACCTTAATAAGGGTTACAAGATTTGAATGCAATTGGTAAATCGCAAAGACTGCAATTTTTGAAGAACCTGAATTTCATCCACAGACAAAATATCATATCTTATTCTGCATAAACACTGTTAACCCTGTTGTTTACATAACATAAGTTTGTCAGTTCTTTTTGCAAATCCACCTAGACCCTTTATAATGTGAACTTTGAACAGAATCCCGGACTCCCAGACTTCACTCCCCTCCAGCTCCTCCGGGGGGATCCTGAGGCGCTCCCAGGCCATAGAAAAACATAGTCCCTCCAGCATGTCCTTGGTCCCCCGGCCGGAGGCAAAGCCACCTCAGCTAGTTCCGCTCGACGTGGAGGAGCAGCAGCTCTACTCCGAGCTCCTCCCGTGTGACTGAGCTCCTCGCCCTATCTCTAAGGGAGCGCCCAGCTACCCGGCGGAGGAAACTCATTTCGACCGCTTGTATCCGCGATCTTGTCCTTTCGGTCCTTACCCAAAGCTCATGACCAGGTGAGGGTAGGAACGTAGATTGACCAGTAAATTGAGGGCTTTGCCTTTTGACTCAGCTCTTTCTTCACCACAACGGTCCGATACAGCGACCGCATCACTGCAGACGCTGCACTGATCCAACTGTCAATCTCACGCTCCATCCTTCCTTCACTCGTGAAAAAGACCCATTGATACTTGAACTCCTCCACTTGAGCAATACTTGTCAGAAAAATTGCAAGTAGATATATTTTCCAAACAATTCAGCCCTAATCAAAATAACCAAAAATGATAACAAAAGATAGACAAAAAGTATTTTCCTAGGAGAAGTCTGTACCCTCTGTCGTATAATCTCTTGCCGGTGTGTGAGTACCTTGCCATTTCCACACATGGTGCCGTCGATGGGTGGTCCTTTCTTGGTCTTGCAGAAGAAGGGATTGTCTGGGTGGCTGCACCACAGCTGCTTACACGGGTCAAAGGTGCGATACTGTAGAGCACAGAAGAGGCACTGGTTAAAAACTGTGCACTCAAGACACCAGTGTGACCTCTATAATTATAATTTATCATTACAGCCTGAATGACTCAACACTGAAAATAAAAATAGATGAAAATAGGGATTCCACAACAATAAGCACAACCGTGTTATACTGACAGAAACACCACCCCTTCACTGAGTCACTGTACACGACGCTCCACAAACACAGACCATTCATGCAAACTCAGCCAGGGATCACTTCCACAACAACACACTTTTCAGATTATCAGGTCACGGGGCAGGTTACAGGGTAGAGGCCGTTAAGTTCAGAGCCAAAAGGTGAGGCCTGTCTGACCTCCAAAATGCCCCAGGACACTGGTAAAAGAACAAATTGTCTTGTTTGCTTGATAAAACCTATTGATGAGGAGTGCACACGTCGACACAGAGTCTAGTGTCCTCCTTTCCTAAGATCCTGCTCTACTCATGATGTCCCCGAGTGACCGCTAGAGATCAAACGCCAAGTTACAATAAATGACTTCACTGT
This sequence comes from Rhinogobius similis, assembly GCA_019453435.1. Classification (NCBI taxonomy): domain Eukaryota; kingdom Metazoa; phylum Chordata; class Actinopteri; order Gobiiformes; family Gobiidae; genus Rhinogobius; species Rhinogobius similis. Next base: position 21,537,690 of record CM033630.1, on the reverse strand, counting down.
GGTAGGTGCAGGTACAAATGACATCAGACTGAAGGAAGAACATATAAATAATGAATGTTCTATGTACATGTGTTTGCTCTTCAAGGCTGCCAATATAATACTGAGATTCTTTCATTAGCGCAATAAATAGTAACCATGGAATGGGAAAAACAGACATATAATAAGAGGAACTGCATTTTTACCCAAACAGGAAACATTGAAGTTTTGTGACTGTTGTAAAAGTTATTTTTTGAGAATCCTTCAGCCTGATATCCACAATATGAAATGGCCAAACTGATTAAGATACTGCACCAAAATAAGTCACACACAGACACAGAAACACATGTTGGGGAGGTGTGGTTACCTTACCTGTGTTCCTGATTGGCCCGCCTTTTGTAGCTGAAGGGAATGGGTTTGACAAGAGAATGAAGGATAACTAGCAATGTGAGCAAAGCCCCGAAAAAGCCCTCTGTCTATCAAGCAACAACCCCTCTATAGCACAGGGCCACAGTGGCTTCACAATCAGACAGAGACACAGGAAAACTACACTCACATACTACTCTGTGACATTTAGTCTGGATTTCCTAAACATACAAATTGTGACAGGATCATGTGAAGGCACTGTGGAGGAAACTTAAATGTAGCCTCATTTACAGTGTGAGAACTATCAAAGCCAAATTACCTGCTTTTAAACAGATGTCAATCCCACCAGTGGCCGTGAGAGAGAAGCAGAAGACATCACACAAATGTGAATAGCTGAGTAGACCTTGCCACTTCTGTTAACAATATATTTTCTGCTTTTATGAGACTGAACTGAATTTGCCCTGGAGTGTATTGTGGAGCAGTCTCAGCTTAGTGGAGCTAAGTTAGTGGTCTATCTGCACATGCAGGTCCATGTGGTCACACTGTAGGGGATCTCTTACCGCGGTGCACATGGTGTAGCCCACACCAAAGTCGAAACGACACTGTTCATTCATGGAGTAGTGCAAACCAGGAAGTTGAGGCAGAGACGGCCAGTTATGGTCAAAGGGGTCGTCACGGAGACAGTCGTAGGAACTGAGAAAGGAAGAGAAGTAGGTAACTAAAAGCCCTGCATCAAAAACAAAAAAGCAAGCATGTCCATAACCGGTCCGTCCAAGGCCTTGACTGGACACTGGATGCCCTGGATCTTCTTGCATCTTTTACTGTTAAATAGTTTCTTTCTTGTAGAGCTACAGAAACTCTAGTCTAGTCTACTGGTCACAAACAAGTTTGTACAATTCCAGTTTGGGCAATTCCAACAGTAAAAGGCAATATTATATTATATTGGGAAACGTTCTCTTGCTTATGCTTCTGTGTACCTGTTTGCACTGGCTGTGTATGTGACTCACTGTAGGTATCGCCCCAGCTCCTGCATGCTACATCTCGACCAGTGGAAGCGGTGGAAGGCGGCTTGCACCAGTGGCGCCATGATGCTGCCCATGTGCACCTCGTCCCCACAGCGGTTCCCCTGGCCATCGTGCTCCATCCCGAGTCTGAATACAACCAGCAAGAAGCGGGAGAGGGAGGGAGAGGGGGAGAAAGAGGGATGGAGGGTGGGAGAGAGAAGGAGAGGGGGAGAGAAAGAGAGAGGACAGAGACAATGAAGAAGAGGGGGGAGAGAGAGACAGGGAGATTGAGAGAGAGGGAGTGACACAGAAAGAGAAAAATAAAGGGAGAGAGAGAGATGGAAGAGTCAGATCAGGGCAGACAGATTGGGATTGTGTGGGTGGAGAAAACAGAACAAACAAAGAAAAAGGAAAGACGTGGTGATATTCTGATCAAATCTTGTTTCATGTGACCATCTGAATAAATTAAAACACTTGTGTTTAGTGGTGTTGTTGTTTAGTTGTTGTATGTTGGTTTATTGCGCGAGTGCTACTCACACATGTCCAGTCTCATGTGCCACCACAAAGGCAGAGGAAAACCCGTCCTCGTGGTTCAAAGTGCAGCTCCTCACTGGATGACACATGCCAGTCACTGGGGCATAACCTGGGGCAGAAACACTGTGTGTCAAGGTCACTTTTTCATGTGGATTCAGTGTCATAAAAACTGATGTGTAAGAAAAAAGGTAAAGCAAAGTTGTCATAACATTTGCTATTGTTAATAATTTCTACTTTGCTTGTTCATTTTGGATTTCTTATATTTCAGATTTTTGAGATATTCAGTTTATTATTAGGCCCGAGCGCCACAAGCTGGCGAGAGGCCTATTAGTTTCGCAGTGCCGCATGGCACGGCGCGCGAAAGTGCGCACGGCGCGCACGAAATCAGCCAAGCGCTCGCCCGCTTCCAAACACTCACTAACGCATTCCACAACTCATGCACGTGCAT